>JABXJD010000183.1:507500-927500 GCA_013375575.1 Percina caprodes | reverse complement strand
AGCCAACGCACCGTCACATTCGGGCAACAGACTGAGGATGCTGACATGGAGGAGAGCTCCTCCTCAGAGGGCAAGGGTCACAAACCCCAGCAGGAGGACCACCAAAAAGCCAAGAAGGCGAGCCAAAAGAAAATCTCCCTCTCCAAACAGTCCACTCGCATCTCCAGGGTCAGTAACAAATCCAAGGAGCTCTTTGCTTCCAGGAGGAGACGTCGCCGGGGCTCCTTAGCCAGGAAAAAGGTCTCTCAAGCAAGGGAAAAGAGGTTTACATTTGTCCTGGCTGTGGTCATGGGAGTGTTTGTTTTGTGCTGGTTCCCCTTTTTCTTCAGCTACAGCCTGTACGGTGTGTGCAGGGACTCCTGTAAGATCCCAGACCCCCTCTTTAAATTCTTCTTCTGGATTGGCTACTGTAACAGCTCCCTCAACCCTGCCATCTACACCATCTTCAACCGGGACTTCAGGCATGCCTTCCAGAAGATCCTCTGCAAGTCTTGGAAAAAGTCCTTTTAGTTCACACCTGCTGCGCCACCCTGACTATCTGAAAGGAAATATCGAAGTGAAAATAGAAGCCTGTTTTGTCTATTACTGTCACTTGTTACTCGCTGTTATGTCTCATTGTCCTGTTGTATTTCAGTCATGGCAGTGCACACCATCAGTGAACACCACATCCTGGGTGTCTTTACAAGCTTTAATATAAAGTGTTTCCATTACAGGCATTCACAGTCTGCATAGTGAGCATCACGTCCTTTTATCCCTACTTATGTGTGCTGTAATGTTTTATAGTGCATCATCATTGGTCAGGCTCTTTATACATTCACAAAAGATACACACATGGGCTGGATTTTTCTGCTTGGAGACCCAGGGCAAAAATTAGCTCTAAGCCCCGCCCCTCTTAATTCCCTCCACTCTGTGCAATGGCTGCAATTTTTCGGATGGAATATTACTTTGACAAACAATTTTCTGAGTAACAATGTATGCATAATATGCAACATACCTAAGCACAAAACTGAAATACTGAAAGGTTTTATGACAAAGGGATGCTTTTCCTGACAGAGTATTGAAGTACAAATTTGAGGTACTTGTACTTTACTTGAGTCTTTTCTTTTCATGCCACTTTCTATTTCTGCTCCTCTATATTTTAGAGAATTATTGTACTTTTTAGTCCACTACTTAATCTGACAGCTTTAGTTACTTAACAAATTAGGAGTTTTGCACACAAAACATAAGCAGTTTATAAAATACAATGTTTTATTTTAAATATACAGGCCTACAAGTCCAGCTGAAATGATCAGAGCATTACTTATTTGATTGGCATAACGTTTTGATTGTTTCTTGTTTCTAAAATGTGTGGAATTTTCTGCATTGAGGAGTTTTACTTGTAATACTCTAACTACATTTGCTGATGTTACTTACATTCTTTTACTTAAGTAACATTTGTAACTAGTAAGAGTATTTTTACAGTGTGGTATTAGTGCTTTTACTTAAGTAAAGGATCTGGATACTTCTTCCACCACTGGCTGCTGGAAGAGGTCTCACTCTACTTCCAATCCTGCTCTCTACCCACTGCAGCTTTAACGGAATAGTTGCCGTTTTAAGAAAAAATGCTTGTTTGCTTTCTTGCCGCGAGTTCGATGAAGAGACATATGTGAATATGTAGCTGGAGAGAGCGGCTGGTAAGCCTATCTTAGAATTAAAATGGGGAAAACAGCTAGCCTCAAAATGTAAATCAGTCTCATAGCACGTCTAAAGCTCACTCTATACCTTGTTTGTTAAATCCATATGAAAACCAAAGCGTAAAAACAACAATTCACTGTTTTACAGGCGGTTATGTGCTTGTCTTGAACACCATTAAGTTGTTTTTCTTGTAAAATCTTGTAAATCTCTAACTACTATAATGTGGTTAGCTAGGTGGATTTTGTTAAACTGTTTACAGGTTTACAGCTTTTATGCTAAGCTAAGATAACTGACTGCTAGCTCCAGCTATATCACAGTAGTAACAATCTTCTCATTTAACTCTTAGCAAGAAAGCGATGTGTATTACCCAACATTTCAAACCATTCTCGTGAGCCTAGGTGATAAAGCAGACCCTGATCTCAAGGCCCCTTATCACGTCAGTGTTGTGCTGTAGGTCTGCATAATTGTGAAAAAGTTTCAATTTAGTCCCACACACACACACACACACACACACACACACACACACACACACACACACACACACACACACACACACACACACACACACACACACACACACACAGCTTTCAGTGTCATTACACAGATGACAAAAGGCAAGGCACAACAGCAGACTTAATCACTTAAGAGTAAAGTTTTAAGACGGCACTGAGAAGGACTGACTACAGACTATAAGCTAATTATAGTGACTATGAACTACCGTAGAGTATTATGGAACAAAAGCATTTGTTTTTATATTTCAAGAAACTACCTCCCTGTTAAGTTTGTTGTTTGTTTTCAAATTTACATTTTGCAAAGTGCAGTACACACCATTCCTGTGCTTAAACTGTCTGCTGTTGTACGAAAATAAAAGATGAAGTCTTATAATGTGAACCTTTGTGTGATGTTGCGATAAGAAGCCGCTTTGATGGGCATGCAGATGTGCATCAAATGCTTAAGTGGGAATCATAGAGTTTTTTTAAATGAAGGCCAAGTACTCAAACAGCTTTAATTTCAAGGCAATCATTCACATCTGGTGGTTTAAGACTTGCTTTGCTTTTAAAGTCATTGTACAGTGGTTTAGTGTAGATTAGTGTAGAAAGTATAGATGAATCACCAATCAACATTCAACACGTTCATCAAACCCAACTCAGCAGTTTACTTTTCAGCTGAAAAGAGCAACTATCCATTTATGCAAAGCCATAAACATGCAGTTTCACACCGTTCTCATACGGACATTTGGGCAGTGGCGGTCAGCGTCTGATGCAACGAAAAAGGCACCCTTCAGCGTGTGTGTAGAACGTACCGGAGAGCAGCATCTAGACGGGGTTTAGTGAGTAGTATGTAAGGGGGAAATTCCACGTAGGGAGGTTGGTCGGGGGTGTCAAACACAGGATTTTGACCCAGGAGAGCAGGGTTCTTGTCCTGCATGTGTCCTTAACCGTCTCGCTATGGCAGCGGGTCAGGGAAGCCACTTTCTTCTTCTGTGAGGAGCTCAGAGTAGAGCCGCTGCTCCTTCGTGTCGAAAGGAGCCAATTGAGGTGGTTCGGGCCTCCTTAGCGCCTCCCTAGGGAGGTGTTCAAGACACGTCCAGCTGGGAGGAGGCCTCGGAGAAGACCCAGGATTAGGTCGAGGGATTAGATCTTCAACCAGTCAGAGCTGGTAAATGTGGCTCGGGAAAGGGAAGTTTGGGTTTGTTGGAGTTGCTACCCCCGTGACCCAATATCGAATAAGTGGATGAAGATGGATGGATGGATGAAAGGGGGAGAGAGATGGGGGATGACATGCAAGAAAGGGTCAGATTCACACCCAGGCCGCTGCAGGACTCAGCCAACATGGTAGTTACTGGGTGAGCTAGAGGCCGCCCCAAGCTTTCCCTAAACCTAACAGCGTCAAAAGGGACGTCAATAGTCCTGACCAAGTGTGTCAAAAGGGACGTCAGTAGTCCCAAACAAGCATGTCAAAAGGGATGCCAATAGTCCCGACCAAGTGTGTCAAAAGGGACGTCAGTAGTCCCAAACAAGCATGTCAAAAGGGATGCCAATAGTCCCGACCAAGCACATGTTATATGACGCTAAAAGTCTCTTTTTAGAGTCAGTAACAACGACAAAAGCACCTGACCGTGCGTCCGTATTTTACGAGATGGGGTTTCACTGTGTTGCGCAGTTACACATCTTAATTTGGTGAAGAAATTAAACAATGACGACCAGATTGGTACTTATATAAGAGCTCATGATCTCTATTAGGGGATTATTGACACATGCATGAGCCCAAACAATGTTACACTCTCAGCAGTGTGAGTTTGGACTTATTTTATTATGGGATCCAGATTGAAAAAGGGTTCAGTCCCACTAATGGACAGTGGCCATGCCTGTTTCAGGATGTTTGGGGACCTTTCAGCACAACAGGGTTGATGTTGGGTCTGGCTGGCTCATACTCTAATATTCCCCTGTGGGCAGGACTGAGGTGAACCTGCGTTCCCCATACCAGACTCATGTTGTGTTCCTCCTACTTTTCTGCTGTGGGTGAGCACAGCCAAAAGCCATGAGTGACGTGTTCAGGGTCCATCTGCTGTTGTTCCAACTGCTGTTATAACACCAAAAAGAACATTGCATCCCAGTCTTTCTAATTGTTTGAATAACGAGAATGAACAGGTAGGTGTATAGTGGCTGATGGAAAACAGCAGGCAAATACATCTGTCACCAGTCTGTGAATATTGAATTTAGCCAAACTGCCACCACCAGCCAAAATGTTGCTTTTTCTCACCATCAAAACCAAAAGAAAGTATCACTTATGATTAAATTGTGCTAAATCCTTGCACATTTTTAACCCAAAAGTAAACTTATTTTCCCTCATAAGGTCAAAGAAAGATGAGTCAGATAAGGGGTCCTGTTCTCCTGATGTCATTTTACAGATTTGTAGATTTGGTAAGGACAAGGCTTTCTTCACCTCGATGAATAAAATGTTTTAGGCGGCACATTAACCTCTGCGGTTTTCTGTAGTACACCAGGGTTTGTGATCGATTGCAGTGACTCAACAATAACTTTGCTAGGTGCTGAATTTTTATGGCTTAAAAAACTCTCCAGCCTGCTCTTTGTTTGAACAGTCAGCACTAAAAAAAGCAATTCATTTAAAATTATAGGTGGGTTATTTCTTTTCTGGCTTAAAATCAAGGGGAAGGTATCAGCATGGGAACGGCGTTCTTTTTAGACAGTTTGGTTGCACAGCTTCACTTGGTATGAAAAAGTTTATATTTTCCGTGGCAATGCTGTATCAATACACGTACGCCAAGTATTCTAATATATATATATATATATAAATTTCACATGAAAATTTAACTTTTTGGTACTAGAACAATAAAATCAATTGCTTTTTCAGTCAAAACGAAAGTTTGATTGAAAAAACAGAAGTGTATCAGTTAAGATAAAAGCAGATGACAGTTGACAATTTTTTGGTTTTGGGGGACATAATTTGAAGTTGGAAAAAAAGGTAATAAATTGCAATATATAGCATTATAGCAATATGTTTAAAATGGCAATAATATATGGTGACATACAATAAGTATGGTGGGGCCTCTGGTGACTCCCACCCCTAGAGCCTATCAGAGTTTTTTTTACTAAAAACAGCAGCCTAATGCTTCTGTAAATGAGGTTGATGAGAGTGGGGAAAGTGAACCAAATAGTTGCAGGCCGTGAAACTAAAACAATGAGCTGAAAGACACTAAAAAGCTCCAAAAAGTTAATGGGAACTGCAGATTTTGGTGATAATTTTCTTTGGGTTCGTCACTATGAGCAGCACCCATCCCATTGGGATGTCAGAGTGAGTAGGCTGTCAGTGCCCTGAGCAGCTGAAGGGGTGCGGTTCCTTGCTCAAGAGCACCTTGGCAGTGCCCAGGAGGTGAACTGGCATCTCTCCAGCCACACTCCATACTTTGGAACGAACGGGGACTTTAACCGGCGACCCCCCAGTTCCCAACTTCCTGCAGCTTTATTTTGACATCAAACAACTCATTCGATATATTTTTGAGCTAGAATCAGATCAGATCCATGGTGGTATGTTATTGCTTCCACGAAATCTACCTCCCAGTTTCTTTAAGATAATCATATGATGAATGTGTTGAAATAGAAATGGAATTATTTTTGTCAATTCACCTCTTAGCTGTCTTGCATTTGTTTCGAGAAAAAGTTTCCATGAACTTTGACCTAGAGACCGTCTCTTTGATAACTACTATATATAGCTTTTCTCAGGCAGATGTCACCATCCCCTTTTGTCTGGAAAGTACACAAAAACAAAGGCACAGTATTTTCATAGTTTACCACAGAATCTGCATGCATGCATTAGGTAATGCTTTATTGGATGGTATGCATTATTACATGTTAAACTTTTAATTAGGAATACACCTTTAAATACACATTTTACAACAAATGAAGAGGTCTACTCAGATAAATTAGCATAGTAAGTGTTTCTTAAGTTACTCTTTAGATACATTTGCATCCTTATTTGAGAGTAAACTGCAGGGGTGCTCTCCCCTCCTCAATGTACTTCAATCAAAAACAGAAGACATTTCTCACATCTTCATTAAACCTGGCAAATTGTGCGAAATATGAAAGATCTCAGAGCCTTTGTGGCAATGACGGTGTCACACCTGACTGCCTCCAATTTTCTGCCAGACCTCAGACCCTGGCAGTAGGAAAATACCGGGTCGACTATCATGAGATTGCAACAGAAATCCCATCCGAAAGAGCTATTTGGTGGCTGAGAGCTTAAAAAATAGAAAAGGTTGAATCCAGCACATTTCAAAGTACACCTTGGATTTTACACTCTTTCAACCATGGATACATAAAAGCCAACAAGTTCTCCAAGGTATAAGGTGATGAAGGTTGTTTATTCCTCCCCTTTAATACAACCCATAGGAGGGTTTCATCATCCTCATGTCTGAACCAGAGACCGTAACGCTTTTGGTTTTAAACGTTGTGAAACAGTCGCAATTTGGTTATGTTTAGGCACAAAATAGAAAAAGGTCGTGGTTTGGGTTAAAATCAGTCAATTATTCACTTCCAGTAACACACATGGCGCAGAACGTGACTCAGTTCTGTTCAGTAAAGTTAAACTTGCCGTTTCATTTTATTCTCAAACAGGACATAAACCCTGATCTCCTGGGTGAAGGTCCTGTGTTTGTTTGACTCTATTCACCACACCAACCTGCATCCTTATGCAGAACTGGGCTCTCTTATGGCTCGTAATTCATCACCTTAGCTACTTCCTGCTTTGCCCCCTACACTTGTGTGTGGCGCCAGTATTAAATATATGTGTTTTAATTGCTCTATGAACAAATGATTCGTGGTGGCGATTTCAGGGGAGGACAAAGCACAAATGCACACTTGGTTTAAAGGCCCCCTGACACACCTTGTAGGCGGTAGTCGTGGCCAAAAAAATAGCACTGGAACACACTGCAGAGACTACAGCTCCCGTTGCTCTGGACGGAGACCAGTGAAGGAAAATAGAAGCTCTTTTTCTGGTGATGGCTGAGCGTTACTGCGCAGCCTCCAACTGAGCTTGATGAAGTAGATGTGACGTCGGCAACGTGTCTGAAAGTTGTAAGTCTGTTTGGTAGCCGTGCCAAGAGAAATCTCAATCATTCCCAATCAGCAGAGACGGAGAGCGTGGGTATATGTTAGGAGATAACATAGGCACAGGCTAATTTTTGCTAACTAAAATACTAAAAACATCTGCTATGGAGCCATAACGTAAGCTACAAGGTAACAGAGCCTTTTATACATTGTTGTATTACTTTAGAAATAAACAACGGACAAATAGAGTCTTTAAACGCTTCAGATGTAAAGTTATTCACTGTCAAAGTGGCGCTAAAATAAATGGGAGTCAATGGGATGCTAACTGCAAGTGATGGTTTTGTAGCATTAAAATGGCGCCATGGGAGCTACGCTTAGAGAGGAGAGACTTACCCCCTTGGTTCTGCACCTGCGTGAGAGGCAATAATTCTCCATGCCAGCAGGCGGCAGTCATCTATTCGTCATTCAACAAGGGAAACTGGATAACGTTGCTATGATACCTACCCATAACCAAACAGAGACTTTGAGGAATTCAGAGGAACTTTCAGAGGAATTGTTTAGCGCTCAGGGTGCACAGAGAGAGAGAGAGAGAGAGAGAGAGAGAGAGAGAGAGAGAGAGTGTGTGTCTTTATATCAAATATCACAATATAGGTTATTAGTTTAATAACACTGGATAGTGTGTCAGGGCCTTAAGAATCTATGCAGCAGTAAAAGTTGAGGATAAACTTGATCAGGAGACGTTTTCATATACTGTATATATACATATATACACACATATATATATTCACATACACACACACACACACACACACGTACACACACACACACACATACATATGTATACATGTTAATAATGCAGTCTTTTATGATGCTTATTGTTATTTACCATTTGATCAGTATTTGATGTAATGCGCTCAAGGTTGCTGAACCAGCATTAAAGCATTAGGACGCCTAGGTGTCATAGCAAAATCTAAATTTCACTGTGTTATGAATTATGCCGTCTGTTGACATCAGACAATCATACATCACAGTGTAGCTGTGACACATAATGATGGAGAGCACCTCAGTCGCAGATCACTAACTCTCTCACAGCTGAGCTCACTGGCTGTCCTGTCAGACAGCACGGATACGAAAACGAGAACTAGGAACACAACACCTGCCTCACATCTCTTTTTCAACTTTACTTTTGCATTACCTTTTAAACAGGAGCATGAGTCAAATCCCTGGTTTTCTGTATGTTTTCTGCACATACAGTATGTAGTGCACTTAATGGATTGTGTTGGCATTGTACAGAGAGTACAAAAAGTGGGAAAATGTGCAAATGATTCCAGCGTGAATATCACAGTCATATTTCTTCAATTTGAATCATCATTTGAAACAATTAGGCTAGTGATATTCTATATTTTTGTTGTTTTCAACCAAACGCATGGACTGACCAAAACCAACACGTTGTTAGTCTGTCCGTCCCTACCCCTCCCAAGTCTGTTTATTTCTGCAGAACTGAAGACATAAAAACAATTTTAAAAACAGGTCACACATTTATAGTGTCATTTTTAGAAAAGCCGGATACACACACATACACACAGTATATATATATACATACACACACACACACACACACACACACACAGTATATTCATATAGATATTTTTGTTTCTAAGACTATGAATTAATAGGTTTACCAGTATATTTTTTTTACATGTCAAATATAAACCCTCGTAGGTTTACAAGGTACTACTTTCATTACATACAACAAATAGAATGCAAGCAAATATAATATGGTACAGTATGCGTCAAATAATAGTCAAATAATTTTGCATTAGAGCAGCAGGCTAAAGTGTACTTAAAGTATTAAAAGTCAAAAGTTTGATCACCTATGCTGATGCGTTCATGTTTAAGTAGCATTTTACTCTTGGAGCTGGGTGAGGGTGAGAGCTGATTTGAACTATTTTATATACTGTTGGGTAACGAAATATATAAAACAATGCTTCATTTGATTAAATGGCGCAATAATTCCCTCTGATATGTAATGCAGAATCAGTAGAAAGTGACATGAGAAATCAAGAAAAGTAAACTTAAGTTTTATAGAAGCATTTCATTGGCTTGTTGAACTTGAAAGTCGTAGCTGTACACACTCCGACTACCTAACAAGGTACTTTATCTCTTCATTTAGGCTGCACTGTTTTTATTATCTTGTGTTCACTGAGGTACAGAAGAACAGGCAGACCTTAACACCCCATAAGTCACTTTTATTGTTTTGTTTGCTTCAGGAAGCTCATCCAGCCTCGGGGAAGACATGGAGGCAAACAGCATGGCTGAGGCTGACTCTTCTGCAACTTCTACTGCAAAACCAGCTACCGCTGCTCAAATACAATCATATATAACAAGTAATTGTCCCATGGTAACAGCGTCCTACATTGTGGCAAAGGCCTTTTTGTCAAATCAACTTCACAATTATAATTATAGACCGGAACTTAAAGCCTTAGGGCACAGTGTGAATTTGTTGATAATTACTTATGCAGGGCGTGAGAGGGCACAGAAAAACAAGATGTAATTTACATTTACAATGTGATTTTATAAGGCAACGGTTTTATGTGTTAAAAGTATAAAGCAACAACAAATTAACACAAATTCAAAGCCCACTGCAGTAACCAACATTTAATTTACAGGCATATGCTGAATAAATACAACATCCTCCTGCCCTGCAAGTCATGCAATAGCCAATGTGTGTGTGCTTATGGATTTTGAATATTTTTGCACTGAAACTGCCAATGGATCGCATTGTTTATCTTCTACCATTCATCGCCTTTAAAGCTGCATGAGGTGACGCGTGAGGGCAGCGAGAGTGAACGAGAACATCATAGAAAGAACCACGTTAAGAGACTTAACCATTGTCAGACGTCGGTTAGGTTAGGTAGCCCCCTTCTGTCTGTCCTTAATTGTAGGAGTGCAGCCTGGTGTGTGGGAGTCAGGGTTCCAGCTGCAGCTTACCTACTCTAATCACCTCTCCTTCAAATAGTCGGTCAACCTACCACCATGTTAGTCTCGCCGTTGACTCTACCCGTTCTATTTACTATTTGTGTTTTTGCTCATCCTGATTGGTTCCTGCCCTCTTTCTGCCACTTCACTCCTGCCTGCCACCGTTCCTGCTCTCCACAGTGGTTCTCCGGACTATTGGACACGGACCCTTGGGAACACGGTACCGCTCTCGCTCTGTACCCTGGATATCCATTGGATTTAGACTTTGCTTTTCCCTGTTGCATTCCCGAACTTGGACATTTGGAATAAACCTGTTAAAGTGTCATTTGGCTCGGGGTTGTTGTCTGCACTTGGGTTCAACTAGTTTCACATGTAACAACCTCTCTCCCAAGGACAAACGGGCTTAAAAGAGTAGCACCAAGTCAAAGTTCATTCAAAACCAGTGCAGGCAGTTACAGGAAACTCCAACTGAGGAAAACTGAAAATACTAGTATCAATAACTATAGTAGTAAAAATGGTTAGATTTGAGGTAACTACGTCAGTCACTAAGCAAAGATAGAAGCCTAAAAATGAACTTCAAAGAGATAATTAAAACATTAACACAGTTATAAATACTGTACAAAAAGGAACCACAGCAAGCAATAGATTAATCTTTAAAAAAAGGCAACATGCATTTTAGACAATTGCAGAGCTATTTGAAACTGACAAAAAAACATGGAAAAATAATATTACACAGTATAAAAAGTTTACAGCTATGCTAGCAGCTCTCAGTGCTAGCATAATCACAATGCTAATGCTGATAGAAAGCAAGTCCAATGTCTACCAATGTTTCTTCACATCTGATTTAGTGTGTTAGCATGCTAACATTTGCTAATAAGCACTAACCCAAATGAACTGAAACATGCGGGTTAGAATTTGCTTTCGGGGTAAAGATCTTTAAATATTAATGAGGAACTAAGCCCATTTTCCAAATGTATACATGTTATTCCTATGGTTTAAAACAGTCCATAATATTAGTACATATGAACAACTCTCTCCCAAATTCCAAAACTAGAGTGCTAAAACTCAAATTTGTGATGCAAAAAACCTGTTGCACGACAATTAATTGTAAAAAATGTTTCAGGGTAATGAATGTGAAGTATATGGGAACATTCTCTGCTTCATAACAGAGAACACTTCAACAGGATAAAGCTCATTTGGGTATTAAAAATTAAAAATAATCATCTATGAAACAGTTACAGACTTTCTACTTAACCCTCTTAAGGCCATTTTACAGTTCATTGTCCATCTGGATTTATATAAAAAAGCTTGTAAAACATCAACCCTGTTATCTACAGTCAAGATATGAAAAAAAAATTTCAGGACAAACTGGGTTATTAGAATATTTGGGTTGCAGTGAGGTCACTTGAATGTTAAAAATGGTTGTAGGACCTTAATGACATCACACGTTTGAGCCCAGTCTGATTTCTGGCTTTGAGAGAGAGGCACTAGGCCATAGAAATAACATAATTGGAATTCTTTAGCATGTATTTTGAACACCATTTAAACTATTATGTTACACAATATAAATGAGTGATTATTTTTTTTAACTAATTTAAATTTAGGTCTCAAAAATCCCGGCCTCTACTCAAACACTTGAGGGTAGGTTGTACAAGGGGAAATTGGATGACTCACCTTCCAAATATCAGTTATGATGTGTGGTTTTTGCTAAAAGTCTTTCGAGGGGGAGGGGAGATTACATTTTTACAATGTATTTTGAATCAGTGTTCTAAAGTAGCTCCTTTCACATTTTTAAACAACTTTATACCAACATAACAAGACTGTGACATGACTTTTTTTTCCATGTGAACAAATGCGTTGATGGGTGAGCCGCGGTGGCCTCCATCAGAGACGTCATCTCTGCATAAACTGTTTGAACAGTGTTAATGGGCGTCCCACTGTTGGTTCTGCCGGGCCTCTTTCTCTCTGTCACCCACCCAGAGAGAGAAGTCTCATCCTGCCACCGCTGACTAGGTGGAACTGGGGCTGGCACACAGTGTTTGCAGTTTGATCACTGGATTCGTTTCAGCACCTGCAGGCCCAGCAATTTGGCTTTGGTGTGCCACTTTTTGCCAGTCCATGAAACAAAAAGGGTGAGTGTTGAAGAAAAACACGAGCCCTCAAGCCCTCGCAATTAGTATTGTATACGTCAGCCAAATGAAACTTGCCTGAAACTTAATGTTTGTTACAGGACCTAATTATATCATGGTACAAATTTCCTTGCTAACTCTTTATCAACTGTTGACTTCTGTGTGCTCTCCATTAATCCAGGATTATTTCCAACATCTTACGTCAAAGAAAATGTTATGACGTTAATCGTTAATTTTTCTCACAACATCATTCAGATAGCTGCAAATGAACTGCAAATGAGTTTAGTTGGCGAGCGAGGTCTTAAGTCAGATGGGACTACAGAGGAATTATTGATATGGCATTTTTTCCCAGCACCGCCGCCTTCTGCATTAATGGGTACTCAGCTCGGGCCAGGTCTGGGCTTTGAGTTAATGGAGTGGCTCATGCCTCATCCAGCAGTACACAGGCGTCTGAGCGTTGAGATTCTACTTTTTGCAGCTGAATCAACTGCTCCAACCCAAATTGAATATTAGAGACCAGGTCATCGGGGAAATCAGCAGAGCCTAGCATTATATTACAAGTTTCTGAGTTGAAGGCTAAAATTATAATTATTAAAGTTAGATATTTTATTATTATTAAAACTTTTTATACTCTTTAAAGATCCCCACAGCCCTGAAATACACATACTCAGGTCCTATACATGCACAAATTAAGAGATGTCAGAGTGAGTGGGCTACAACTGCTCTAAGTGGTTGGGGGGGGGGGTTGAAGTGAAGTGGCATCTCTCCAGCTACCAGTCCACCTCTGTACCTCGGTCCGTACGGGGACTTGACCGGCGACCCTCCGGTTTTCCAACCCAACTCCCCACAGACTGAGCTACTGCCTCACTCACTTATGAATGATCATTATGATTTTTTTTAGTTTATGATCATAAACTAAATGCCCCCGTTTAGTTTACGTCTAGATGATCATTCATAAGTGATTCTTGTTTAAATCCCATTTTAGATGCTCCCACAGACGCTTGGTTTCTGAAGCTGAAACTAACAGCACGGATGTCAATGGAGGAAGATAATCCCATGCTTTGTCCAGTACCAATCACAGCTTTAGTCAGCATCCACTCGGCCATATTTACCATTCACCTGCCATCATTTGTGATTTAACAGCGCTTACTATGCGTGCGCCCACAGATACGCTTCACTAAACATGGACATGGGATTGTAAACAGCCCAGTGTATTAAGCTAAATGTCACTTTTACCATCATCCTTCACATGATTATTCAATTTAACAAGATTGCAATTTTGATCCATCTATAAGATGGAGACCAGCTTTTATTTACAGCAATCCTAAGGCTTGATTTAACAAAGATTCTTATTTTCAACTCAAGTCAAGTTTTCGAAAGAAAGACGTATATACAACTTGATAATAGTCATGGAACAAGAAAGGCTGGCTTAAGTTTTGCAAAGAATTTAAGTACTAAATAGTATCAGTAAAACATGCAGTATTCTTTATAAGTTTGACAGATCATTCTTGATTATGGCAGCAGTTGACAAAAAAAAAAAATCTAAAAATTCATTTTTAAGCCAAAATGGACAAGGAGTCTTGGATATGCTCTGAATCTCGCAGAGTTTGAACATTCACAGCTCATGAAAACACAACAAACTTCCCCTGCTGGTGAAGCCTGTGTAATGTGGTCAAAAGCTACATGATAAGCAAGTAAATAGCTTTAGTTCAGGTTGTTTGGGCCACAATCTTCTATTGCAGTTCATAAGCACTTTCACGGTGTCAGTGCAGGGCTGCCTTCATTCATTTTGTCACCTTTTTTCTGTATGGAAAGTTATACAGGACATAATGACTAAATATTCAATATCAAGTCAAAGTTGACTCTGTACAAACACAGATGTCAAGTCTGTCAGACAAAATGTTTAAAGTGCCCATATTCTGCTCATTTTCAGGTTCATAATTGTATTTTGAGGTTGTACCAGAATAGGTTTATGTGGTATCATTTTCAGGTTTTAAATTTAGTTTGTGTTTTCTGTTCTTGGTGCAATAGTGTAATAATTAGATTCTCTTTAGTGTCTTCACATTTGTGTTATGAAGGATTTGTGCTGTTTTATATACTAATTTTTGATACATTTTTTTACGATTGTATATATTTTTGGCACATTTATGTATGTATTGTATATTTATGTTACGTTCTGATAACCTATACTGTCATATTTTGTGTAGAATTGTGTTTACTGTCTTTTGAAGATGAGGGAGGTGGAGACTGTGCACCTTAAAAAGTTGTTTCCTGTTGAAAATGCAATAGTTAAATAACTGGATTCTCTTAAGTGGTTTTTTAAATATTCTAATGAAGGATTTGTGCAATTGAGAAATATTATTTTCTCTTTCACTTATATTGTTATAATGAAAAAAAATCAAAAGAGGGTCTCGCCCTGGGTGTAATTCAATGTAGAAACATGGCCGATATCCGAGAAGTTCCTGCTGTACCTGTTGGGTGGAGACATAGACACTGTACAAATGCTCTAAGGGGGTAATTCAAATATTTTGGCCAATGACATTATTGAAGACAGTATAAGGACACCCTCCGTTTGCAAATATCCTTTAGCTTCCAAAAAATTGACAAAAGCTGACCAAGAACAACACAGATGGAGAATAAAAGCGCAAAGTCCACAAAGTAAAGTGTCAGGGAACGTTTGCAAGAGTAAGTTGACTCACTCCAAAGTTAGAATTCTGCCAATATGTGACTGTAGTATTGTTCAGTGTTTAGTCGTTGATGCTGCTGTCTCTTGGTAACTAAAGGAGACATACAAAAGCTAAGGAAGATGGAGAAGAAGACCGTCATGCACAAGTCTTACCGAATGAGATGCTATGTGCCTTTTGTTTTAAAGCATCTGTTTCGTCAAAAATGTTCTCTTCAGCATGTGACTGTCAAGTCATACTCATGCAACTGAAATGTCACCCAGAGATCAGGTCTGATCTAATTTATCCTCTTTCATACCGGACTGTATTCTGTGCACAGAAATTGTTTTAACATTTCAAAAAGAATCCCAGCCTCTCAAAGTCCCCAAATCTCCAGTAATTCTTTGTGCTGCATTTCCTAATTTCTCCCACGCTGCGGCAGAAGGCAGCGAAGATAACAATTGTATTTCTGAATCCATTAAAAAGACAAAAAAATGGATGTAGCAGTTTTGGGACTCTTGATTGGCTGTCAGTCAGTCAATGCAAAAGGCTTCCGTCTTTTCATTGCATACCTATCCAGCTTTTGTTGTCTCAGTTCTAAAATGGTATGTACATCTTTCTGCCTTGTGAGGTCTTGTGTATTCACACTAAGGGCTCCACCTGCACACTGGTGAATCATTGAATGAAAAGCCAAACTTCTGTGCAGTGACAGCTGGGTTTATTGCAGCAGGCTTTTGATGTCTGAGACCCAAATTTTAGTACAAATTCTGCCAAAGCCACAGTGACAAAAGTGGGATTTCTGGTTAAATGTAATGAGATTAAAACGACATTGCCCTGATTTTCTTTTGATAAATGTCTTGTAAGATAGGATTAGACTGAATGATACCTATTCCATAATGTCTTTATCCACCTCGCGTTTGTACAACGCACTGAAAGTGTTAATTAGATACCTAAGATATAGGTTATCACAAGTCATTATACGCAAGAAACAAAACTACATTAGGTAATAATTATATCATTTCCATTCTCCCGAGGCTCTTCTTTAACTAAATCTCAAAGAATAATTACAACATCAATTGCAATTTATTGGAGGACTCCCGTGAAGAAAGCAACAAATCCCCAAGCACAAGTGTACATCTGGAAGGCATTGGCCATATTGTTAATGGATGCATGAAAGTAAACGCGAAAACCCCCGAGGCCTTCCAGAATTTGGTGTTCCACAGCTCTTTAATTACTTGGAAGGCTGAAACTTAGCAGATGGAGTGGGCAAGACAAATGAGTCCCTCAGTCATGACCTACACAGCTCTGTTTGTCGGCAGCAGAACCTCGTAGACGTGTGATGTTGGAACCAGCGCCGTTAAAAGTGACCCAGAATATCAGACCTTGTGGTAACAACATTGGAGCGTATCACATTTGGGTCTCTGAGTAGGTTTCGGAGTCAGTTCTGTTAAGTCCTAGGCTATGACCATTTCTACCAACATTTAGAGGTGTATTAACCTGTTAATGGCTCCAGGAGATAACAGTCAGGCAGAGACATTCTGTGGGAAGAGAAGTGTTTCGGAAAAGAAACAATTCTGGAAGAAATTAATCAAACTTTACAGCTCCTCGCATAAAGCACAAATTGATCAATTTCTAATGATTAATAACCAATTTAAAAAAAGTCACAATGAATGTGCAGTTTTGTGTGCTACTTCAGCACCACAGCCAGCGCCATGGATTTATTAATACATGGTTACTGTTGCCTGCTGGTGTCTCAGAGCCTTGGTCAGGGTCATAGAAACCCCCCTGCCCTGCACAAGGGGATTGAGAAAGGGGGGTTAACAAGGTTAACAAGAGGCATGCAATTTGGTAATTTTGCTAACAATGGGGACTGCATGCTCCATCAAGTTGCCTACTGAGTACATGGATTTCTTTAGGCTACAATAGTGGCTTGCCAATATTACCTTACAGCCTATGCAAATTGGAACTTGGTAAGTATCATTGAGGCACATTAAAGGCTACACATAAAGAGCTGCTACTTCTTCAAACCACACTTGTTAGATAGCTACCGTGATCTCAATTTCTGTGACTTTGAGAGTTTAACAAAACAGTAACGTCATGTGTTGTTCTCGTTGCTGAGGGGATATGATATATTTTATTTATGTGTCAAGTAATGCTGTGTGAGATGGGCCACTTAGTGACAATAAAACAGCAATTTCATCCACATACACAACACAATAGTGTAACCCATAAATTGTCCAAGTAGAACTAAACATTTCATACATATAAACTAGAGTCATATATGGGGATGCTTCAAAAATAACCTATTCTGAGGTAAAAGTGATTTAAATCTTACTTTCAATGAAACTCCTAGGAGACATTCTGATAAAATACAGGTCCAGGTGTTGGATGGAACATGACCTTGGCTACGATGGAGTCTGAACACTGACATTTATCAAACCAAAAAATGACTTAGTAACATGTTGAGCGCACTATTCTGCCTCATGTATTGGCACTTATCTGAACATACCCTGTGAGTTTTGTGGGTTAGGGTACTAGTAGCCTATGTATATAAAACTTGGTATATCTGGGGCACTTCTCTGAACATACCCTGTGAGTTTTGTGGGTTAGGGTACTAGTGGCCTATTTATATAAAACTGTCTGGGTATATCTGGGGCACTTCTCTGAACATACCCTGTGAGTTTTGTGGGTTAGGGTACTAGTGCACTGCGATGCCGTGTTCATCCTGCCACGCTCTGCTGTGCCCTGCTACGTCCTGCTGTGCCTTGTAATGCCGCACAGTGCCCTGCTATGCCATGAACTACTACAAAGAACTATTACAAACTACTATTTTTTCTATTTTTGTTATTGCCACTCTTCATTCTAACCCCAACCGGCCCGTCAGACACCGCCTACCAAGAGCCTGGGTCTGTCCGAGGTTTCTGCCTAAAAGGGAGTTTTTCCTCGCCACTGTCGCACTGTTGCTTGCTCTGGAGGAAACTACTAGAACTGTTGGGTCCTTGTAAATTATGGAGTGTGGTCTAGACCTACTCTATCTGTAAAGTGTCTCGAGATAACTCTTGTTATGAATTGATACTATAAATAAAATTGAATTGAAATTGAATACTGGCCTATGTATATAAACCTGTATGGGTATATCTGGGGCACTTATCTGAACATACCCTGTGAGTTTTGTGGGTTAGGGTACTAGTGGCCTATGTATATAAAACTGTCTGGGTATATCTGGGGCATACCCTGTGAGTTTTGTGGGTTAGGGTAGTAGTGGCTTACGTATATAAAACTGTCTGTGTATATCTGGGGCGCTTATCTGAACATACCCTGGGAGTTTTGTGATGATTGGCCTAACGGCTGCTGATTTGTGTTAATTTATGTCCAGAGCCACGCCCCTTTCAAACAGGAATTTGAGCCGGCACGGCAGACAACAAATAATACAACAACAACAACAACAACAACAGACATACATAGAAGGGCTCTACCGCTTTGCGGTTTGAACCCTAATAATGGATGAACTTTCAGACCATGGTATTAAACAATTGCACTGGCTAAGGATGCAACATCAACTGTTATCAGCCATTACAAAATAATAATCCTTATAAGAACTGAGAGAGCCATAAACAGAAGATACAATACAAGCTATTGTAAATGCTCAGTGATAGAAATCCCCCGCTGTAGTATTGTACAATCACAGGCGTCCTGTCGCTCAGCTTGGATCATACAGTTACTCTCTGTCTAACACGAGTACTTACATGATCACCATTGTCACCTGATTTCTTTCATTTTCAAGAGGATGTGAGAGGAAAAGCTGAGGTTCAGCAAGTGCTTATGTTTACTGCCTGGTCCTCACCTGCCTGGTTATCACTCTCTCTCAGCTGTCTTCATAAGACTGATTAATGCGTCTGTTAATGGCATCATTGTGTTGCTGTTATCATCAACGTCATCAGGTGTTTGCGCTGCTTTCTGAGTCAATAAAGTGAATGTCAGTTTGCTCTGACTGCAAGCTAATGAAGATAGAACTGAAACAGAAGGTTTGTCCTGCTGCTGATTATCCACCATTTCGCACCACGGCGGAATTAAGATATGAGAGGCCACGCAGCTACAACTGCATCAGATGATTAGGAGATGAAGTCACCAACCGTGACGTCATGACTCTCCAAGCCTTCCACTCCCTCTGTAAAGTAAACCAAATGTGCAGGTTGCACAACCTGCACATTTGGTTTATTTACATTTTATCATGATTTAAGCAGCTGCACATTTTTGTATTCCCATCTTGTATATATTCAAATATTGTTCCTATATTTTATTCCTATTATTATTTAATGTATATTGTATGTATGTATATTGTATCCTAGTATTTCATTTATATTTATATTCTGTGCTGTGTGACTGAGTTTGCTGCTGTAACACCATAATTTCCCATTTTTATCCATGTACACTTCTCGAATCGAAGTCTTTCAATGTTGTGAAGAAAGGACACCCCTCATCTGCGTGCTTTGTTGCTGTTCAGTGGAGGCACGCCCATTGTCAGGGGTTTTATATTGCTTGTAGCCTCTGGAGAACTGCTTTTATTTCCACACCTGCCTCAGCTGTGGCATATATCTCTAACAATTGTTAGTGCTTCCTGCAAAGGTCAACTAAAGTAAGACAGGGTTAATTTAGTGGTTTAGTTTAGTAGATACAAGTATACTTCTCGATTAGAAACAAGAATATATTTGCCATAGATTCCGACCCTTACTGCACTGATACACAGGGATGTGGATTTGCATTTGACTTTAGTCCCATTTTATCAACAATGTCATCATTTCTACAGAAACCTAATTTATTTCTTTATCTCATGCATAATATAATGCACACACTCACACAGCCAGTGTCAGGGCCACTGGTAAATAATTCAGCAGCATGGATAAGAACAAGTCAAGGTCTAGGTGGTGATGTACTGATTGAACGAGCCCTGGGTGCAAAACAAACTGCTTTAAAGTGTACCATTATGCATTAAATTGTACTATCACAGCTAAAGGTTTGCAGATTTGTAGATTTAAATTGCAAATGTGTGTCTACTGTCATCTATAAAGTTCTGTCGAGAACATAAAAGCTTTACTCAGCAGAAACAAAGGGAGCTGTCTTCAGGTGCAAACATGGGATAGAACTTGATTTACATGTTGTTGCTAGTGTTGTGCCACTTTGGGAGGGAGAGGGATCCCTCTCAATAACTCCACCTCCTCCCTCCTGTGTGGTCGGTCATTACAAACTCATACTCATTTTTTTCTTATTCTGGGAAAGACACTAAATATTTCAGGCTGGGTTTTGGGTGAATGTGTCTTAAATGACATGAGACATCCAAGAATATTTCCACTATTTGAACAAGACAGATTCCGTGAGGCTGTACTTAGACACAAACATGCTTTGAGCTAAATGCTAATGTAGCATGTTAACATGCTCACACCTGACAATGCCAACATACTGGTGTTTAGCAAGTATAATGCTTACCATGTTCACCATCTTAAATGAGCATGTAAGCATGGTAACATTTGCAAAAAAAAAAGCTGAAATTGTATTATTTGTTTTGTCACAATGTATTAGACAAATTACATATTTGACCTGAAGATGGCAATAGATGCTAACAGCTAAATGTCAGGCATTCACCACAACCATCACAACCTGTTACAGTTCATCCTAAGGGTGAACTTATTATGATAATACAGCCAATAGTTTCAAGACTTAACTCTACACAAAAAATGTCAACCACGTTTTTGTTTTCATGTATAATCTTAAAGTCAGTACAGATGACATAACATGACATTAAGATATTTCCAGCAAATCTACAGTGAAGTTTGCAGATATCCATCCATCCATCCATCCATCCTCGTCCGTTTATTCGGTATCAGGTCGCGGGGGCAGCAACTCCAATAGGGGACCCAAACTTCCCTTTCCCAAGCCCCATCAACCAGCTCTGACTGGGGGATCCCGAGGCGTTCCCAGGCCAGTTTGGAGATAATCTCTCCATCTAGTCCTGGGTCTTCCCCGAAGTCTTCCTCGAAGCCTCCTCCCAGCTGGACGTGCCTGGAACACCTCCCTAGAGAGGCGCCCAAGAGGCATCCTTACCTGATGCCCAAACCACCTCAACTGGCTCCTTTCGACGCAAAGGAGCAGCAGCTCTACTCCGAGCTCCTCTTGGATGACTGAGCTTCTCACCCTATCTCTAAGGGAAACCCCTTTTGGTCTTTGGGTCATGACCCAGCCTTCATGACCATAGGTGAGGGTAGGAACCAAAGCTGACCGGTAGATCGAGAGCTTTGCCTTCTGGCTCAGCTCTCTTTTTAGTCGGGGCAATAAATTGACCGTACCCGCTGCGCTGATTCTCCGACCAATCTCGCACTCCATTGTCCCCTCAAACAAGACCCCAAGGTATTTAAACTAGGGATGTCCCGATCAGCATTTTAGGCCTCCAATCCTGATCCGATTTTTTAACCTCAAATCCGATCCGATTTAGAGTCCCGATCCGATATTTTGCCGGCAAGTGCATCTATAATGTTACGTTGTGAGAGCAAACCCTCATGCACAGCTAGCTGGAGTGAGTGAGCAATACAGCCCAGGCTTGGCACGCCCAATTCATCCATTGCCTTCTTCATGTTCCTCGCGTTGTCACGTAAAATGACATGCACACGTTGTTTGTCTATTCCCCATGCATTCAGCATCTCCGAAATGGCTTGTCTGACATGTTCTGCTGTATGAGCCCCGCGGAACTGATGAGCATGCAGCACGGCACGCTTTAAATCATAAGTTTCGGGATCAACCCAGTGCCCAGGCAGTTGCCGTAAAGATCGGCGCGACTAGTCAGGTAATGTAGCCGAGCTCCGATCACGGGAAAATAGGAAAAGATCGGGCCGATCTCGAGATCGGGATCGGGACATCCCTAATTTAAACTCCTTCACTTGGGGTAAGGACTCTTCCCTACCTGAAGAAGGCACTCCATCGGTTTCCTGCTGGGAACCATGGCCTCAGATTTAGAGGTGCTGATCCTCATCCCAGCCACTTCACACTTGACTGCGAACCGATCCAGTGAGTGCTGATGGTCAAATGCCGACAATGCCATCAGGACCACATCATACGCAAAAAGCTGCGATGAGCTCCCCAGCCCACCAAACTGCAACCCCTCCCCACCCCAACCACGCCTCGATATCCTGTCCATAGATACTACAAACAGGATTGTTGACAAAGTGCAGCCCTGGCGGAGGCCAACCCTCACCTGGAACGAGTCCGACTTCCTGCCGAGAACCCGGACACAGCTCTCGCTTTGGTCATACAGAGATTGGATGGCCCTGAGGAGGGACCCCCTCACCCCATGCTCCCACATAAAAGATTCCATTTATCAACAATAAATCAAAAACATCGAGCTATAAATGTCAGTGCTTCAAATTAAAAGAGCAAGGCTATCTCTCTAGTCTCTCCCTCTTATCTAACCCAAGCGGTAAACCATCAAACGGGGCAAATCCATTAGAAAAGAGGCACAGACACCAATAGTTCTACTAAAAGAAGGAGTCTCAAAGCAGGAGTACAATGCAGCCACGAGTAAGGAATTCCACTGGCTCAACTGGAACACACTAAGCCTTGCTCAGAATCATAGTATAAGAGCACCAGGAAATGATTGTAACTTACACAGTAATCAGAATTACAGTGGCTTGAATAAGTTACACACCCATGCTAAAGTTGATTAAAAAGAGGAATAAAAAAACATCTTTTGGAAATTGATCTCAATGTCTTAATTCAAAACAAATTGGAAAATCCAACCTTTTAAGGACACCAATTTTCTTTGTGAATGAATAATGTATTGTAAATAAATAAATATCCTTCCTTAAAATACAGGGGGCATAAGTATACACCTCCCTATGTTAAATTCCCATAGAAGCGGGCACATTTTTATCATCACATACCCTTCCCCATACATAGAGATAGACATGGGGTACTTTCCATAAGATCATCCCTCACTGCAAATCAAACCAGTTATTAAGCTAACTGAAATAAAACCATGCCAATCTCTAGGTATGGTGAAGGGTATGTGATGATGTGGGGGGGGGTTATGTTAATTCCAAAGGCCAAGGGAACATTCAGGATGCATAGTATCCTGATCCATGAAATAACTGGCCTTTAAAAATAAAAATGTTCCTCTATGATAATTTAACATAGGGGGGTGTATACTTATGCCCCTGTATTTTAAGGAAGAACATTAATTTATTTACAATACATTTTTCATTCACAAAGAAAATTGGGGTCCTTAAAAGGTTGGATTTTCCAATTTTTTTAATTAAGGCGTTAAGATCAAATTTTTTTATCCTTCTTTTTAATCAACTTTAGCCTGGGTGTGTAAACTTATTCTAGCCACTGTACAATAACTATCATTATCTATTTCCCTGCTCTTTAATCAGAATGTGACTGCAGTGTATGTGTTGGTATGCATATAACAACGCACTCACTGAAACACACATCTGCAGCTGGCAGACCCATGCCTCTCTAGCAGACAGAGCACAGTTAGGCTGTGAGCCTCTGGGAGGCTGATAAGCAGGTTAAAGGGCACTGTGGTATCATGCTCCCTTAAGATCAAGGGTGGAGGAAACTGAAGCAACTGGGATGTACCATGACAAGTCTTCAATTT
This sequence comes from Percina caprodes, assembly GCA_013375575.1. Lineage (NCBI taxonomy): Eukaryota > Metazoa > Chordata > Actinopteri > Perciformes > Percidae > Percina > Percina caprodes. Next base: position 903,841 of record JABXJD010000183.1, on the reverse strand, counting down.
AGGAGGAGTGAAGAATCTGAGGCGTATACATATCCTATGTACAATCACACATCGTTCAAAAGCATGTCTGTCTGCATCTTAAACCCTGCAAAATGACATATCGTACAAACCAGGGTTACTACACTTGTTCTAGCCTGCTCTATTAGAATTGGCACCGAAAAGCTCCAGTCCAGCCTCTCTTTGAGCAAAGGATACCCTCAAGTAGGGTTGCACAACATATCGTTTTTTATCGCCATCGCAATACCAACTTGTACAATATACACAAAAGGCACAAAAGTCTACAACATAGACACTGTTTTTTGTGTGAGTTGAAAAATATCGGCAGAAAACTGCACTTAAAAATTTAACTATAATCCTTTAAGTGGTGCCTTTTAGGAATGTTGATGTGAAGATGAGAAGATGATTTCCTTTATGTGTCTTAAATTCAACAAGTGATTTGTTGTAACCAGCAGAATCCTAAGAGCAGCAGAAATGCAGAGCTGAGCACACTTTTAAATCTGTTTATCTATTGCAAATAATATTCAACAATGTTATCGCATATTTTCCTCGTATTGAGCAGCCCACCTTCAAGCATTGCCATTTTTACTCCAAGATGCCAACATTTCTATTCAACAAAAATAGTTTACTGCAATAACACATACTGTATAATGACTAACTGCCATTTACAGATCCATAACAAACTGGAATAATTTAGCCCTTTATATCTGCTGTAATAAAAATAAATCATCCTTTAAAATTATAAATATGCAGAGGCATTAACAGACTGAACAGGAAGTGGTCTGTGCTATATATATATATATATATATATATATATATATATATATATATATATATATATATATATATATATATATATATGTTTTGCTTCATAAGAATGGTATAATTCTCCTTTTTAAACATCATCTATTTATGGATTTTTAATTAGTCTTCTACTGTACCCAATTGTTTACAGTGTTGACGGCATGACTTTGAAATATGGGTGTAATTTTATGTTAATAATGTATTATTAAAAAGTGGTCTGGGATTACCTCCACACGGCTCTCAAAGACTCACATGCACTAACACGCGCGGGCAGCCAGTGGCAATCAAAGAAAGAACAGAGAAGCTCAGATCACGAGAGAAAGAGAGAGTGTGTGTGTGTGTGTGTGTGTGTGTGTGTGTGTGTGTGTGTGTGTGTGTGTGTGTGTGTGTGTGTGTGTGAGTGAGTGAGTGAGTGAGTGAGTGAGTGAGCGAGCGAGTGTGTGTGTGTGTGTGTGTATGTAGTAATGGTCTGCTCAGGAAGCCACTGTCACTACCCTATGTGAGTCGAGAGCAGATGTCATTTGCGCATGCTCCTGTTTTATTTTTTTGGAATCATTTCAGTCCTTTATTTCAACAGGACAGATGAAGACATGAAAGGGGAGTGGGGGGGGGGTGACACGCAGCAAACCGGCGGCCACTGCATCGAGGAGTAAACCTCTATGTGTGTGCCTGCTCTACTAACTGAGCTACCCCGGCCATACGTATGCTCAGATTCAAACAGTTTACAGCATGTCGTGTCATACTATGTCAACAAATAAACCAACAGTCATCCAGCACACATTGTATCAGTGGTGCTTTCTGAAGGTGATAAGTGCACGTGCACCAAGCTTACTCTGTGGAGCCTACTTTGTTCTGGGCTTGCTGCATCTGTGTCTTGTTAAATAAGTTGTTTTGTGTTGCAGAACTAAAAGAATTTCTAATTCATGGCGGTACTGAGGAAGACAGAAACTGGAGGCAATGCAAATGGCTGCACCTAACAGGACACCCAGGAACGGCCTCCTGGCAGGACCAATGCCACCCGCACACGGATTTTAAGAAATCCTGTCGATATAAAAGCCCAGTGCCCATGTGCATTACGAATGACGTGTATTTCTGAGGAATAGCCTAGCACAATTTTGTTTTTCTCTCTACACAAGAACCTCATGACAGGCGATATTCTCTAAATCCTTCTGGATGACTAATTTGATGCGATAGGCTGTGGAGAGAAAAGCCATGCTACGTGCATGTGAATGTTTCCTTTGAATGTTTTAAGCTGTACATTATGTACAGGGGGCCTAGACCCAGCCTTAGCCTCAGTAGTGCACTCGCTGTGTCTCCAACCGTCCATGCATATCTGCCAGAGACTGGTGCTTGTCTCAATTTACAACCCAGGCAGGTGTTAATTCCACTGAGCATAATGCACTCAATAACCAAAGTGCTCTCTCGGTCTTGTTTTGTAGATTTCAGTGCACAGTTCACTTAATCCTGTCATGATGCTGCTGGGTAATGTGCAACTCTCAAAGGTTCATATACAACTGCCCCAAAACTCAAAGCAATCTGTCCTTTTTCCTATTGGTTTAAAGATTAATAACGTGGCTGGACTGTACCATTAGAAAATATTAAACCCCAATCTAACATCAAGTCATCAAAGAAAAAAAAAGTCTTAGCTCAAGGACCACTTACTTTCTTCTTCTGGAGCTTTCAACTCTATTTCACTTGTCATACATGGATAACTCAAGTGACACAACAAGTCATACAGGTAGTCATATACGACCACCAGCCCTGCTGCGGATGAAGACAGTGAGATGCTGTTGAAAGCTCCAGAGCAACAATAAATACTTTCAGCAGCATTATTAACGTTTCATTTTTGCTGAAACTGTGTGGCGTGTTGATGAAACAAAACACAATGGTATGTTTATGTAGTGTTTATGTTATTTTGTCCACCATTTAGACAACATACAGTAACTTAAACAGCTTAAATCATGAGTTAAACCAGTTTCAAAGCCCCACATATTACTCAAAAATTACAACGAATTGACAAAACAATTTCACCACAAGGGCCATTTTGTAGCTGTTCAGGACGGTAACATTAAAGAAATAAGAAACTAACAAACTATGAAAAAACAGACACAAGGAGCGTATTTCCTGCCTAAGTAGATGCAGCTGATCTACAGTCAGTCACAAGAAGACACATTGCTGCCAAACAGTAAATCCCAAAGGCCAAATGAAGACTATTAAATCAACTGCATATATGTATACGTGAAGAGGCATCATGAGAGGAGATGATGATTATTCGCAGATGAAGGTGTGTATGTGAGCGTCTCTCCTCTCTAATGCCAAATATCTCTGACTTTATGAGGACTGGATGACACTTTCTGCTCAGAGACATAATAATAATAATAATACAAATAATGTAATTTTGTTCTGTAGAAGCTTACACAATCTTGATAGATGAGGCTTTCCCGTTTTCATTGAGTAAATGATCTATTAATGAGCTTCCCATTGATTTTCTTTTGGCCGGCACTGGGGCTTTATAGCCTGTCAGGGTACTGTGGGGAATAGGTGCTGTACTGTGGGAAAAGAAATAGCTACTGTACTGTGCATACGAACTGTGCCTACTGTAGAATACAGCGTGGTACATTTCAACATGCTGTATTACACGGTACAACACTTAAACTCAGGGTAGTAAGAAAAGAAATGACTACATTACTCTTTTACTCCAGTTTCTCATTCAAAAGGAAATACTACATGCCAGTGTGTATGTGACGTCTGTACTACGTTTATGTGGCAGACTGTATATTATTGGACTACCTACAACATTAATACACTTGTGCTTAAATAATTCATATTCTCAGAGGAATTACTGGCCCAGTGGCTCAGTACAATTGTTTTTTAATAATTTGATTATCAAATTATTCTTAAGGAGTTTGCAGCACTAAGCTGGGTCCACTTTAGCAACTGATGACAGAGGCCTGACTGTGTCAAAATATATCTAAAATAAACAATAAAAATATATAATATATATAATGTATATAATATAATATAATATAATAATATAATGAAATATATTTATATATAAATATCTGCCTGAATAAAGTTGTATTTACACAGGCAACAAGTGACCAACACTACCTTCCCCAGAGCTTTCTGAACACTTACTGAAGCTGCCATGTGTAGACTGTTATGTAATGGGTGGACTTGGGGTGTCAGCAAGGGTGCAACAACAAATCATTGCCCAGGGGCCCCTAAAAAGGTCACTCCATGCCATGCTCAGCCCACTGAGTCACCAACATATGGCTTGATTTACATCCCAAATATGAGGCTTGTAAACAATGACAACTGATTTATAGTAATACTATAATGACAAGCAATAATGCTTATGTTAAATTCCATTTTTGTGATGACGTATCCAATTAACAGAAGTACTTTGCCTTGAAAAAGCCTGACATTCGGTGCATGGCTCTGCACAACATGCTCCACACTTTCTGCTAACAACAATAAACTCAGAGCTACACGCTACATGCTGAAAATAGTACGTTTTGAAGAAAATTTGGATGGTACGTTGTGGAAATACCATTGTGAGGACCAGGAGAAAACCCTGCAGGCAAGGGCCGGTAGCTGCAGCTTATTAGGTAAAGACACGGATGAGAAAATTGCTGTTAGCTAGTTCTACTTTGTATACGGATCACCAGAGACATTAGTTGGCAGTGATAGGTTGAGAACCATCCTACAAATGCAGCATTTTGGGACTTATTGGCGGGAACTGTTGTGGACAAAGTGCACATGGCAATAAACTAGTATGTTTGTATGTGATAGAGCCGGACCTTTTGATATTAATGAACGTCTGTTACATTCAAGCCGTTGCCAAATGAGTTGCCACAAAGCTAATTAAGACTATCTGCGCCACACAACTCTCTCTGGATTAATCAGTATGACTATGTTCAGGAGATTGTGTTGTCCGGCGACTTTGTGTCCTCCATGGCTATTAGCAACTACGTGGAGGAGGGCGGGGGCGATCACGGAAGGCTGTGTCATGTGGATGCACCACCAGTTCTGTTGTCATTACTTAGAATTCCTCAATGGGGGAGACAGAAACTGCACACTGTAATACAGCGCTGGGGAGATAGCTTTGGCAATGTGAGACTATCAGACTACAGAGACATTATACTCTTAAATGAAAAATATCAGATATATCAGGATTTACAGACCCAAATCCTGGCTTTTCTTATTTAGGGATATAATGACTCCTTTATAAAAAAACAATTAAAAACAATTAGTAAACTAGTTCCCAAAACCGTAATAACTTATTAATTCTACATAAACACTCCAGTAAGTAGTTGCTTGCTTGTTACAACTTGTCAAAAAAAATACTTATTTAACGCATTTTTAAAAAGAAAATCATCTACACTCATTGAAACCAGTGACAGGAGGCATATTGTGGTCACGTGATGTCTTTTAAATTAACTTGATAGCTTCTATACTTACAGTCCATGTCCCTGTCTCCCCTTTTGTTTCAACTGACATAATAATATGTCAGTTGAAGAGTGACTGAGATGTCTCGAGCTGTGACTGACTAAAGTATAGCGCTGCCATCTAGTGACCAAGCTATGGTGTCACACACATGATATCAGTTATTTATGCAGGCGTTATGTTATGTTGGCCATGGCCATGTTAATGTCTGCAGTTGACTGCTCGGTGTGGCAGGACAATACACATTCCCAACTAAATTCAAAATGTATTGAAACTCACTCATCAAAGAAGCAAATACCATAGTTGCTGTAATCTAAAGTATGTTTCCTCAGTTGCACTGGCTTATTTTATCATTTGGTTGTCATCTTAATTTGTCACAGGCTCTCAGGAAATACAAGAATCTTAATGAAATAAATAATTGACATTGTCTCTTACTGCATCCAACAGCAAATAGATTTACTGCTATTTCACTGACTTGTACAAACTGAGCTTTGCTGCCCTCAGCTGTTATGGAAAATATAATAAGCATTGTTTTATGAACTTGGATTTTTTTTTTTGAAGTGTGCATATGGTGTTTATGTACCTTGTAATAATGATTCCCAGCTGCATATTATGCATATTGTCATTATGCAGGAACAAATAAGACCAATCAAACCAATCCAGGCCTGACACGGGGTGATTTCTTTCTCGGTCTGGATATGTCTGCTTGTCTTCATCACATTAAGTGATATACACCAGAGTGCCATTAATCACCAGCAGGCAGCAGATGAAAGGCAGGGTTCTACGTTTCCACACACAGAGCTCAACCAGCCGATCACAACGTGTTGAGTTTTAGGCCTCAGTCTTGAAAACAGCTCCAGGCACTGGAGCGACCTCCCTCGCTGACTCCCTCTGAAACAACTTCCCATTAGCCTCTTTCTTTCATGTCACACCATCACAATGATTAGCACGCATGCTGCAGCCGCGGTGGGAGCTGGGAACTAAAGGTGTGTGTTGGCCATTTCAAGAAAATGTCTCCCATCTATGTGTTGGTTCTTTTTGACCCTAAACAGAAACACACAGGGTTTAATTTTCAACATTGTTGTTATGCTTCAAATATGATGAACTTTACATCTGGGCCTGTTTACTGTATGTAGGACACATTCTATTTTTGAAATAATAAATCAAACGGTGCCAAAATAGTGAACCTGTTTCCAAGGACGTGAAATCATTATATTATGTGTCATAATGCAGCATATTTTTCATTATCTAGGCTAATGTTACAGTATATTATAAACCTCATGATGACAACCTTAAGCCTGGACATAAACATTCAGCAGCTTGAGAAAGTTTACACACCCATGCTAAAGTTGATTAAAAAGAGGAGTAAAAAAAAATAATCTTTTGGAAATTTATCTTAATTCCATAATTAAATTAAATGTAGGAAAATCCAACCTTTAACCCCCATGTTGTCCTTGGGTCAAATTTACCTGTTTTCCTACATCAATGTTCTTTTTAATTCCCCAAAATAACATGATTGCACACAATGCTCTTTGGCAAGTACAAATCTCTACTTTCATTAATTTTGGGGCGTCTTATTACATTTTATAGCATTTGAAAAAAAACTGAAGTGGTTTTGAAATAGTATTGAGTAAAAGTTGACATATTCCAGTCTGTGATTAACCATCAACATCCATTCCTTTCATTTCAGTCTAAATAATTCCTAATTTCTGCTTTTCTAACTCAAACATTAGGTATAATTTCCTATAAATGAGGTTTATAGACCAAATATTTCAAAAATAACTGTAAAACTAAAGTTAATAAGTTAGTGTTGTGTAGTGTTGAAAACGTCAAAAGAAAGTGACAAACATTGAAAAACAGCCCCAAAAGTGTTGAAAAAAAGGGACAAAAACGTAAGAAAAAGTTAAAGAAATTGATAAAAAGCAACAAAAGTGTTGATTTTCAATTTTGACGGGAAGACACCACAAGGGTTAAGGACACCAATGTTCTTTGTCAATGAATAATGTATCATAAATAAATAAATATTCTTCCATAAAATACAGGGGTCATAAGTACACACCCCCCTATGTTAAATTCCCATATTACATTACATATACATTATTCATTCATAAAGAACATTGGTGTCCTTAAAGTTTGGATTTTCCTAATTTTTTTTAATTAAGGCATTAAGATCAATTTCCAAAAGAAGTTTTTTTATTCCTCTTTTTAATCAACTTTAGCCTGGGGGGGGGGGGTAAACTTTCTCAAGCAACTGTAAATAGCATCAACAACTCTCATTAAATTTTTTCTGCATTGTTTTTATGCGTTTTTCGTTGTTTTTTTATCCAAAAGCAATCGTTTCAAAATAATTTTCTAAATAAAATAGCGTCACAACTGACAGGAGTAGTCCCTAACAATGAGTAGCCTAGCCTACAACTGATATAAGTTAATAACAAAAGTGTGTGTGAACTGCGTAAGGTGAGAAGAGAATTAGATAAAGAGCACGTGCGGAAATATGTAGTCCTGTAGCGGGGAGGTCCCAGGATGGCAATAAAAGGAGATTTCATTCAAAATCTCTAAAAAAAACTTCCCACCTCCTCCTAACCTCTTTCTAAGTGGTTTTCATTTCTGTCTTTTCTTTAAATAAGTGTTAAAAGGTGGTTAGTGACTGTAGCTCAGGTTAATAAGTTAAATGAATAAGTTAAATGAATGAATCCTAAAAGATCAAACGTTGTAACACTATAGGGTAACTAATAAAAAATAAAATAAAACGAATATTCCACTTTGGTCAACATATAGATTTAATGTTGTTGTTTTTTTAAGGCAGGGGTGTTTAGGTTAAGTGTAATTCAAATAGTCCCAGATTTGGCCGCTTGGGTCCTATAATAATAATAATAATAATAATAATAATAATAATAATAATAATAATAATAATAATAATAATAATAATAACAAAGTACACAATAATTAGCCTTTTAAATAAGCTCTAGGCTGCTTTCTCTCTCCATGAAACTTGACATGCGTTAGTTTAATGGCCATACTTTAGAGTATCAGCCAGCTGGCCGTAATTGCACACAGCCTATAGGCTAGGCCTGTTCTGAGTGGTGTCAATATTCTATAATTCATAATGTATCAGAGTAGCCAAACATGTCGGCTTCCACCATTTTACACTGGCAGCTTTCGAAATTTTACACCGTCAACACAACTGCAAGTGTGTGTGTGTGTGTGTGTGTGTGTGTGTGTGTGTCATGGGTAAGGATTTCAATAAAAAGATGCTTTTACTGACCAACACGTAAAACAGCGTTTTCAAACCCCCGTGTCCCCTTGTCAGATCGCAGTGCGGGGTGGACTCCCGGGCCAGGCCGCGTGCGTGACGCTATGTATGCGGAGGACTTGCGTGACAAGAGGAGAGAAACCACGAGGGTGGAAATCCGTCCTTCAGGCTAACATTAAAGTGGACTCTTTCATCTTTCCTGCCCTTCTGGGGGATCTTGCCCTGCCCCTTTGCATGTAGCCCATGTTTAATCATATCAGATGGCCCTCACACTCTGCACGGCCTTTACATGGGTCGACCCCGTTTCTAATGAATGGGAAGAGGAGAAGAGGAAAAGAGGAAGAGGAAAAAGTGGACATCTGTGTTACCTACTGTCCTCAGTGGAAATAGAGAAAACGTTAATTAAATTAAAGAAATGTGTAGCCTATACGTTTCCTATAGGTCTAAATAATCAGAAATATAATCAATTCACTTATCTAATTTACTTTGGCCTTGGTAATACAGAATTCTACCCACACTAGTTAGTAAAGACAAACCATGCAATCTCTTTCAGTAGATTCATATGTTGGTAAAATGTTATTGCATTGAGGAATTGTCATTTCAGGGCGAGAATGAGAACAGTTTTAGAAGTGATTGATGATTAGTGATGATTATAAACTGCATTTCTGAACTGGATATAATCAACATTTGACAATAACTTTCTCCACTGAGAGTCCTGGAGGACGTTCACAGGCAGGACTCCGCTCTAATAGCCTGTGTTCAGCTATCCTTCAGGGGCATGATTTATTGAAAATATGGACCCTGCGTATAAGCTAATATGACAGAAGTGCTTTGACCTCGCGGGGCAGTGCACTCTCCACGGAAGTCAGCTGCTACCTTGAGTGTACTTCTTTCTCACGCGATTCCTCTATCCATCTTTTCTGCAGATTTATTTAAGTTTAAGCGTGCATGTAGAAACAATCTGGACCTCGGGGTCAGATAGAGTGTGTTGTGGGACACCAAAGGAAGTCATACGGTGAGAAAGGGCTCTATTATTGGGCATCTGTCTGCCTGATAAAGAAGTTCTAAAAGCCTTTTATAAATCTGAGCAACAAGCCTTCCTTGTGTTGTTATTTAGCTCAAATTATCCCAAGAATCAAGTGCTACGTTAACATCTGACCCCAGTTCCTGGCACAGCTCAAGACATTAATGGAATTACAGGGAAGCTGATGTTTTCTCATTGATCTGATGTCCCATAAGCCCTGGTATTTGTGCTGGGCCTGTAATCCATCAGAAGTGCTCCGTCGTTCCCACCCCACACCCACAGGGATAGAACCCGTTTCCTGTGTAGGTATATTGTACCTGCTGGCCGCTGCACTTATCTCATGTGATTAACCTTGATCACTTTAACACGCATGGGAAGGAGCCAGTGGTTGGTGAGTCCCTCCGTGTTCAAGGCACTAAATGAGAGCACGCAAATGATGCAAAACCTTGTTTCTTCCTTTTAAAACGCGTTGCAATGGGTGTTTTCCTGAAGGTTTTGGGCTTGGAGAAAAGGTCTTGCTCTACTTTGTCAGACACAAAGAAAGGGGTGGGGATGTGTGGCATGAGGTCATAGTGTGGTTAAAATATCAAGCCTTTTCCTCCTTTGTGCTGAGCTGACAAGCTGGCTCTAACAGGGGTTAATTTGCTGTTCAGGGGTTAAACAAACAGGCCTCCAAGAATCTAATGGGGTTTCTTTTAAGGCTTCGGAGATAAAAAAAAAACTAAAAAAACACACAAAAAACAAGGTTATTATTTTTGTTACCAGGCTTTTGTGTGAGGCTGCAGATAAACCAAACAGCTCCCAGAATGCCTTTTGGTTTGTCCCAATGAATTGGGCTCCGGGTGCAGTAAGGTGAGGGCTAATAGGGATTAAGCACGGAAAAGTATGTGTCAGTTCCGATGCTTGTAATGTGAAATGTTCTTTTTGGAGTTTGTGAGTAGGTATAAACTCAGATTAAGAAGCATTTCTGATAAGTGACAGCGGGAGCCCAGTGGTCTGTTTTCACGCAGAGTTTTACGCTGACCTATTTGACACAAACTGCCAGGGAAACCGCATGTTTAAAATCTCCTCGGATGGAAACGAGCTCAGCACTTTCGAGTAAGAAAAATTAAAAAAAAGAGGACTGCTGGTGAAGTTAAACAACAAAAGACGGCGAGCAGGAGTCGCAGGAGAGCTGGAAAACAGACAGATTCATCAATAGCTCCACGCTTGATGTGGCATAAAGGGCCTTCTGGTTGACTGGCTCTGTTTAGGCCGACCTAAGATGTCTGGACCTTTCTGACCTCATATACACTATTGCATTGTAGGCCATGGATTCAACCTCTACAGCTTGCCCCGCCACAGTGGCCCATTATAGTGGCAGTAATGATGCGGAGGAGTCCCCAGCAGCAGACTATTCAAACATTCATTCTCATCCTGCAGCAGGACAAACATGTACACTGTTAATGATACTGGATCAGGATGCCATATGCATTAGATTCATCATGCTTTTGTTTTGGATGAGCCGTCGTCAGATAATCAAAGTAATCAGCGAGAAGGACTGTGACGAGATATTCTTCTCTGGGAGCACCAACACCTATTTCATTAGAGCTTGGAAATGGGAAATTACAGTTCATCATTTCATATTGGTCAAAGAGTAAAACATAGCCAACCAGTGAGTCAGAGGTGGAAAAAAAGGGCTTAAATAGTTTTACATACAGTTTATAAAATATGCATACTATTAAATACTATGTAAAATATATAAAATACCTTGCAACTCAGTTAGCTAACAACATTCAAATGCCGCTTACATGTTGATGCATTAGAAACGGATAATACATTCACATATTGTTTTTACTTTTGATACTTTAGGTGAATTTTGCTGATCAAACCTTTGTGTTGAATTGAATTGTAAAGGGAGTATTTTTACATTGTGGTATGCTACTTTTACTGGTGGGTAAGTAACAAGTACAAGTAAAAGGATCTAATCTCTACCAATTAGTAGTAAAACATGCATATGAATCGTATCTCACCGATAAGTAGAAAAGAATTCTAATCCTAAGTGTTCACGTGGCAAGAAATGTGGAGGTTAGGCTTTATTGTGTCATAAAGAAAGTGCTGTGTGACTGATTTTGCTGCTTTAACACTATAATTTCCCATTTTATTGTCCACCCACCCACCCGACCAACTGACCGAGACCCTGGACATGTCTTTCTGCAGTGCTTCCCAACGAGGCCAAACAGGAAGACAGGATGGGTTATTGTGGCATGCGATTGCTTCTAATTTGCTATGAAGTGACACAGAAACATGTCCGTCTGAATTATTGTTGGGGAAAGACTGTTGGACAAAAACAGCAGAAAGCTAAATTCCCTTTCATTCTGCAGCTTTTTAAATACCCAGACACCTCAGCTGCACGCAAGCCTCTGTAAAACAGGGCCCTACATTTTTTTTTTTTTTTTTAAAGCCTTCCAGATAGGATGTGAGGTCATTATGTAGGACTTTATGAACCGCTGACCAATGACTTAATATACTTCCACTAAATAACAAACACGGTCAAATGACTGTGCACTTAGAAAACTAAACTGCACATCAGTAAAAAAAAAAAATAAATTAAAAATTAAAAGAACTACAAAAAAGAAAGAACTGAACTTCAAAGACCAATTGTACAACCAGATATCAAATGATTTGGACTTATTTCCAAAAAAATTGTCTAATACTGAATAAAAAAAAAAGAAGCCAATATGGCTGGAAATCCCATCTGGACCCTGGGGGATAATTAAAAAGAAAAAAAAAACACTGAGAAGAAATCCCAACTGCTCACAGACATGTAACCTGTGGGTTGTAAATGGATTTAAAAGCTCCTATATAACTATATTCTACGATATTCTCCATCAGCTTCTCACTGTGCGATGACTCCCCCTCCCACGCACTAGTTTACACAAAAGTTCTAACAGCTTTGGTTATTTGACATGAGAGATCAACACATTTCCTTTTGTCTCTGTGCTTTTTGTCACTTGGTTTTGAGTGGGCGGGGCTTCATTTCCGTGCACCAATCAGGGCTCGGCAACATTTGAGTCAGAACCTGACACAGTTTGGTCACTGTCAATCAAATCTGACACAGTCACACCCACACAGCCCTGATGTCGCAGATTAGATGAGTGTTAGGCTTAATAAATAATACTAAAGATGTTGTTTTACTTAATTACTCATTTAGGTATGAATGGCTAATACTTTCTAATATTTTCTAATATTTAACATTTTCTAATGACATTTGAAGCAAAGTTTTCAGAGGCTCTAAGAAGTCTAAGAAGTATAAACCAAAAAAGGCTGAAAGCCATTTTCTTAAACACATTGCTATTAATAGAAAATATGTTTTTTTGTACCTGTCTGTAGATTTCTTTCAATACATAAATATTATTTAACCACTGGAGAGTATTCTTTTTAAATCAATTCTTCTTTCAACTTTAACCAAAAAGCAGCCTCAATTAACAGTTGATGCAAATCATTTCCACATCCCTCCACTCCCAAGCCCTCTTAATAATTACATATATCCATATACAACGCACCATACAGCATACATACTGTAGGATACATAGTGACAGAATAAAAAATAAAGCGTGTTGAATAATAAATGTAATCCCTTTTACAAATCCTCTTGTAATTTGGGAATTCATGTAAAAATATCTGTGGAGGTGTTACACCCGAACCAAAATCCAGAGTATTAGACTGATTATTACTATTACTGGCAAAAGAGGCTTAAATAAAGTCAATTTAGTGGCACAGTGTAGAACAATTCATCAGAGAAAACAAATGGTTTGTTGTTCTCTGCCTCTCTTGACTGATGGCTGGTCAGCTGTGCAGGGAGTTCATACACTGACAGCCCACGGCTCTGTTCACTTTCTAAGTAATAATTCTTCGTTATTGTCATATTGTGAGTGGTTTCCTTTGCAAAATGGAGTTAACCTTCGTGTTGTCTTCCCACCGACCTGGACATTTAAAATGAAAAACCTTTTATTTTGGTTATGGTCGTCTTTGTCGACCCTTTTGTAGCTTTCCTCCGATGATTTTGTCACTTTTTCGACATTTGTCGACTTTTTCTGAGCCTTTTGAAATTTGTGGGTTTTTCCCCAAAATTTTTAAAGCTTTGTTGTTGTTTTTTTTACATTGGTCACTTTTTAACATTCTTGTTACTTTTTTGACATTTTTCCCAATTTGTTCACATTATAGTCACTTTTGACATTTTTCTCTATTTTTTTTACAGTTTTTTTCCAAGTTCTTTTACCAATTGTTTTTAGAAAATTGACCAAAAACACAAAAATTCAATAAAAAGTAGTGAACTGATTATCTATTTAACTTGTGAGGAGCGTTATTGGGAACCACCCACGTTACTTTTTTGGACAATCTGTTTGAAAGAAACCCAAATTTCTGATATAGAAAACTTTTGAAAAGGGGTCAAATTAGACCCAAAGACAACAGGAGGGTTAAAACAAGTTGGATGCAATAAAAGGTTGATCAACATGTAACCTGAAAATCTGGAGCCTGGAATGTTCTGAGCATTTGTTCAAAGCTACTTACAGATGAAAGTAAGCTTTTCATAGTGTTTGAATCCTATTACAACTCCAAACACGGTGGTGTTTTACCCCAGTGTTCACAGCTTCCAAGCTGACTACACATTTTCCACCTTCAGAATTAATTAACTCATGTTAGGCTGGAACACACTGTCAGTCCATCTACGGACATTCAGTGGCAGAGGCTCTTTCCAAGAAAGAAAAAAAAAAAAAAAATAAGGCATTCATTCCTTGGGTTGTCTTTACTTTCGGGACTTATTTGGGGTCTAAAAACAATTCTGAAATAAAATTTTACTTCATAATCTATTAACAAATGTCTTTATCTCAATTTCAAACAAGTGCAATAACATGTTTAGGGAATGCAATCAGTCTCATCTAGAACAATTAAAAATGGAAGTGGGGTTCATTTTTTTGTCATAAGGTTAGAATTCATGTTAAAAATCCACTATGGAAAAAACATAAGTGGTCATAGCCAGAATAATTTTCTGAACTGAGTCAGGAATACATGTTTATCACAGACACATTGATTTTCAGGTAGAAAAATGTAACACACACACACACTTGTAAAAATTTGAAATGGGTCAATTTGACCCGAATGCCATACAAGGGTTAAAAATAACATTAATATAGGAAAATGGGTCAATTTGACCCAAGGACAACATGAGAGTTAATCTCCATGGATAAGCTACACTTGAGTGTTCATATTAGACTTTATAGAGATTTCCTAACCATGGTGAAATACTTCCGCCTGCCATTCAGTGTGAAAGTGAGACAGCATGTTGAGGCCTGTGGGGGAGGGGGGACTCCACTTCACTGGCTGGAGGGAGGAATAACATGATCCCAGTTCCATAAGCAAGAGGATGTCAGCACTGCTGATGCATGCCGGGTTAGTGTGCTTCATAGGGAAATACATGTTTGCAAACATACAACTCACACATAAAAATGTATTATTTTGGCAACTACTGTATGTTTTAGGTGTTTTTTTGTTTGTTTTTACAGGAGAATGTCTTCATGCAGGAGATAAACCATTCCAAAATGTGTTTGGCTTCTTGTTACGTCACTTGGATGTTTGTCCTTTACTGTGCAGAGTTTGACACTAGAAGACCATTCTGTCTGCTGAGGACAGCTTCTCTGGCTCTCAAATCTGAGTGGTAGATGTTTATGAGCATGATCATTTGTGACATCACAACAAGCCAATCACGATCCAGTATACAACGCAACACAACTCTGATGTGGAAACTCAGTCTTCAGTGCACATGAACTGAGAATGGACTTCTTAGTGTACTATAGGAGTGTTGTGTTTTGCAGTTAATAGCTGCATATTCATACAATCTGGATATTCATGGAGCAAGAAGGAGTAGAAGTTAATTTGTGTAGAAAAACCATATCAGGCAAATTATTTAGTATACATTATAAAAATGGCTTCAGTGTATCTTTAAGAAATGTAATGAATTAGAACAAAGGGAAGGCTTATAGCAATAGGCAGACCACATATGATTTATAGACCTTTACATAACCACCTAAACATTTTAAATGATACAAACAGATCAACTTTGGCATGTAGAATCAGAGGTGTTGGACCATTATTTGCCAGCTGTAAATTCATCAGTTGCTCATTTTTACTCCAGCTGTTACAGAAAAACAAATGTTGAGCTTTCTGCACATGCTTATGTTATAATAAATGTTGAGCCCTATCAAGTCTATTTCAGTTTCATGATTTCTTTTTTATTATACTTTTAATATGTTTTCTGCAGCTCGTTTACACCATTTTTGTATTTCTCTTTGTCAACAGTATGTCAAATAAATAATTAGCGAGTTTTCTTTATTTTATATTTTTTGGTCTATTTTCAATAGGCTCGAAAAGCCTCGTGTTCTCTTAATGGAACGGAAAAGTAGCTTCCAGGACGAAAAAAACACTTTTATTATGATTATAATCAAGCATAAATTGATGATTATTCCACAAAAGCAGTTTTATGAAGAAAAAAAATTGATTCAAATTAGTGTTTGGCTATAAATAAGGACTGAGAGAATGAGAGATTTAACGTGTGCATAGTACATGTAAAGTGTGCATGGACAGATGTAACCATTAGGCGGTACTGTGCCATTCTTCATGAAGCTTTCTCCATCTCCAGCCCTGAGGACAACACTGGATCTCCGCTTTGGTTTGCTCCCTAATTGACCTAAATCCAGCGTCCACAGTCCCTCCAGGCAGACTATCACACAGCCTACATGAGAGGCTCCGAAGAACGAGACAGTCTCGGGTGTTTTTTTCTGGAGTAATTCCTCGTCTCTTCCAGAAGGAATTTCTGTCTGGGTCTCTTACAGCGGAGGCTTGAGCTCTGGTTGATCTAATGGATTGCGTCGGGATGGTTCGCGCGGAGCGGAAGACACCCCCGGCTGGAAATAAGACACGGTCCCGGGAATGATTTTATAAAAATCTAAATCTGGGATTTAACACAAAAGGACAGAAAAAAAAGTAAACATGCTTGACAAAAACGCCCCGAGACCGAAGCTGGGTCCTCCGTCGAGAGGTTCGTCTTTTTACATTGAGAATTTGCTGCGAACTGCATACAGAGAGGCTTCAGCTGAGGAGCGGGTGGACACCCCGAGCTTCAGAGTTAACGTCCGCAGCCCAGGGGTCTGTCCGGAACTGGAAACAAAACGCCTGGACGACAGCAAAGTGCTGGACTGGAGCGGGACGTCGCCAAACACAGCGCAGGGCACCCCGAGAAGTGAGTGCGTCTGTTACTTTTTTTTTTATCGGCCGGAATAAAAATAATGTTGTGAAAAGAACGGGCTAAATGATTGCTGCTAATTCGGGGTAGCCTGCTTTACAGGATTCATTCGTGGTCTACAAGTATTGGGCCAACAATTATCTTCAATGTACAAACGCATTGCAATAGCAATTTTAAGCTCATAGCATAATATATCACCATTAAAACCTCCGCAATCCGTGCGTAAAAGTCTGAAATTATCACCTGGACCAGAATGAGGCTACAGCAGTTTCCAACATTTTTTTTCATTTTCAGAAAGCCTCTCACTCTGGTTTATCAGCGGGCCACATGAGGACACGACACGTGCGCTGTAGCACGTTTTACTGTCCCTTCCTCCGTGCGTAAAAACACTCAAACTGTCCAATTATCAGCCTGGCGCGAGCCAACAGTGTTTGGCATCCACATAACAATCGGACTCTGATGCTCCATGTCGACCAGCAGTGGAGATCTGAGGCTTATGGATAATGTTGGAAAGGACACGCAGCATGAATGCGCACATTTGGGGCAAAACGTGAAATATGTGCGAAATCAAGCCTGAACAACGAGTAGGATTTATTATGTTTCCATGTGCCTAGGTCCACAGAGCAAGAACGGTCAGACAGACCCTGGGCCTGCGAGCGACCGGGATTCCCCAGCCATAAGAGCACGGCCGGAGGAGAAGGGAGACGATAGTTTGACGGATGACCGAGAGGAGGATGACGCGCGCTCCTCCTACAGCTGTGACACAGGTGAGGCCAAAATACACAGGCTACATCCTACACAAAAAATAGTTCACCCTATAACGCTCTGCGGTTTGCACAAGAGGTCATTGTCACCACGCATGCGCTCGCCTCCTGAAACGAATAGTTATTCCTCTCATCCAAACTATAAGAATTTAATTTGGGGGTTTCCAGATTTTTTAAGTTTGGTGTAGCTTGATTATTTTTATTGACAGAGATTGGTTCAGCAACAAAGGTCTACTTAAGGTCCACTTTATATTTAGTTGCAGGGGTGTAGCCAAGAGTTCTGGGGTCCAGTGAGTCATTGTGGGTAATATTAATATGAGTAAGCACCTTGATGTTTCAGGTATCCGCATTGTAACAAATTTAATATAAAATTTACAGAAACTTACTGGCAACAATTGGCTAGCAGGTTACTGTGAATTATTTTTACAGTAAAAGGTACTGTACTTCCATTTACAGTATTTTATTTAGACTTAGACTTCTCTTTATTAATCCTTTTGGGATGACTCCCGCAAGGAAATTGAAATTTCATCCGTTTTAGCAAGAATACAGTATAGAAGACAGTATAAAGATAACAATAATAACAGTAATAATAATAAGAATAATAACAACCTTAATAATAATAATAATAATATAATAATGACAACAATAAGAACCTTTTTTGTAAAATACAAAACAATTAAACACAACATAACATAAAAAAGTAAAAATACAGTAGTTTACTGTACTATTTACAGTACTAAAGTGGCTATATTGTGATTTTTTTGAAGTAATGCTTTGACTACTGTGATTTCAACTGTAATACTTAGACTACTGTGATTTTGTCATGTCGACAAGGTTGTAATTTAACTTTACAGCATTCTACTGTAAAAATCACACAGTAGTGTTACTGTGAAATCTAAAGGAAATAACTGGAGATTTCACAGCCGTTATTTACAGTGTGGATTGATTATTTTATTATTAAACTATTTCAGAATTGACTTTCTCGAAACTTTCCCACTTTAAACCTGATGACAATATATACTGAAATCGATTTGACATCTCAGCCCCCCTCCATTAGCTGCACTAGTTGTACCCAGTTCCATTAAGTCAAATCGCTCCTGCTTCCTCCTCTCAGGTGACATGAAAGTGGCGCGAAAGAAGAAGACCCGCACCGTGTTCAGCCGGAGTCAGGTGTTCCAGCTCGAGTCCACTTTCGACCTGAAGCGCTACCTGAGCAGCTCGGAGCGAGCTGGGCTGGCCGCCTCGCTGCAGCTCACCGAGACCCAGGTGAAGATCTGGTTTCAAAACCGCAGGAACAAGTGGAAGAGGCAGATTGCTGCAGACATGGAGGCCAGCAGCGCCGCTGTCCCCTACGCCGCCCAGAGGGTGGTCAGAGTTCCTGTGTTGTATCGCGAGAATGGCACCGCGCCTGCGACGCTGACCGGCCTGCCTCCGATGACGCCACCGGTGCTCGGCTTCTCTAGTTCAATCAGCTATCCATTGACTTCCCACTTCAGCCATCCGGTGTCCTTCATAACGCCACAGATGACTGGACTGGTGTGACTTTGAGGGTGGAAGGGATGGTAAAGAGGCCGAGCATACTTGTGACTGTTTTGACACTAATTAATCAAATAAAGATGCTGCAGAAATATTCATTTTAGTTCAGTTTCAGATCCTGTAAAGTCCTGTTTAAGATGTCTAGAAGCAACATAAAGGGTACTGCCATTTTTTTCTACCTGGACCCTATTTTCCTGTGTTTTTGTGTCTAAGTGACTGATGGGAACAACAATCTCTGACATTGGTCCTGTATTAAGCGAGATCGCTGCAATTGGCGGCAAAACTAAGCTACAATGTAAGTTAATAGGACAATTGTTCAGCTTGTATTTACCTTCTCAAGAGTGATCGTTTTGCCACTGACAGGTTCAGATTAATATTCTAAGTGTCTGACAACATTATGGAAAGGATTTCTAAGGAGGTCGGCCGTTCTGTTAAAGAGTAAGATCCTTGTTTTAAACATAAACACATCCGCAAAATTGCGTTTTCATAATCCACCAAACTCCATGTACATGAACAGTCATTTTAGCAGCGTAAAATACACTTCGTTCAAAGTCGACGTAAACAAAATAAAGCTATGAAAAGCCGTTTTGGGTTGTCTTTTCACTTTTTCTACCATCACAACAATTTTGGTTGAAATAAACACATAGTTTACCGATTTACATGTGAAAATATGCCTGCACTATACACGCTAAAAGTATGGCTTTTTTAAATAGAGTCTGGTGGGTTTAGCACTGGCAACCTCAGAGCTGTTTCTGGTTAAAAAGAAAGGTCTCAAAGAGATTTTGAAGGTTTATATCCGTAGGGATCCTTTCCATAATGTTGTCAGACAGTTAGAATATTAATCTGAGCCTGTCGTTGGCAAAACAAGTACTTTTGAGAAAGTAAATACAAGCGGGACAATTATCCTATTAACAATTGTCCCTTACTTGTTTTGCCACTGCAGCAATTTCACTTAATACTGGACCAATGTCTAAGATGGTTGTTCCCCATCAGTCACTTAGACACAGAAACATAAAAAAATAGGGTCCAACGGTAGTTACCCTTTAAGGACAACATTTGGGTTGCCAGGTTGTTTAAAATAAAATCCCTTTGGCTGGTTTAACCACATACATGTTAGTGATCGTACAGTAAATGGATGCTCGTGGGTTTCTCACGTCCTAATAAACCATCAAGTATGAGGTCATAAATGTTAAGTAATTCATAAAAGAAGTTTTACAGTAGTCTATCATGTCATGCAGATCCAGTTAAAGGGGCTTTCTCCAACCTGGCAACACAAGCGTTATTCAGGTCCAGGTTAAAAAAATGATTGGGATCCTTGTAAGGCTGCTTTAAAACCCTTAAAACAAGACCATTTCTCATCGTGTTTTCCGATTCACTTCAAACTTATCCAGAGATTTTGAGATTCAGTTTATTTAAGCTGCCCACAATCCTGCCCTCAGGTCTGGAGGACATTTCACACCAGGTCACAAAGCTCTATTACGTGATCTGTTCACAGAAATTGTATGAATGACCCACACTTATTGTTTATTAACTGGATGATGGCTAATCTTCCTGGAGTCCCCAAATATAGGGTCCAATAAGGGTCAAGAAGATTTTGAGCTTGTGAAACAAACCTGCATGTGGCATGAGCCTTTGCAAACTTATGAAAACAACTCACACATGGGGAAAAAACTAAAAAAATAAAACAAGAATAAATGCACAAATTATATCAATAACTCCAAGAAAACCAATGTTTGTGAACATCCAAGTACAAATTCAAAGCAGGAAACTAAAACTCCAGTCTTTGTGACACTGCCGTCGTGAACCCACATTCAGGTTCTTTCTGCTTATAATCTGTACTCCAGGTCTCGTGGAGAAAAAATATAACCACAGGTTAGGAAGTTCATTCTCAACATGATTTCACAAGCTCTGAATCTTTTTTACCCTTATTTGAGCCCATACACATAATATATATGCACGGTGTCCTCACACTGATCTCCAGAATTGTAAAAACTTGATTTTATGTTTGGTATTTGTGACTTTTGATAGCTGTAAGTGTATGGTATTACTAGCAATATTCTTTGAGGATTTTAATACAGATTTTTGTACACTGATATGTTCACATGTGAATAAAATGGATGCAAAAATCGTTTGATGGGTTCTTACTGGCAAGGTGACTGTTATTAAAAATGTCTGTCTTTATTTACAAAGGCATTTAATTTCTATGGCTAAATTAATGTTATGGACAAATTCAGGTGTGGAATTAAAGACAAAGGTTTACAGAATACAGTTGGAAACCGTCACAAAACCTACTTTAGATAAGTTAGACTTTTGTTGTGTTTTTAAGCTTAAATGACACCTGACCCATACTTTAGGTCCTGTAATTATCATGACCTGAGTATAAGGGGTTCTCAAGCTTAATGTGGCACACTTAAAAAAAATTGACCCGGTTTGGATATCAATCTATACACCAAAATGATACCGACTCCAACTCTCAGTCAAACGCAGTTCAAAAGAAACTCTGCAGAAATGAGTTTCGACGACAGAAAAGTGTTCCAATATGGCAGCCAGACGTAAATGTGCATCCCGCCTCTCATCTGCCCCCCCCCCAACCTCGCCTATCAAAAGCTGCTAAACCGCAGTCTTCCGGGTCGCTGAAGAACGTCGCACCTCGCTCCTCTGCGCGCGCTAGTCAGCAGCCGAGGAGCAATGGTGCTCGGAGCGCGCGGACACGTCGGCGTTTCGGGAATCTCGGAGGAGCAGATGAAATGCCGGGGAACATGAGCAAAGAGGATGCCCCGGGCCGGAGCGCGTCTTTGACCTTCACCATTGACAACATCCTCAACCTGAAGCAGCGGGATAGGGGCCACCTGGACGGGGCCAAGCCGCAGAGGGACGGGGGACGGACGGAGGATTTACAGGCGTGGGACGTCCGGAGGAGGCATGGCAGCGGATCACACGAGACAGGTAACTGGGTTACATTTATTAGACTAAGGCAGTGCATCTCCAGTATTTTATTTACACAAATGAATACATTTTATAAGGAATAGGAACAGTTTTAGTCTGTTTAGAGCCAGATTGTGCGTAAAGTAAAGATGGATGAATCCCAATACAAGAGACTGATGGTGCTCATTGAAATGATTATCAGAAAGTGTAGGGGTGAAGACCACGAGCTCGTTGTTTATTTTTATTTCTTAATCAGCAAGTTTACTGCATCAAAGCCTGTTTTGTCGCTTCATTCACAGCGCAAACGAAGCCCAGAGTGCACCTTGCGGATTGCGGGGAAAACAGCCCGACGCTGAGCGCTGGCGCCTGTCCCGGGGCGCAGAGGGCGCACACCGCCGAGGACTCCTCCGAGCAGCAGCAGCAGCAGCAGCAGCCCAGCGCGGACTCTAAAGCCATGGCCAAGAAGAAAACGCGCACCATCTTCTCAAAGAGACAGATATTCCAGCTGGAGGCCACTTTTGACATGAAGCGGTATCTGAGCAGCTCGGAGAGAGCGTGCCTCGCCAGCTCCCTGCAGCTCACCGAGACCCAGGTCAAAATCTGGTTCCAGAACCGCCGCAACAAGCTCAAGAGACAGTTGTCCACGGACATGGAGGGCCCGCTGGCCGCCGAGCACCTCTCAGAGGCGGGCAAAGATGTGCAATTACCGACTTTTTACAAAGACAGCAGCCTGCTGGGCGGATGTTTGTTACCCATGCCTTTCCCCGTCGTGTACCCGACTGCCACCGCTGCGCCTTACATCTACTTCTCCAACAGCGGTAAATACTTGGGCCTGTTTGATGCAGACTGAGGGTTAGCCCTGATCAGACCACAGTGTGTGGATAGTCGGACCGTCGGACCATCTCCCTGTTGGGGACTTCAGAAAAACCTCCCAACTTTGATGTCAACATATCAACTAATCCAAGACATGCATGTGCCACTTTTTAAACTTCCCCAAATGTCATTATTATTATTATTATTATTATTATTATTATTATTATTATTATTATTATTATTATTATTATTATTATTATATTTTTTTTCAAGGCTTAAGACCTTTTGAATTGGAAGATTATCGTCAGAAAAAATGTGTATGCCATGCATTAAAGTTCCTCTGAGCAGTTTTATTTCATCTGAATGAATGTAAGTCAACGCGGCATCAACGTTTTTACTTCGCTATAACAATTCTCTTTTTTTCCAACTTCTGTCTTAAACTTTTAAATGAGTTTATGTGGTGCTACACTCCATTTGTATTATTATTATTATTATTATTATTATTATTATTATTATTATTTTAACTCGTTTGTTTTCAATGACCTTTTCATATAACAGACTGTTACCTATGAACAGTTAGTAGGCCATATCACGACTACGATGGATTTTCCAATAAAAAGTGTAATATTTGAATTTTACCAGAGTGTGTTGACTCGAGTTGAATTAGAGATAAAAAAAAAAGACGCACATTGGATTATTCAATTTTTTTTAGCTATTTTAGAACGATATGTACAATTCTGGCATCATTGACAACAACGAAGTTAAAGTTGAGATGGTTCTTGTTTCTTAAAACCTCATGTTGAAAACTAACTCCTATGCTTTATGAAGAAAGGCAAATTTCTTATTACACACAGAAAATCATTTAAAGCAATAGTTCACTACCCTGCATATTCATTTATTCACTCTTTAAAAGGTAATTGTGTACCATGTACATTATGTACCGCCTCAGCAGTGGTGGAAGAAGTATTCAGATGTTTTACTTTAGCAAAAGTAAACGCCCTGCATTCAAAATCTTAAGTATTAGCATCAAAAAATACTTAAAGTACTAAAAGTAACAGGACTCATTTTGCAGTCCATTTCAAAATGATATTATTTGATTATAATTTCTCATGCATTAATGTACGTGCTCATGACTTTAATGCTGCAGACATTTTGTATTTTCCTGCTCTAAATCTTTACCACAATGCTTCAGAAGTAAATTTGTTCAGACTGGATTGGGACATTAATTTCATTAGGGTAAAGAAGCTGTGAAAAGATTTTTGTTAACATTAATATAAATGTAAACGATGGCAAAATCTTGTCTTTAACCTTCAAAAAAATATTACTCTAGAACATTATATTTTTATAAACCCTTAATAGTTTGGTTTGTATCACCTAGCATTTTTACCACTGAAGGCATTTCTGCTAAAACAGATACAAACAGCCAGCAGAGGAATGTTTTGGTAGTTCAAATAGGGACACTCTTTATTTTTTATAGTAAAAAAGAAGAAAACAACATAAAATGTCCAGAACAATTGATGACTGTGTAAATTAGCACAATGTAGTAAAAGTGTATACTATATCAAGTTGGTTAATGTTTGTATTTCATACAATCAACCTATGTTGTGTTTATATGCAGTATAAATTGTTAAAAAAAAAAAAAAATCCAATCCGTAGGGATTTGGGTTGGGAACCGGAGGGTTGCTGGTTTGGCTTGGTAGCTGGAGAGATGCCACTTCATCTCTTGGGCACTGCCAGGTGCTCTTGAGCAAGGCACCGTACCCCCCAACCGCTCAGGGTGCTGGTCCAGCACTGGCAGCCCCCCCACTCTGACATCTCTCCATTTGTGCATGAATAGCTCCTGAGCATGTGTGTGTGTGTGTATTTCAGGCCTGTGTGTAGTGACTACTAACAAAACAGAGTGGAAATTGTAATTGCCCCACTGGGGCTCAATAAACTAAATAAACAAAAAATTATTATAAAATTATGTTGTGAAGAACGTCACATTACATAATCCTTGTTAAACCTTTCAAACTTACATTTAACATAAAAAAAAAAGAGTGAAAACCTGCGTTTTCATGTTGCAGTCACAGAAAGTTCCCATCACACCCTGAGCTGCTGGTTTTAACTGTATATTTACACATACGCACAACAAGTTGATATAAAACACTAACAACTTCATATTTTGAAAAGTACTGCCTCATACAGAAAAAAGTTGGGACAAAGTTTGCCCAACTGGCTTCAACTGTTGAATTCAATGTGGGGAAAAAGTACTATTTTGGGTCTACTGGGCCTTGTGTGGGGAGTCTTTAATTTACAAAAAAGTTTTAGTTGACTCTTGATTTAAAACAAAGTAACAAATAAGGTTGAGAAATACTTCTTTATGGGAGTAGAAAACAGCCAACCAATGCCAGAGCAGGTTACTGCTTATTGTTGATGCATTTACACATCGTCAGCCTTGTGTTGCAACATTTACATTTTCACACTGCAAAAGGCTATTCAGAGAGACCAAGATTGAACTACATCATGACAGCCTGACTCATGATGTCACTTGAATCCATTATTATTTGACCAACAAGAAGCTCTTACGTTTTTAATAAAAACATAAAAAAAAAAAAATAACAGTTCTCACCCAAGTGCTGAAAATATGCTCACAGCAGAGAATCATTACGAGTTTTTGTTACAGGTCTGTAGGTGATGAACAGTCAACAGATCCCCACTAAATGTTTGTCTTAGAGCACATGAGTGTGCATGAGTGTTGCTGAGTAATGCATCTCTGCAGAGGGAGCGAGAGAAATAAGACAAATGTGTGTTTAGGTGGACTTGCATCAGTGCTTCTGGAGAGATTTTTCCTAAAGGGCCCAGCAAGCTGCACTTACACACTGTTTCCGGGTCACTT
This sequence comes from Percina caprodes, assembly GCA_013375575.1. Taxonomy (NCBI): domain Eukaryota; kingdom Metazoa; phylum Chordata; class Actinopteri; order Perciformes; family Percidae; genus Percina; species Percina caprodes. The sequence goes on along the minus strand of JABXJD010000183.1, from coordinate 878,116 downwards.
CCCCCTTCAGTGCCGGAGCCTCTCACTGCTCTCTCCCTGTCACAGCCATTCAAGGCCCCGTCGCTGTTAACCTGTTCACTCAACCACTTTGTCTGCCTGCAAATCTGCCGTTTTCCCGACTAAATTCCTGTCCACCTTTGCAGTGCACGCCCACTTCTACTGTATCTCATCCTTCCCACAAGTTGTTGAAAATGTCTAAAATGAAAAAATGAAGAGCAGAAAGAAAGTAATGACTCATTTGATCCTTTATACATTGATATTTTCTCTTGTTTGATCAGTCTAAAATAATAAAAAGGAGTATATGGCCTAGAAACGGTGAACTTTAACTTTGTTTAACTTTAAAGTTGTTTGTATTTAATGTGTTTTTTTGCACCTATGCATTCAACAAATCAAAAACAACTGAAGTGTTCCCTTTTATTTTAACTGAGCGCAACCTTGTAAATGCAAGACTAAATCTAATTGACTGATGATTATCTGTATAATTTTTAAGCAGTAATATTCACATTCACTTCATGTCTTTTGCAAATGTTTTTTTTTTCCGTTATGCACTGAAACCTCAGAGTGTAAGCTCTGTTATATACACACACACACACACACACACACACACACACATATATATGGTGAGTATTTATGATGTTGTAGAGACAAAACAGTTTGCACCGTCACATCTCAGACCAAACTGTGGTCAGAATTACTAGTTTGTGCTTCAAAGTAGAGTTTCGTATCTGTGATCTTAGTTTCGGGATCTTGCACAATTACGTTTCTACTTGGAAACTCTGACATGTGTCAGAGCGTTGCTTGCAGGCGTAATATGTTACATTAAAATATTCAGGTTTCTGCATGTAAATTTGTTATGAGTGCACAAAACATTTTTTACACACAAAAATCTCAAAGTTTGATTTAAAAAATTGACAATTTAGAAACTTTCAACACTATTTTCAAGCAAACCACAAATTATATAGCAGCGCCTAATTTTGGTTTTAGAATTAAAGGGCAGATCTGCAATTTTTTTCAACCATGTACATTTAAAGTATGTTCACCTAAATTATGTAATTTGAGTCACTGATGGGAAATCACAATTTTATTTAAAATAAAGCATACAAATATTAAAGCTGTAACACGAATAATTAATAATAAAACACTACTAATTCAGATGGTTAATTCTGTGTTTTCTGATGGCGGGGTGACACCGGATCCCAGATTGTAGTGTAGATTAAGTTATAGGTTAAAGGTTGGGGTTTTACATCAAACACTTAAATTAGTCTGCAGATGATGAATGTAAGTCAATCCAAATGTCCTCACTAGTGTAGTAGTGCAGGTTTGTGTGCAGAAGTGCCTGCTTGGCGTGTCTCAGAGTGTGTCTGAGAAGGAGGGTGGGTTTACAGTCGCCAGACTTCCTGACTCTCCCGCTGTCGGACACTTGTGAGCGCAGTGCTTGCTCTTTGTGTCTCAGCACTCTGCACTGCAACCACAAGGTTCAAGTGACCCCACCGGCTGCCTGCAGTCTGCTCCGGGCCGGGCCGCAACCCCCCCAAGCCTCGTCTGTCAGAGGCGAAGTAAAATCCATTAAAATCTTAACCCGATCAAAAAGACGCCCAAAGCCAAGACACCATGTGCACTCATTTAGGGCTATCAATGACTGGCGAGCATTGTGTGGTAGCTTAATACGTGCCATTGACTTACTGCCAACAGTGGCAACAAAGACTGGTTTTCTACAAAGAAACAGAGCTGCAAGTTTGGCAATGGTATTCCAGGCTGATGTGCAGATCAGGGCCATGCAGAACTGTCAGCACGTTCCTCCAGTTTGACCATCAGTAACCCACACGGCACATGGTTTCCATTCTGTGTTAAACATATGAATGTTGAGCGTGATTGTTTGAAATTATTGATCCCAGAATTGCAAGTAATGATGTGGTCCCACTAAATGGTTGTGGTGGGAGTTTCTCTCGTGCCATCAGCATGCAAATATGGAGATGTAACCCGACGTCTACGGCTTCGTTTCACCATTAGCACTTTGTTTACACGTCCCTGTGAAGTTTGATGTTAGATCACGACCAACATACAGAGAGAGCGAGTGGAGACCAATGTAGATACTGCAGTCATATTGGTACTGCTATGTGTTGTGTGGACTACACTTGTGCATGTGTGTGTTAGCTTGTCTTTGTCTCCAAGAGGTTGACATGTTGTCATATCGGATTTCACCTCCTTAACACAGAGTGAGAGTTTTGATTGAGATTTCCATATCAATCATTCACCACTGGCCTTGTTCGTAACTAGACCTGAACGAGTTGTGTAAGGAGCCATTAGACGCATCTTCCAACTACATGGCGCTCTATGCCGAACAGGCCTGTTTTGCCGCGAGCTTTTGAGCTTTTTTTGTGCATTCTCGAGATGGGATTCATAATTACTACCAATTACCATTAGAGGTGCCTTGGGGTAGACAGGTTCTGGAGCAGCAGCTAACATTAAAGACTGAACTGAATTTTCTTAATATGATTTATCAGAAGTGAGCTGCAACTGCTGGAAAATATTACTGCTGTTTTTTTAGGCTGAATTTGACAAAGATAGTAGACAGCAAGACAGTGGGTATTTTAAAAGCTGCCAGATATACAGAAGGCAATTTTAACAAACAGTGAAACAGTAGGAGCTTTTAAGAAATACCATATTTCAATGGATAGACCCTGTACACTAGAGGTGTATGAGCGAACAAATGTTAGACAACCAATTCTCAAACAGAGAGTAAAACAGTCAGTGAAGACGTTCAGAAAACAGCACACTTCAACACATAAAAAAGCAACAACAACGCTAAATGAGCTACATAGTCAGTGAATATGAGTTTCTTTACTGAACGGAATTATAAGTCTGCAAAGCGATTGCTTACAACCTCCTCTGATGTAGCTCCAGTTCCCTTCCTGTTAGTTTTGTGGACAAGATAAAAGACTGCCAAAAAGATTGCATCCTTCAGTATTTTTACATTAGGGGTGTCACATAGGTAATAACTGAAATTGTTTAAGGTCAAGGACTCCAGGAAAAGTAAATGTCAATGTAAAGTCACATTCGAGAAGAAAGACCTTGCATCACGTCACCGCATCATCTCCCTAATCTCCGGACTACTGCTGGCCCACGGAAACTAGAATGAATGTTCAGTGTTGTGACATGATCCGACCGTACCATTTAATTTAAATTGCCTCAAGACTGCTGGAATAAGCAAACAACGAGTAATAAAAGTGGAACAAAGAACAATTTGCTCCAAACCAAAAGCTGTACTTTCCCACAAACACAAAACAGAGTGAGTTAATTGGTAAAGATGGGAAACATGACACATTAGACAACAACCAGAAGGATTTGTTGTTCTGCTGTCTTTTCTACCATTTGTATTGTTATTAGACGTTCATGTTAACTGAGCTTTAATAGGGAGACACTAGGACAAATATTCATATTATATATAGTCATATTTATTTGGGTATCAAAAGGTATCTATCTATCTATATATACTGTAGGTCAACAATAAGCTATTATTAAAGGGTAACTACCAGACAGACTCAGATTAATATTCTGCAGCAATCTTATTTAATACTGGACCAATTTCAGAGATTGTTGTTCCAATCAGTCACTTAGATTTAGGACATAGGAAAAGGTTGTAAAAAATTAAATCCCTTTGGCTGGTTTAACCACATACATGTTGGTGATCGTACAGTAAATGGATGCTCATGGGTTTCTCACTTCCTAATAAGCTATCAAGTATGAGGTCATAAATGTTAAGTCATTCATCATGTCATTCAGTCGTGTCATGCAGACCCAGGTAATGGACTTTACCCAACCTGGCAACACAAACATTCTGATTAATGGCTTGTAATTGATCTATAAAGATGTATTAACAATTTATAAAGACAGTTACATCTTGTAAACCATTTAATATAGGTGCATTATCAAAATGTGTTTTATTTTAATTTCACAGTTTCCTCATGACATTTCTGAAAACTGTCTGCATTGGTGTACTCCGGCTAAGAGGGTGGTTTGTTCAAAGGACTAGGTGACGCTGCACTTTACAACATAAACAACACCCCATTCATTATGACTCGTAACTTGATAGCCACCAGGGGGATCTGGACCCTCCCGCCAGCCTTTCAGAGGGCGTATTGATCCATTCATTTCGTCAACTTTAGTGGTCTGCAGTGACAGAGTGCCTCTGTAAATTGAATGGGGGATGAGGGATTACAATGACAGTATCTGATGAAAAGGTCCTGCATGAGTGGCGACGACATAAATAAGGCCAAAAGTCATCCACCTTCTCTCTCTCAGGAACCAGTCGACTGTGTCAAGGGGTATCTTGTCTCGTCTGAATGCCCCCTGGTGGCAAACATGCCACAGCTGTGAGGAGCGGCCAAATGTCAGCATATGCTCTTCACACTTTGGAGATGCACAGTGGGGCTGAAAAAGTGGGAGGACCGAGGCACCATGGGGATGCCATTTATGTATTCCATGCACTGATTAAGGGTTATTGTTTGTGAACATCTGTCATTACTAGGATTGGGCATCAGGTTCCAACTTAAAATTCCAATGGAATCGTTTTTTTTTATTGGAATCCTTTGGAAAAATTTGGTTTTGAATCTGATCATTTGTTCCATGTTTAACAGCCGTAAGTGGTGGTTTCCGTAGCAGCCACCATATTCCCAGGCTTGTTGTGTTGCAGCCATGGAGAGGTGGCGCTCTAGTGTGGCTTGACTTTTACATTTACATTGAAAAAGCCCGGTAACACTGTAAACCAACATTGACTCAAAATTACATTTTGCAAATTGTAAGGGCCAATCACAGAGTCACAACCCTGCTTTAAAATCTGTTTCTCCCTTTGCTATCAGCTGTTGTTGCAGGCAGAGAGAACAACCCTCCACCCCCCCTTCCACCTCTAGTCATCTACTCCAGCTGACTGTTCCGGAGCCTCCTTCAGTCTGGTCGTCGGGCTCATTCGTCGCCACCACCGGTGTCTAGATTCTATTGGGGGCGTCTGATGGTTCTCTACCCCTACATAGATATATACGAAATGTTCATATAGCGATGGAGTCTAATCACCAAAGACTTTCTACTTTTTATTGCGCTGTACAATAAAACTTTTTTGCATATCTGCAAACATGTCCCTACTGATTAAAATAAGCACTCAACACGTTTCAGCTTTTCCCATCGAAGAATCAAGAAGAAGGGCAATTGAAAGGAAGTATCAGAATCAGAATTGTTCAAATCAAAACAATGTCCAATCCATTACAGGGATTAGTACTAATTAAACAAGACCATTTTGTCTAATATACATTACTCCCTTTTTATATCAAAGATAGCTGGGGCTATGACTTCTTACTATTGTGTAACTTTCCATTTTGGTGGAAATTGCAAATAGTCAAAATAGCCAGGATAATAGTCAGCTTCTTTTCTAAGCAATCAGATGTATTTGTCTTTAAATTATATTATTGTGATATAGTCCCATAATGTCCTTATGGGACTCATTTAATTTCATTTTACCTCGCTATATGTAGGACATCTCAGTCTTTTCTTTGCAAGAAGGTGAAGTCTGACATGACTAATATCACACCAGCGTGACACTCTTCAGTAACAGATGTCTCCTGGGAAATAAGACCATATTGTGCTCTGTGTTGGCTGCCATGTCCCTCTGTGTATGGCAACAAAGGGTCATTTCATTGTGGCCTCTGAGATGAAAAGCCCTGACCTTCGAGGGCACCGTCTGGCCAACGTTAAACTACACGTCATCATCCTGGATCAGATGTCTACTGCTTCATGCAGCTGCAATGCAATTATGACCAATAATAAGACTGGCAGTGCCATTCAAAGTGACATAAGTTATGAAAACCATTTAATAAGTTCAATATGGAGGAACTTTGACGCCCCAATTGACTGAATCCACCCCGCTTAACAAGCTTTCCCCGTCTTTAAGACCAGTGTACATGCTCTGGTACAAAAGACACACCGGAATCAATGGTACAAGTTGGAGGAAACAGATACTTGAGACTAATGGACACTGGGAACTGCAGCTGATGGGCGCAGGGGGTTGAAATTCATATTGATACGGACATCACAGGCCAGTGGGCTCCAAGGGGGCGAGAGGAGGTCACAGGTTGCTTTGACAGCCTATCCCCTCTTAATGGACCCCTATCGACTGAATTGGGAAGAAGCTACTGTGACCAACCGTGAGGCACAAAGTCTGCGTATGGCTGCACTAGAATAAATGTGTCTGTATGGGCGCTTGTACACGTGCACGTTTTGTGTGTGAATGCAGACATATCAGTTGCATAGCAGTCCTGAGGGACTCTCACTCTGATCAATAGCACGTCATTAGTCATTCAATAATACCAGGATGGTGTACATCTTGAAATGTGAAAATGACAATCTTGCTCTTTAATTGGGCTCAAAACAACAATTTATAAAATGCTGCGTGTGGCTCGTGTTTAATGTTTCACTGCATGCTGACTGTTATAAACAGCGGAGAGTCTCTAATTTGGAGAACGCACACAAAGCGAGGCACATTGCACACTTTTCTCTTTTTAAAATAAGGCTTTATTCACCAAACATTTGCCTTGAAAAAGTGCATCATTGGTCAAATATTAAGATTACTAAACTAATTTTCAGCTTGAAGGTTATTTTTTTTTTTTACCTTGGACACTGCTGGACATTCTTGGTCTATTTGTCTGTGACACTGCCAGTTGTAACACAACAGTGCTGTGTGGTGCATCTTACATCAAAATACTTTATAAAATCATAAGCTACTACAAATACTACAAAAAAACTACAAAAATACTACTACAAAGAAAAAAAAACTTTTCTTGCTCACTGTTCAGCAGCCAGAAGATATTGCAACATTGCATTTGTTTATAAGCGAGTGAGCAGACCAGACCCCAAACCTTTACAGGGTTGTTGACCTTCTAGATCAATGTGTTGTGGGTCTGCTGCCTTTTATGTCCGTTCTCCCTTTTTTCCCTGTGTGTCTGTGTGTCTGTTTTGTCTGTCTCCCACAAGAGGTCACCCTAGAGGAACCTGGTCCAGAGGCGTGGCCACACATTTCCATCCGCCTTCCTGCACAGCTGCAATCCATCTTCATCATTCCATCTCCACCGTTTATAAACCCGGGCTGACCACCTCTTCGGCGCCAGTTTGTTACTAACCCCTAAGTGGTAACTAGGCCAATCACTGTGTATTCGTTACTCCCTAAACCGTACTAGTTGACTTACCTTGTTTTCTTGTTTCGTCACAGTTTCCGTGTTCCGCCGTGAGCCTATGCAGCTTCCTCAGACCCGCTCCGTTGTTGCTTTCATCTACACCTCTACCACCACTACCTCATCTGTGTTTTGGTTGGATTAAACCTTTTCTTTATCTTTTCATCCACGCTTGTGTTTGTTTCTGTGTCTGGCTCCAACCTAACCCTCAACAGAATAAACTGGCCAGATGGACCCCGCGGAAACTCCACGGGCTACGAGCTAGGACGGCGCCCAGCGGGCTATCCACTCCCAGGGTGTCTTACTCGGCCAGCATGACCAGCTGATTCGCACGCTGCTGGAGAACAATCAGCAGCCCATTGCCCAAGTCACCAGACTTACAGAGCAGGAAGATAAACTGTCTGTCTCTCTCACTCCTCCGCAACCTGTCTCTCCGCCTGCTCCTACAGTTATGGCTGCTGATGCTGCTCCTCACCGCGAGCCTCCCATCTGCTCTCCTGAGCCGTTTTCGGGAGAATTGGACAAATGCCGGGGTTTTCTCCTGCAATGTGGACTCATTTTTCGTCAACGCCCCTTGTCCTTCACTTCAGACTCTTCAAAGGTACATTACGTAATTGGATTACTTAGAGGCAGAGCTTTAGCTTGGGCAGAAGCTATTTGTACACCTCCGAGTTCTCCTTTAACGACTTTGCCACTGATTTTAAGAGTGTTTTTGACCACCCAGTTTGAGAATGAGGAGGCACCTCGTGGGGTTTCTGTTAACGGCATTAAGGATGAACTAGCTGTCCGGGATGATCCCGACACCCTTGATAACCTTATTTCTCTAGCGATTAAACTAGATAACAGATTACGGGAGAGGAAACGCGAGAGGGGCAGCCGGCCGGATTCCACCAGACGGACTACTACTCCATCCAGGCTTTGCAGACCGTCCTCCCCGTCGTTTCCTGCTTCCTCACCGGTCGATGCACCCGGAGAATCAGCGGAGGAAGCAATGCAGCCGCCACCGGACTTATCCACGGTTCATCCCGACTACATGGGTCTGGCGAAAGTTTTTAGTAAAGCCAAGGCTTTATCGTTGCCCCCCCATAGGCCCTATGACTGTGCCATTGAGTTGCTCCCCGACGTCCCATATCCTACTAGCCGCCTGTACAGTGTGTCCCGGCCTGAGCGGGAGGCCATGGAGAGATACATCAGGGAATCTCTCTTGTCCGGTATAATCCGTCCGTCGTCGTCCAGGGTTGGGGCGGGGTTCTTCTTTGTGGAGAAAAAGGACAAGTCTCTGCGTCCTTGTATAGACTACTGGGGGTTAAATAAGATCACAGTAAGAAACAAATATCCCTTACCTCTGATCAATTCCACCTTTGAGCCTCTTCAGGGCGCAGTGGTTTTCACAAAACTGGATTTAAGAAATGCCTACCATCTCGTTCGTGTTCGGGAGGGTGACGAATGGAAGACCGCCTTCAATACACCTCTGGGGCACTTCAAGTACTTAGTACTCGTTCGGACTCACCAACGCACCAGCAGTCTTCCAGGCTCTGGTTAATGATGTTTTAAGGGACTTTTTGAATCGTTTTGTGGTTGTGGACCCTGATGATATACTTGTTTTCTCCTCGTCTCTCTCCGAGCATGTTTCCCATGTCAAGCAGGTCCTCCAACGCCTTCTTGAGAACCGGCTTTATGTGAAGGCTGAGAAATGCTCTTTCTACCAGCGCTCTGTTCCGTTCTTGGGGTTCGTTATCGAGGGTGGACAAGTTGCGGCTGACCCGGAGAAGACCAATGCTGTCGCCGACTGGCCCACACCTACGACACGTAAGCAACTGCATCGCTTTCTGGGGTTCGCTAATTTTTATTGTAGGTTCATACAGGATTTTAGTTGGGTGGCGGTCCCTCTGACCAAGCTAACGTCCCCCAAGGTCCCTTTCCTTTTGTCTCCTGCTGCTGAGCAGGCCATGTCTACGTTGAAACGCCTGTTTACGTCTCCTCCTGTGCTCAAACACCCCGACTGTTCCCTCCAGTATGTGGTGGAGGTGGACGCTTCTGCGTCTGGGGTGGGGGCGGTTCTGTCCCAACGCTCCACCTCGGACCAGAAGCTTCATCCTTGCGCCTACATGTCTAAAAAAAAAACTGTACCCAGCTGAACAGAATTATGACGTGGGGAACCGGGAGCTGTTGGCAGTGAAGCTGGCACTGGAGGAATGGCGCCACTGGCTCGAGGGTGCTGAGCAGCCATTTGTGGTGTGGACTGACCACAAGAACTTTGCCTACATCCAATCTACTAAGAGACTTAACTCTCGCCAAGCCAGGTGGGCCTTGTTTTTTGGTCGGTTTGATTTTACTATTACCTACCACCCAGGTATACGTAACGTCAAGCCCGATTCCCTATCTCGTCTTTTTGACCGCACCGAGGAGTCCTCTGAGCCTGAGTCAGTGCTGTCATCCTCCCGGGTGATCGCCGCTGTCCGCTGGGAGATCGAGGTCCTGGTGAAGGCTGCTCAAACTACTGATCCTGGTCCTGGTGACGGCCCTCCCGATTTGCCTGCCAACCTGGGGTATGACGCACATTGACCCTGCTGAGGCGACACTTCTGGTGGCCGTCGGCCGAAGCCGATGTTCGGGCCTACGTAGCAGCCTGCTCTATCTGTGCTCGGGGTAAGGCCTCCCACCAACTGCCAGCTGGACTGCTGCAGCCGCTCCCGGTCCCCAGCCGTCCCTAGTCCCACGTGGCATTGGATTTTGTCACAGGCTTGCCCCGTTCTGAAGGTAATGACACTATACTTACCATAATGGACAGGTTCTCTAAATCTGTTCACTATGTTGCATTACCAAAATTACCTACAGCCAGTGAAACGGCTGACCTCGTTGTCCAACATGTATTCCTTCTCCATGGAATACCTGTGGATATTGTTTCTGATTGAGGCCCACAGTTCATTTCCCGTGTTTGGAAGGATTTCTGTTCCTTCTTAGGAGCAACCGTCAGCCTCACTTCTGGGTTCCATCCACAATCAAACGGACAAACGGAGAGGGCCAACCAGGACCTGGAAGCTGCGTTCCGTTATTCCCTGCCCAAAAAAAGGAACTGGCTGTGCCGTCCGTACAGGAGCACCTGCGTCGCTGCAAACGGGTCTGGACCACGGCTCGCAAGGCTCTGTTACGGACCATGGATCGGACCAAGGCAAAGGTGGACAGGCACATGGCTCCAGCTCCTCAGTTCCGGCCAGGCCAGGAGGTCAGGTTATCTTCCCGGAACGTGCCTCTGCGGACTGAGTCGCGGAAACTCTTCCCTTGGCTCTTGGGTGCATTCCCCATCGAGTCCATCGTCAACCCCTCGGCTGTCCGGTTGAAGCAGCCCGCTGCCAAGAGGATCCACCCGACCTTCCACGTTTCCCAGGTCAAGCCGGTGTCCTCCAGTCCCCTTTGTCCTCCTGCTGACCCTCCTCCGCCGGTCAGGTTGATCGACGACCATCTGGCCTACACTGTCCACCAGCTCCTGGACGTTCGGCGGCGTGGGAGAGGGCTGCAGTACCTTGTTGATTGGGAGGGCTATGGGCCCGAGGAATGGACGTGGGTGCCGAGGAGGTTCATCCTTGACCCTCAGTTGGTGGCCGACTTCCACCGGGCCCATCCGGATGGTCCTGGGCTGCCGAGAGGCGTCCCTTAAGGGGAGGGGGCACTGTTGTGGGTCTGCTGCCTTCTACACTACCGTTCAAAAGTTTGGGGTCACCCAAACAATTTTGTGTTTTCCTGAAAAGTCACACTTATTCACCACCATACGTTGTGAAATGAATAGAAAATAGAGTCAAGACATTGACAAGGTTAGAAATAATGATTTGTATTTGAAATAAGATTTTTTTTACATCAAACTTTGCTTTCGTCAAAGAATCCTCCATTTGCAGCAATTACAGCATTGCAGACCTTTGGCATTCTAGCTGTTAATTTGTTGAGGTAATCTGGAGAAATTGCACCCCACGCTTCCAGAAGCAGCTCCCACAAGTTGGATTGGTTGGATGGGCACTTCTTGGTACCATACGGTCAAGCTGCTCCCACAACAGCTCAATGGGGTTCAGATCTGGTGACTGCGCTGGCCACTCCATTACCGATAGAATACCAGCTGCCTGCTTCTGCTCTAAATAGTTGCACAATTTGGAGGTGTGTTTAGGGTCATTGTCCTGTTGTAGGATGAAATTGGCTCCAATCAAGCGCTGTCCACTGGGTATGGCATGGCGTTGCAAAATGGAGTGATAGCCTTCCTTATTCAGAATCCCTTTTACCCTGTACAAATCTCCCACCTTACCAGCACCAAAGCAACCCCAGACCATCATATTACCTCCACCATGCTTAACAGATGGCGTCAGGCATTCTTCCAGCATCTTTTCATTTGTTCTGCGTGTCACAAACGTTCTTCTTTGTGATCCAAACACCTCAAACTTGGATTCATCCGTCCACAACACTTTTTTCCAGTCTTCCTCTGTCCAATGTTCTTTTGCCCATCTTAATCTTTTTCTTTTATTGGCCAGTCTCAGATATGGCTTTTTCTTTGCCACTCTGCCCTGAAGCCCAGAATCCCGCAGCCGCCTCTTCACTGTACATGTTGACACTGGTGTTTTGCGGGTACTATTTAATGAAGATACCAGTTGGGGACCTGTGAGGCGTCTGTTTCTCAAACTAGAGACTCTAATGTACTTATCTTCTTGCTCAGTTGTGAAACGCGGCCTCCCACTTCTTTTTCTACTCTGGTTAGAGCCTGTTTGTGCTGTCCTCTGAAGGGAGTAGTACACACCGTTGTAGGAAATCTTCAATTTCTTAGCAATGTCTCGCATGGAATAGCCTTCATTTCTAAGGACAAGAATAGACTGTCGAGTTTCAGATGAAAGTTCTCTTTTTCTGGCCATTTTGAGCGTTTAATTGACCCCACAAATGTGATGCTCCAGAAACTCAACCTGCTCAAAGGAAGGTCAGTTTTGTAGCTTCTGTAACGACCTAAACTGTTTTCAGATGTGTGAACATGACTGCACAAGGGTTTTCTAATCATCAATTAGCCTTCTGAGCCAATGAGCAAACACATTGTACCATTAGAACACTGGAGTGATAGTTGCTGGAAATGGGCCTCTATACACCTATGTACTTATTGCACCAAAAACCAGACATTTGCAGCTAGAATAGTCATTTACCACATTAGCAATGTATAGAGTGTATTTCTTCAAAGTTAAGACTAGTTTAAAGTTATCTTCATTGAAAAGTACAGTGCTTTTCCTTCAAAAATAAGGACATTTCAATGTGACCCCAAACTTTTGAACGGTAGTGTATGTCCGTTCTCCCTTTTTCCCTGTGTGTCTGTCTGTCTGTTTCGTCTGTCTCCCACAAGAGGTCACCCTAGAGGAACCTGGACCAGAGGCGTGGCCACACATTTCCATCCGCCTTCCTGCACAGCTGCAATCCATCTTCATCATTCCATCTCCACCGTATATAAACCCGGGCTGACCACCCCTTCGGCGCCAGTTTGTTAGTAACCCCTGAGTGGTAACTAGGCCAGTCACTGTGTATTCGTTGCTCCCTAAACCGTACTAGTTGACTTACCCTGTTTTCTTGTTTCGTCACAGTTTCCGTGTTCCACCGTGACCCTATGCAGCTTCCTCAGACCCGCTCCGTTGTTGCTCTCATCTACACCTCCTGTACCTGTACCTCATCTGTGTTTTTGTTGGATTAAACTTTTTCGTTATCTTTTCATCCGCGCTTGTGTTTGTTTCTGTGTCTGGGTCAAACCTAACCCTCAACACAATGGCTCCTAAAACCTTTTGGCTATAACCGCTTAAAATGAAGCAAAGTCATTTTTCCCTCAAACCTTCTGATTATTTGAACCAGAAGAGGTACAAAATTAAAAAGGTCCCATGCTATGAAAATGTCACTTTGAGGTTTTTTAACATTAATATGCGTTCCCCCAGCCTGCCTATGGCCCCCCAGTGGCTCGAAATGGTGATAGGTGTAAACCGAGCCCTGGATATCCTGCTCTGCCTTTGAGAAAATGAAAGCTCAGATGGGCCGATCTGGAATCATGCCCCTTATGAGGTCATAAAGGGCAAGGTTACCTCCCCTTTCTCTGCTTTGCCCGCCTAGAGAATTTGGCCCACCTATGATAGAGTGATATCATGGCTTTCAAAAGAAAAAACATGAAAAAAAACCTTTTGTTGTCCGTATATGTTCTTAGTCGCTTTTTTAAAAGTTATTATTTGACGTTCATGTTTTTTTTTATATTTGGTCACTATTGTCAAGATCTTTATCGTTTAATGTTTTTGTCACTTTGACGACTTTTGGTCACTTCATTGTTTTGGGTGTTTTTCCAATGTTTTTGAGGCTTTTTTGAAAAATTATTGTTTCTGTTGCTTTTCCCAACATTTTATCGTTTTTCGTCTTTTTTGTTTTACTTCTCTGGCGCTTATTTTGACGTCCCATATGTTGTTTTTTTTGTTTTTGTTTTTTTTATAAATGGGGTCAAAAACATCATAAAGGTTAAGGAAAAACACAAGAACAGAAATGTGTTTATTCTTCTTTTGGGAGCCATTCATCTCATGAGCCCTGAGATGTATCTTGTTACAGCTTGGTGGTTTCCTGACCCCCAGCTGTTTTAGTGTACTGCTTAAATACTACACTAGTGCATTTGACTGCAGCTCATGGCCTCGTTGAGCACAAAGTATAATGGAGAGTCACAATGAGCGAGAAACTATTTTGCAGTGTATTTTCCTAAGCCTCCATATACTGGATTTCTTGATCTAGTTTGCATCCATGACGTCCACTTATCAGATATGTTGAGTTAGCAATAGGTGACAAAAAAAGAAAACTTGTGCTTCAGTTTGCAGAAAACAACTCAACTGTTGTGTACAAAGTGCTGACTCAATATGAGATTGTGGTGTGAAAGCGATAATTGACAGCTGGTATATTTCCTGCTGATTTACCCTCCTCTTCCAGGCAATTGGCGACAGGACGGTAAGCTGACCCACATCTCTTACCACAAAATGTCATCAATCTGTGCTGTAACCATTTAGCTTCCTTCTGAATGGACGACATGTGCTCCCAGCTCGGCTCTCCCTGAGGCCTGAGCAGCTGCACATTGCTCCGCTCATCCAGTGTGACAGCCCGAAATCACAAGTGCAACAGCCCAGTCATGGGAATTTATCATCGGTAAACACACATATCACTGAGCAATCAGCGAATGAGTGGAATACAAGTCGAGCTGTGGCTGATGCAGTGAGAAGGACAACTACTCCCCAAATAGGGATCATTGGATTGTGGGCTAATAGCTTGAGTGGCAGCCTGCCAGGTAGATGCACCTGTGGCTCTTAAAACAGGCTGCATCATCACCACAGTTAAACCATTACATATGGCTTCAGAGCACCATTAAAATGCAGCTGCTAAGAAACAACCGTTTCAATCAATAGCACAACACCGGAATCGATTCCTACAAAAAAGAAGAAGACACTACCAAGTGTAATAGCCTAACAATCTCATCTCCAACTAAAGTTTTAGTCAATAACTTATATGTATAAGTAGGTATAGATAACAAAACACACACACAAACAAAACACATTAAACAAAATGATACAACACAAAATGTTAAAAAGTATAAAGAGTAAAGGTTGTCGGTTTCTATTACAACAAATTCCCACATTAGAAGACTGTGTAGGGGACTGATGGCTCTACCTCCATGTTATTTAACTGGTGATTACATACGCTTCCATACAGTATCCCAAACGTTTTTGATTAACCTCTCATGGAATGATGCTCTCTCTTCACCTAAAAAACTCACAAGCCCGAAAGTGTGTGGCTTTACTATGGCAACTAGCAAATAAGTTCAAATTTAACAATGTTGTATAAGGTGGTATTGCTATATTATATGATAGGTTTAATACATATTAAATGTAGTCAATGTAAACACTGACTGTGTTGAAATGTTATCAAAAAAGCACATTAAATAATAGCTATTAAAACAGCAAAATGTTAAACAAATGTACAGGCACAAATTAAAGGTGTGTTGTGCAAAGTAGAAATACAAGTTTGGGCATTGTGTTCTATGCAAACCCACGGAATACAAAGAGTTACAGCGTACAGCTTTTATCTCAACTGTGTGTGACACAGAGAGCCAGTCATGTTGGACTCTGTGGACTGATACTGAACTACCTGTTCACCCACTGAAAGCATCACTCTCAACCAAACATCAATGTGTCGCACCGTTTGACAATAATTGAGACATGATGCTACAATATGATTGTTTGCTGAGTGAAGAATTAATTGACAGTTTCCTGCTTCACTTGCCCTCTGAGGTGGATCTCTGAAGCAGCACTGGACACATCAGAGCTGAACAGTGATGCTGCTCTCAGTGCCAGAGCTCTGACCCGTTCACCAGCTCTTTGGCCCTCGCTGAAATCCCAAGTGAAAAACAATTTGTAACAGTCCAGCTATTTTTGTTTGAACCACTCATCTGAAACAAATCCAGTGGCTCTGGGTGATATGCAGATACAGATGGTGCAACACGACTAACTGTTGTGTTAATTACCGCATGATGGACACTTATCTAACATGCCTTGTGCAGAAAACAACCATCTCCATTATGAAAATGCCACAAAGTAAAAAAAAAAAAATAATAATATTAAACAACCACAATATCTGCTCAGACTAGTGACGAAGGCTTGAGGATCCTCTACACAGTCCATCTCAGCGGACAAACATATCCAGCATGACAGCATCCTGGGGTTGAACTCCCACGATCTGGCACTCAAAAGACTCTCGTAGAATCTGTCATCTGCTATCCAAGCCACTGTTAACGTGGTGGTCGTCGACACAACTCATCAGCTGAGATGAATGACGTGCAATGAAAGGCCACAGTTCACGGTCGCTTCAGACTGTCAACAAATGTCTAATGTGTGTCTAATGAAATATATGTCAAGGAAACACTGAATTCCATGTACAGTATGTTCTTTGAAACTTGCCAAAGAGGATTAGGGCCACAAGTGAAAAAATGTATTTGAACTCTGAGTTTAAAGTCAGAATTCTGACTTTAAAAGCAACACTAGAGAACTTTTCCTACTTAGGTACCCCTAAAGGTTGGAAGCAGAATTGTCCCATTATGTCTCATTGGAACTACAGACACCGCTACCCAATCTGACAAAGTTGCATAGTGTGGTTATAGCCGGTAGAGAGTGAATGCAGAAATGCTGTTCACCCTGTTACGAGTTGATGAACCAAAGAAATGATTTTGGAAAACATTTAAAAAAAAAAAAAAAAAAAAGGTACAAAAAGTTCTCTAGTGTTGCTTTGAACTCAAAATTCTGACTTTATAAACATTTAATTTGAGAATCTATTATTGAATATGGTAGTGTGTGTCTGTTAGTTTTATCAAGGCTTATTTCCCCACAAAGAAAAGAAACATAATGTATGAAATATCACAGAATATAACTTTCTAGGTGCAGAAATTATTGCCACTGGAACATGCCTCGAGTCTAAAATCATAAGACACTTGTCAGCCATCAACGAGTGCACAACAAGAACTTTTTCATAAAAAAAAAAGAAAACTACTCAGTTCAGTAACATGTTCAAACAGAGAAAAAGGTTATAGGGTAAGTTTGTGTTACACTCCCATCCTCTGCCTGATGGTAAAGCCAGGGGACTCGTGAGAGACAGAAGAAGCTTCAGAATTTTAGATATAGTGCCTTTGAGTCTGTAGTGTGGGTCAAACTCCAAACTGGGTCAACATTTGTTCCTACATTTCCCATAATGCAACGTAATGACATCTTTGTGTCCATTGTTCAGACTTCGATTGAAGTAAATGGGAGACCAAGCAAATTCCCGTCTACCTGAAATGTATTGTAATGTGAGCATGCCTTAAACCAAGATGATCCTGATGACATCACTATGTTATCATCAGGGTTATTTTCGCAATCTTAAAGCTCCTCCAGTGCAACACAAGACAAAGCGTTTTCACAGCCTCAGTAGTGCTCAATGCAACATTTACCCTAACTATACTGTGTAAAAACAGGACAGCGCCCCTTTAATGGTTAGGATTTTACTGCAAGAGCCACATTATGAGTGCTACATGGGTTTTGTAATTGAATTTGTACAAACTGACATTCAACGTGATCCCATCCATACGGTCTATGATCCATAGTGTCTGTCTGTCAATGTTTTTGCTCCTACGCTTTTCTCTTTCACATGTATTATTATACATGGCTGTTATTATCTCTACTATAACAACAGAGGGTCATTAAAAGTCTTGCCATCAGCTGGAAACTATTATTTTGTCTACAGTGCTTTTAAAAACCAAGCGAGTGGTGACTTGATAGCATCGGTTTGTTCTGAAATCAAACAACACTTCATAAATATCTGTGCTTACTTGCCTTCAGATCCCCTGCTGTCCAGAAGAGATGCAACTCAGAGAGAGGGATGCTTCCAGCCATGCATTATTCACCATTTAATTCCACAACCCTACAAAAGAGAAAACAGAAGGAGTTTGTGTTTACTTTATTCATCTTTTAAATCCACAAATAGATAGCAGCAAGTTGTACTCGTTAAAGATTTATGAGCAGGCATCAAATAGTGAACCTTTGCCAGTGTTGCCCATCACTAGAGAGATGAACAAATGATCAAATTAACCACCACCATCTATTCACAAATGTATCTCAGTTTTAAAAAGAAACAGTATAGAGAAGATTGAAACCACTCTCATGTCAGTACGTCAAGTACAGAGCTGGAGCAAGGAGGCGATTAGCCTAGCTTAGCATAAATACTGGAGCCAGGGGGAAACAGCTAGCCTAACCCTCCCTAAAATTCTTAAATACACCTTAACACATCATTTACTTATAACACAAACAGTGAAACAACAACTAATTGTTTTTACGAGGACTTGAGATGGGACAGCGATTTCAGAAACAGGGTCACAAACAAGTGGGTAAGTCCTGGTAGTCCTTTGTTAAGATAGAGTGAGAGAGTCAGGCTAGCTGTTTCCAGTCTATATGCTAGGCTAAGATATTCACCCACTGGCTCTAGCTCCATACACAAGCTCAGACACAAGACTCGTACCAATCTTCTTGTCTCACTCTTAGAAAACAATTTAAAAATTTACCAAAATGTCTAATCAGTTACACCATTAATTGTTCGTTCATGTTTATTGTCCCCATGAGGAAATTATGGAAGAAGAAAAGGAAGAAAACCATAGCATGTATACAATGCCACTCATACATAGACCAAAGCACTATGGGGAGGGAGATAGAGTTTCAGACCAGCAGGGAGAAAAATTAATAAAAATTAATAAACCAAAAATAACTATAATCTTACAGAACCTTCATTATTAAGAAGCTTGATGGCCTGTGGAACAAAGGAGAGCTTGGATCTGTTTTTTGTAAACATAGGAGCACAGTATTGTCGTCCTGAGGGTAGCAGTTCAAATGAGGAGGGAAGAGGGGTGCTTCTAATAACCCACAATGCTATTTGCCTTTCTCAGTATTCTGTTTTTATTAATATTAAAGCTACAGTGAGTAGTTTCTGTCGCCCCCATGAGGAATTCAAAGTAATGAAAACAGCACTGTTGTTGCATCCACATGACACAAGCCTTCCATAATTGCACACACCTCTCCCCCTCACACAGTAGCTTGTAGCCAAGGAGGACAAGGAGGATTAAAAAAACATGATGGACTCTTCAGAAGAGGTAATTACCTTCACTCAAGTTCCTGAACATAGTCATACTGAGAAACACAGAGAGAGTTGTGTAAAGCTGATAGTCTTAATTAGATTTGTATCAATTACTTTGGCAATGGCTTGAATGTAACCAACATTAATATCATAAAAGTTAAGCAGTAAAGATTTAAATAAATCCCACATAATGTATTATAGTAACCAATTCAGTGATAAAAGACATCCTGTGTGTATTGTTTTTTACTCTCAGGACATTTACCACTTTGACATGAGGAACAAGCCAAAAAAGAAACAGCCTAAAATGTAACTGTCAGAGATGAGAGGTGGTCAAAGCCATATTTCAAACTCACTTGTGTTTAAACTCATTCAGACAGACATTTTCAAACCCATCCCTCTCTTGGAGACCAAAGCACTCTCCAGAAATGCTTTGAGATTTACAGGGAAGTGGCTGAACAGATTGTTATGTCACCATTAGGGAGCTGTAATAAAGTCATATTTCTTTTGCATTTTGCATGACTGGAGGGCCTTCCACTCTCGCCTGTCTGCTCCTCTCACATCAGCTTCCCTTAAGTGGAGCAGTTCTGGGCTGCAGGTTTTGCCTCGCTGCTGCCAGAGTGTGTCTGTGCCAGATAGCGTTGCATGATTACACTCAGCAGCGCACAATTTTGTAGACAGCGTTATAGCAAGAGAATAAAATATCTTAGGCCTCATTACACTCCCACACATTTGGAAATTAGAAACCAGTTATTCAGCATTGGGAAGGGAATAGGGATATCAAAATTAAGTGGTTTATTTACAAGCTACAAAGAGATGGGTTGCTTAATGATAATGCTGTGCTTGTGTGGTGCTTTTAAATTACTGCAAGCTGACAAATACACACAACACCACGTCCTATAGGTTTCCTCTCTTTATTGCACTCTGGTGCCAAATTCACAAGTATAGTTTTTTGGAGCAAAACCTCAAATGATTCTGATACTGATAAACAGTGACAGTCAAGTGCATAACATTCATTGCGCTTCCTCTGAGCTGTAAAAACACTAAAGCTGTTCTGACAGATTTTTTTGCCAGGAGCCGATGCAAACAGAGCAATAATGTTTTCTGCTGTATATGTGAACGTGCTATAAAAGAGCTTGCTGTCACGGTAATGTTCATATTTTAAAGTTGTTTCCTGAATATATGGCCAGTTTGCATAGCTACTCATGAATATTTGACCAATTGCTAAATTAACCTACAAAACCTTATTATCATCGAATTAATTATAAGGCATGCAACCACCTTAATGTGTGTGTGTGTGTGTGTGTCTCTGTCTGCTGCTTGACCATGACAATCTTTGTTATGCAATAAATGAGTGAATTCTAAGATAAAGTTAATCTTGCTTATAGCTGAACAGTTTTAGAGTTCTTATGTTGAGAAATATAACTACTGCAGTTATTCATCAGCTCTAGCAGCTGTACTTGGCTCCTCTATCAACCAAAAAAACAATAATATCACTGACTTGTTAGCTAATATTTGTTACCGAATGCATTTTATATGATGAGGACACACAAGCACTATGTTGGGACGCATAAAATGCCAACACACAAGTGTTATTTAATGATCATGAAAAGATTAATCTCCAAGCATAAAGCATATGGCTAGTTGCCCTAATGGTCACACAAGGTCAGCAGCAAAGGCTTTCAAGGGATGGGATCCATACCTAGGCCTGTAACAATTAGTACTAATTGTCAATTATTTCATGTAATTGCGGTTTCTTTGTTTAAGCGTATTTAATGCTAACACTAGCTAAAGTCCTAAGGGGGATGACTGTTGATGGTAATTGTTATTTTGTTTAGATATGCTACAACATCTCCTCACTATCTGCCTATCCCCAGAACACATTGTAAAAAACATCTCCTCACCATCTACCTGTCCCCAAAACACATTGTAAAATACATCTCCTCACTATCTGCTAGCTGCCTGTCCCCTGAACACATTGTAAAAAACTTCTCCTCACCATCTGCTAGCTGCCTGTCCCTAGAACACTGTAAAAAACACCTCACTATCTGCCAGTTCCCAGAACACACTGTAAAAAGCACAGTCTCTGTAGACAGCCCAGGGTCTACAAATGGCAGAAACAAACTGTGCCAACCTGCACCACGAAGCATACACAAATAGTGCTCCAGCGTTCCAGCCATAACTGACAAGAAGGATAATAATAAATAAATAAATAAATAAATAAATAAATAAATAAATAAATAATCAGCAACAGAGGAGACAACGGATATAAGGTAAGATACTAATCCAGTCTCTCTCCAGACTCAGATATGTTGGAATAAAAAAATTTTGCTGGGAGGGGGCAACAGAGTCTGATAAATTGCTTAGACAACATAAGGAAAGAAACGGGAGCGGGACGTGATTAGGGAGTCTTTCTCTCGGAATTTTGCAGGACAGGATTTTTTTTGGGGGGGGTGCAGTCACATGATCAAGACATGCAGGGAGTATTTTGGTGGCTCGGGATGGGAGCGACAATTGATTCACCCGCTACAACTTATTCAAAACTTTAATTTACTTAAAAATATATACATTTTTTTTATATAAATCATTTGACTGAAAGAGACATTTATATTGTTAATTGCTATTATTTCTGACAAACTTATTTGTACCGAATTGTTAGAGCTCTATCCATATCTCCTGGAAGTCTCTGCAGCCAAAGAAAGCTGCATTCAGAGCAGCCATCAGTAAACAACTCTGGCAGGCTTTTTAAATGTGAACTGAAATCAGTCCAACACGGCCCCATCGGACACACACAAATCATATTTTCATATTTAAGAAGCATTAGTATATTTCAGACCTAAATATGAACTTTCAGCTGTAACGTCATCTGTGGGCTTCTAAAAGTCGACACCCTACAGTATTTCAGCAACCCGTAACCAAGTAAAAGACTGTGGGGTTTGTAGTCTCTAACCTCAACAATCTTCATCTCTTTGATACAGAATCCTAATGACTAAAGTTAGCGATGAAAAATGAATAGTGTTTGTAGTGTCAGGCCTGCATTACCCAGTCTGTGATCCCAAATGAACTTGTTGAAGGATTAGATTACTGGCCTTTCTCAAGTGGGCATAGCTGCTGCTTTGCCTCTTCCTTGTGCCTCTCTGGGTTTGATTTGAGCCAAAAGAGCCACATTATACAAAGACCAAGGCATTAGCATTCTCAACAGGCACACAAAACTATTTCAGATCATGCTAGTTTGAAGTGACATGGTGTTTAAACTACAGTGCATGGGGGTGAGAAACAACTGCTGCATGCTAACTACAAACACATCACGCAAGGAGCAGTGATGGGCTCCCGGCCTTTTCATTTGCACATTCTGTTTCTTACAGTATTTCCCAACACTATAGTGTTACATCTCCTGGGTATGGGCATGCTAATGTCTTTTAAGCACTAGGAGTTTATAATGTGGTTCTGTGCAATTTGGGAAACTTTGAGGAAATGGCTTAGGAGTCCAACAACTTATCATTAGTTCATTGTCCAAGTGTCTGGTCTAAGACCAAGGACAAGTTAAACTCCAGTGTTTAACTCAAACTTGTATTTATCTTATGTTGTCTATACTTTGTGTGTTTCTCTGTAAAAATGCGTCTGATGAAAAAATAGCAGATTGTGCAAACTGGCTGCCAGTTTTATTTTGAAAGTCTTCTCGGAATTCTAAAAAGCTAACTCTCCTGAAGATAAAGTGCAGAAATGATTAG
This sequence comes from Percina caprodes, assembly GCA_013375575.1. Classification (NCBI taxonomy): domain Eukaryota; kingdom Metazoa; phylum Chordata; class Actinopteri; order Perciformes; family Percidae; genus Percina; species Percina caprodes. Next base: position 855,498 of record JABXJD010000183.1, on the reverse strand, counting down.
ATCACGCACGTTCATTCACCACTGCTACGCAGGATATGCCAGCTACATGTCAGATTTCCCCAAATTGCTTGGAAAGTATTCATATTTGCTCAATCTGAAGCCACTTTCAAGCATTTTGTCAGATTTTCAGAGCAGCTCTGCGTTTATTGGGAGTTAATTTGGGCTTCCCACGGTAATTTCAGTTCCACTTTTCAAACTACAACGATTCATTGAATGATTGCATTCTTCTATTTGTAACAGTTTCACTAGCTTTACAGTTTCATCTGCGATAAAACAATCCCAAATGTTATCCAATCTACTTAGTATCTTTTTACAGAGCTTTCAAATATACAACACTGTCTTCATCTGTGTGATCAGTTTGTCATGGAGACGGATCTGTTGACATGCAAGATCTCATCCAAAGCACTTTTACGACTTTTCTTCCATGTTGGAAGACTACTGTATGTAGTACGATAGAAAGCCCCGGGTAAAGGCTACCATGTGGACCTGGAGCTGATTATGTTTTGTCAAACTACTACCTCCAACTGTAGGTCAAGGGTGAACTTCCATTTTTAAGATTTAGCTCAGGTCAAAAGAAAAGAACTACAGTGCAAAATTGAAGTATTTTGATTTTGTGGCAAGCATGTCATGGCAACATTTGTTATGCCTTTGATTACTTTTTTCCTGGATTTTCTTGGTTTACATCAAAGTTGGTTGAGTGGATTGCACACATTTAACCCATTAAGCCCATAACAAAAATAAAAATAAAAAAGGCATTATTGTTAAAAATAATTTCAAGGATGCCTTCTATTATTGTACCAAGCTTTTTCCATGACTCTGTTGTGCAGAATACCATTTGCCTTTCTATATAAAGCCATGCCCACTGCTGCAGCCCTTTTAGTCCAACTGAAATGACTGGTAGCTTATTTTCTTCCTTGCTCATAACCACCACTTCCACAAAATGTCAATTTGAGTAAAATCCAAGTGAAATCTGTTCAGAACATTTTGAAACATCCTGTTTGCAGACAGAGTGGGTTAAAACAGAGCCCCTGACTGACTCCAAATGGTGAGAGTAATTTGGTGTAATTGCACCACGGGTGAAACCTTTGAAGACCCAGTTTGCTTTGTGACTGAAACAATGATGATTAGAGCTTGTTCACTTGTCAAACACAGACAGGAAAGTGCCCACATTTAAAAAGCAGACCTTTCCATCCTGCAAAAAGTATCCCATAAGAAATATTGCTTTCAAAAATACATATACATTATGTATTTATAACTAATAATACAATCATATTAGGTTTATATGCCCATTGCCAACAGCCTTATAAATGACTGACCAACTATACATATTTACATTTTAGCTGCAGGGAAAACTGATCAGTGACAAACAATATGCAGCATGAGCTTGAGGCTTGAAAGGCTACTGCTCAGACCACATGATATAGATTACCTTTAGAGAAATCTGGGCACCCATTACACTGCTGTTTGATCTCAACGGCACAAATGGATCCAAGGTGAAGAAATTGTGGCGTAATTATGATTGATGATAACAAAATGGGGAACTGATTTGTGCCTTTTCATTCTCAGTGAGAATGGTATTCCTTAGTTAGAAGTCCACAGTGGGGAGCTTTAGGAAGCTGTAATAACATGTGAAGATTCAGCTCATAAGTAGTTAAAAAAAATATTATTTAGGTGACAGTTACTGTAGTATTTTTACAGTGAGAAGGTGGTTAACGCCTGTTTGGAAATCTGCATTTTACAAAGCCTTTCTGTTGCTTGTGTGTTAGTTTTGTTAAACACTGTGTACACTACAGTCTGAACAATACTGGCCTTTTGACGCCAATAATATGATATGTTGATTAATATGAGCTTTAGAAATACGGTCACAATACACTGAAGGATTTCCAACCACAACGATGCTCTCTGCTCTGTGAGGCTGCACAGAGGGCTTTTAAAAAGGGCCAGTACTCCAAATACGTTCCAAAATACGATAAATACCTAAACTTATCAAACAAAGAACAGCAAAGCTCAGATTACAACACACAAAAGGAGAGTGCTATTGCTATATTAATGTTCTGAATACTAAGTACAACCGCTTTAAGCTAAATGCTAACATGCTCACAATAATAACATGCTGATATGCGGGTATGATGTTTAGCATGTTAGCATGCTAACATTAGGTAATTAGCCCCAATTACTGAGTAGGCTGATGTTCAGGCTGATGAAAAAACTTTTTTTTTTGCATGTATTTGGTCATTAACCAAAGTATTTGACATTTTACTAAAAACTATAAATGTAGAGAGGAATGCAGTAGAGGAAACGTCTAAGCACCATTTCATGGCAATAAATCCAATAGTTGTTGAGATTTCATTTTGAAACAAATTGGTTACCCAAGCCACAGTCAGTGCTCTCTGGTGGACAATATTTTTTAAATTAAATTACCTCCACCATGTCTTAAGATATTGCAGTATAGAAATGCCTGCTACTTATGTCCAGATACAGTTATATATCTGTGATAAGCCAATATTATCAGCTGATTGTTGGTTTGGGGCTCTAGTACACAGAGGACAATTTAAGCTACATAAATGGAAGTGAAACCGACAATATGGAGCACATTACACCCCATGCACATCTGAAACACATTAAAGGTGCCCTGCCACACATTATTCATGACTTTGTGGTAATGTCAGAAGTTCTACCATGGACTCTGTAACTTGGTTACCTTGTTTCAAGCGTGGTATAGAAAGCCTGCAGGAAGACTCAATTTGCGACGAGCTAAGCTGCTTGACTCTTATTGGTTAACAGCTAGCCAACGAGAGCCTGGTTATCAGTATCCTTTACCCAGCGCAAATGGGCGTGCTCATGAATAGCAATGAGTTCAGGCAACATAATGTTAGACTGGCCAGCTGTTGTGATTGGCTTGATTTTTCTTCTTATTTCTTTTCAGTGGCTAGAGCTGACAGAGGAGGTAGCAGTTAATCTAAAAAACAGTAAAAACAGTTTTGTGTGGCAGGGCACCTTTAATACAAGTATATTTAGGTTTATGGCCAAGCCCCATAGCCAAACAGTGTGAACGAGAGCACATTTCATAAAGGAGATTGCCTGTTAACAGTTGCATTGCACATCACACCAACTTCTAGTAGCTCTGTGTTCACCCCTTAATGGGTAAAATTCACACTATTTATGTTACAGGATCAACTTTGTCTGTATCCTTTCTCAGGAGAAATATAATGTCAGTAGCCAAAATCTGTGACATATATACAGATGATGAGACCTGAGCCTTCACATTTTCCTCCAACAGTCTTTACTGAGCACGAAGGAGTTTTATGATGGCAGGGCATCTGTGACTCCGTGTCTAGAATAACTCTCTAAATAAAGAATAGAAGCAATCTGCTCTCCTTTCACTCATTGCACCTTTTCCTTCCGTTGCCAGGGGGATGACCCAATGCATTTCATATGCAAGCATCGCGCTTCACTGCCTCCTAAGCACAGAACCGAATCATGTTCCACTTTAAAAAATGTTAATTTTGCATTTTTAATGACTGTCTGATGGCTTAAGTAAGTGAGTGCCGCTTACAAGGGAAGATCTGATGTTCTGGAATCCTCCTCTACACACTTCCAATTCTTTGCCCTGGATAAAACGGTTAGAGGAGGACGGAGATGTGACTCTGCTTAAAAGAAATACTCCAAAAATACTCCAAAAAGGATGTTTCTTTACTGAATTGAATCGTTGTTGAACACTCTACACATCATGTGTTCACTTTCTGCAATGAAATCCAGTTTAGGAAATTCCTCAATTTCATGGCTGATTGGCCTGATGCCAGCATTACCTCTTGTTATTTTAAGGCAGATAATACAAGATTATGACTTAATGGGATCTGTGAATTCAGCTGGAAGACACCAAAGGGGCCGTTCTCAAAGACAGATCTGCAAAATGCAGTTCATGCTGGTCAAACTCTGAATTGCTGAGGTGAAATAGTTGACCAAAACCCTATATGCAAGGGGAATGTTTGACAGTGAAATCATCTATGCACCACACATTAGGAGTTCACAGCTAGTGAAAATGACACAGCTTTTGAGTTTCAGATCATGTAAACCTTTTGTAAACACCTTCATTGTGCACATCCCAAGGGCTAGCCAGCTTCCCAGTATTGGGAAGAGGGGTTTCAAGGTGTTTCAGATATGAGCTAAGCGGTTTGTAGCGCAAGTTCTAGCGCAACTCGTTTTTTTAAGGTAATTAGCTTGTGCTCAATGCTGTCATATCCAGAAGTGCAACTGCCTTGCAAAAAAACAGGGCAAGAAAACAAGAGGCCAAGCCTCCCCAGGGTCAGTGCCCACCACAGCCTGGATTATGGCACCAAAGGAATCCTGGGAAGCGTGTATTGATTTGGCCTGACACTTGCTGCCACATTTAGCTTAGCCGCTGCTGACTCGCAAAGGCTTTAAGCAGTTATCTGCCATATTCTCTACTATCTTTAAAGACCACTGAGAAATTACCTCATGCCATAGAAGATTTATCATCACATAATTAGCTCGGAGCACCTAACAGCAGATCTCTTTTGACTGCTAATACAGGCTTAAAGTTCATGTGCAGATGACTATGCTTAATTAACTTGTTAGCATGAGCATGCTATGATGAAACACTGGCCTTTATAAACTGCATTTGTTTTACAAATTGTCGTGGGCTGTACTGTGATGTCGGCTATCTGCTGGATGCTCCAGACAACACTGATGCATCAGTGAAGATACATAAATTAGACTCTTATCTTTCCTTAATGTTAATCAAGTGCTTCTTTCAGTGCCTGTATATATCCATTAACAAGTGTAATAATACTGTAGTTAAAGTAATCTGAAGGATCTTGTGAAACTAAGTACAAATTATAATTAGAAAAATGTAGTTTTCTCTTTGTTATATTTAATTGACAGTGGCTTTCTAATGTCTTAGCACATCTGTTGGTGTATACAGTATATTACATTTCCAAACTAATTACAATAGTTTTACATAAAAATAAAGGCAAGGCAAGGCAAGGCAAGGCAGCTTTATTTATATAGCACATTTCAGCAACAGGGCAATTCAAAGTGCTTTACACAAAAACAGTTAAAAGAAAGTAAAACCGATAAAACACAGAAGAAACAGTTTAAAAAAAAAAAAAAAAATATATATATATATATATATATATATATATATATATATATATATATATATATATATATAAAAACAAATAAAACACAAGAATAAAAGTTACAATGCAGTATAAAAGAAAGAAATGAACATAATTTAAAGAAAAGCAACATCAAAAAGAAAGGCTCAACTCAAGGACCACTTACACGTTTCTTTTGCAATTTCAGCAGCATCTCATGGTTTTCCTCAGAGTTTCATTTGTGGGTGGCACCCTCGGTTTTTGTCCTGCCGTCCATTGGCTCCTGGTCCGTAACTCTGGCCCCTTGCTGTTACATGTTTTAGGTCTCTGGTGATGACAACTGAGCAAACTTCACCTGCTAAAAAATAAACCATGAGATGTAGTTTAAAGCTCTAAAGAAGATAGTAAGTGGACCTACATGGTTTAACTCTTTGTCAAAAGAAAAATAAATGTCTTACTAACTGCAAAAACACTACACTATGACAATGTTATATTGTACACACTTTATATTAGTATGTAGTATGTGATTGAGACACAGCTGTAGAGTTGTTCTTGATCCATTGCAGAAAACCCAACTGTTGATTGTGTCAGCTATTTTATGTTAGCATATGGCTTGTGCTAACGTTTCCAGTTAGTATTTATTCAATGCACAGGTCATGTCTGTGTACCCAAAAGGATAATTATTGTGTTTCTATTGCATGTGTTACCAGCAGCATCAGATGCATGCCTACCAGCATCTTCAAAACATGAAGAAAATAACTGGATTTACACTAATGAGGGAGCTACAGATCACATGTTACAGCATTTTGTTTTTGTTACAAAACAATAAAGAAATATCCAGCTATCCATCCAGTCTGCCATACAGTAGTACACAAAATAAAAACTTGTCAGCTCAGGATTATGTGTTGCACAAGCAGCCATCTTTACAGTCTTGTAACATTGTGTTTGTAATGTTCAGTGAAATGTTGTCCAGTGTCATGAGCAAATTTGACTTCTTACATGCCCAGTGTTCACATTTTTACTCAGCTGAAAACATCTCATCACCCAGTGTTGTTGCTCTGCATGATTCTGGGCAACTATTATGTGCAAAGAGCAACCCTTGGCAAATATTCGACTTGAATCATCCAACACTTTACCCTTTGGAGCCCCCATTGGCTTTAAGTGGCCAAATGCCATCTTATTTTATTCATGTTTTACCCTTTGGTCTGGCACTCTCTTGGAGCAATGATATAATTCTCACCATGTCGTTTTCCTCTCTTCAACTGACAGCCAGATCTGACTTCTCTTTAATCGCAATGTTTTCCATTTAATTTAATTCTCAGAGCAGCAGTTGTAAAATCATAAGGCATCTTCTTCTGCATCTCTCTCAGTCAGCTACAAATGCAGTTGTGGGACCACACTGGATGAAATGGGCAAAGACAGCTTCACAGTCGCCAGGGGTGTTATTCTAAGATCAGGCTGGAATCAGAAGTTTTGTCGGTTTCAGTTAACCAGGGCGCTGCTAAATGGCTTAACCCAAGCATCAGTGCACCCAGTGAAGGCTCTGAGATATTGCTGCATGACAGCTAAAGTAGCTGGGTGCATCACGGACATGTACCCAGCCTAAAGAGCCCTCAGGCTCTCTCTTCTTCATGACTGACTTTTAAGTGTTTTATCCCTGGGACACAGCGATAATGTGCATTAAGATCAAGAACACTTATTTCAATTGTGCTTTATGTTTTATTCTGGCCTGCAACTTCGGCAGTGTCTAGACTGTGCATTGCTGAGAATAGCTCACATGGGAAGATCCAATGACTTTATGCTAACTGTCTTCACTATTATTTTGTTGCCAAGGATTTTTTAGAGTTAAAAAGGCACAAACAAAGCCAAATGATTTCCCTATACACATGTTAATAGCATAAATATTTATAATAGAGAGGCATTATTCCTGTCTCTTCTGAAATCTCTACACTGTTTAATACCGGATAGAAACTGCATCAAAACAGTGATTTCTTGTGTGTATGTGGTTTAAAGGAGAGAAGTTAGAAGTTATTCTATACTCCTCTTATTTTTTACAAACCCCTTTAAAAAGACCAAAATCAATAATGTGTTAACCTGTCAACACTTCCCCAACCTGTCTGTGGCTCTCATGCCCAAGCCCATCGGTTCTACTGAAGATGTAACTCTTAAAAAAAAAAATAATAGCACGTCATAAATGTATATAAAAGGCTAAGTCATTTTTGGTTCTCTAGATTAACCAAACCACAATGCACGTTTATTGTAATGAGGGAATACGTCTCCCAGTGGGAAAGTGTAGCTCATCAATGTGTTTTTGTAGTTTTGGAGAACACTGGAGCCCTGTGGCACAGATGAATAAGCAGGTAAACAGGTAATGCTGTTAAGCAATGCTGTTGATCCTGAACGACCATATTACACACACATGAAAAGATACTATTTGCATATAGAAAAAGCATTGCAACATTGCTAAAATTATATCCTGTGGATCACCATGCAACCACTAAAAGGCTGCCCCCCCCCACCCCTCAGACACTAACGAGGCTGACATCAATTAAAGTCCATGTGGGTAAGGAGAGGGGGAGAAGTGCAAAGTTGTGTTAAAAATGCTGCACAGGCTTTCAGTATATTTTCAAAATGACAATGCAACAATTGTAAACAGACAAACACATCCAAGATCATTTCCAAGTCTTTCTAAAAACTGAGTTTGAGGCCCAAAGCCAGAGAGACACCAAATATAAAAGCAGTGTAATACAACACCTGATTATGTGCCAACATTTTCCTACTCTGCCACAATGAATTTAACTTCATGTAGGAAACTCCAAGTATTAATATTCATAGAAAAGCTCCAGGTACTGTACTGTCAAAACAAACACACACACACACACACACACACACACACACGGCTAAACCTCCAACCCAACCAGAGCATGGTACTGGAATACGACCACGCTGTTTAAAGTAGAACATAAAGATAACACGCTCTTACCTGTGACGTAACTAGCCATGTGCAGCCAGTCCCAAAGTAAGACCTTTTTTTGTTAGAAGTGAGTTTGGAGAAACTACGACATTAACACTTCTTGGAAAGCTGTTACTTCCTTGCCATTTTCATGCCCAGGTGGCGTAAGCAGAAATTCAACCAATCAAGCCATTCCACCCTCTAACCTTGCAGTTCAATGACATCCTGTTTTATCAGAAAATGCAAAACAATACATGAACGAAAAATGACTTCTTAGACAGTCTTTGCTCTTTCACACAAGGATCTTCTGACAGGATTGTGGGTAAATCTAATGCCTTAAGTATTATACCCCAAAAAATAAAGTGGCAATATTGCATTGTTAAAAATAATTTCTTTTAAAAATAAACACTTTTTGTTTAGGTATCATCCAAAGTGATTTCTGTGGCAGTTGTAGTCCTAATTTTTATTTTTATTCAGCAGTCTAATTTTTCAGTGGCTGTCTCTTTATTGTGTGAACATGGTCTGTTTTCTGTTCACTTTACAAGAATTATATGAGACAATATGTTGAATTCAGAACTTGCAATAAATCATTGCATGGGCTCAAATTAACCATAATTAATACATCATATTGTCTTGAATAATATACAAGAATACAAAGCATTTTTAGACAGTTAAGCTAAAGCTTTAGATGAAACGGCACATCAAGAAGTGCAACAGGAAAAACAAGAGTTTACATTTTTAGACAGTTAAGCTAAAGCTTTAGATGAAACGGCACATCAAGAAGTGCAACAGGAAAAACAAGAGTTTACAAGAGGGAAGGTATGTTTAGTACTGTAGATACAGTAAAATATAAATATGTGGTAAATATGTGCTCTTACAGTATGTCAGTGTAGCAAACCATTTTGGTCCAGACTGTAATATCTCAACAACTGCTGGATGGATTGCCATGCCATTCATTTATTTGATGTTTTCCTCAAGATTATTTGTATTAAAGTTGGTGACTGACTTTTCATTTCACACTACCATCTTGTCAAAATTTTGAATTTGTCTAATTATTTGGTTAATGACCATATACTTGCACATCTAATGACATTTCCGTGTGTGTGTGTGTGTGTGTGTGTGTGTGTGTGTGTGTGTGTGTGTGTGTGTGTTTGTGAGCGTCATAGGGCAAAATGTGATCCTTGAGACACCTACAGTACTGTAGCGGGAACTACCACAGAGGAGGTTTAAGTACTTTGTCAGGTGTGTTTATATGTGTCTGACTGTTTGTCAGACACATGTAAAGGACAAAATATGTAAGCAAACACACTTTATACCCCTGGCCCCAATTTGACGTTGAGGCATGTGTGATCCTATCACAAGATGGCCTCTAGTTAGTACACAACAGGCCAAACCAAGTCAGAGAATTTGGTAAATAATAGCTGCTAAACATCAGCACGTTAGCATTATGAGCATGTTAGCATGCTGATGTTAGTATTTAGCTTAAATCCCCACTGTGCCTGTAAGTACAGCCTCAAAGAGTAGTTAGCATGGCTGTAGACTTTTAGTCTTGTTCATACCCAGAAAAGCATCTCACGCGCAAATACATGAGAGATGTTTTTAACTTTAATAACCATTTCATCTCAAACATCCCAGGCTTTGACAACATGCAGAAACATGCTAAATCTTTGAAAATCAAAAAGGGTCTGTGCTGCCCCTATTCCACCAAGCTAAGGCCTGAGACTTGACAAAGACTGAACAACCAGATGCCATCTCCTCACACATCTCCCCTCTGATCCCTCACCATAACAGAGTATCCGAGCGTTAAGCAGGAATAAATCAAAACAAATGAACACAATCAAACTCAGGAAGGAACATGTCAACAAACATGATTCTTCATCTGAGCCTGCAGGTCAAATTAAAGCCTGTGTGGCCTTGTTGTACGGTGACCTCTGTCCGTCACGCTGAAGGAGAAACCCCAAATATAACAACAGTACAACGCAACAAAGAAACTCTCCAAACCTCCCATGTTCCTAAACACCAGTAGTCAATCAACCCAGACTCAGCCTCTTTTTTTTCAAAAGGAAGTGACTTTCATAAACGAGCAGCTGTATTTTCTATTGTTATATTCTGTTGTGGTTTGGGATCCCAACACTATTAAAGTGGAATCACCTTAACCCAGTTGGACCAGCTTTTGTCATAGCTGAGGGGTTTTCTACAAGAACGATTGGTGGGGTTTTGTATACACTCACGCTCGACTGGTTGCATTATCTTTGCTTCACGTGTTCCCCCCCGAGTTTGTTCAGGGTCTGTAACAAAGAAAGTGGCTTATTATCACCCACCGGAGGAGTTGTCTGCACATGTACGATTTGGTAATTGCTGCCATTTAACAAGCAGACTGAATTGGACTTGACATTGAGCCGTTATGGAAGGAAATGAAATGCTGTTTTTGCAATAATGGGAGTTTGGCAGTACCCTAAGAATCTCCCCTGTAAGGATCATAAAAAAAAAAAAAAGAGAATTCAGTTACATCCAAAAATATTCAGAAGTACTGTGTGATGTTTAAGAGCATATAGATGTGCAATAAACCTGTGTAAAATGTATGAATGGAATAAGTTGAGCTTTTTTCCACTGAATCAGACTGGTTTAATTTCTTCTGGAAGAGGTGTCATTGTTACTCAAACCAGTCGGATACTTGGAACTTTGTTAGTTACAGGCTCAAATAAAATGAATTGAATGACCTGCTGCTGTTTAACCATCAATGTGAACTATACGTGGCAGCATTGGTACAATCCTGTCTTCATGGCAAGCACTTCTGGACTATTCTAAAGGATACACCTGTTGCAAGAAATCGACTCTCATGGCTGTCGTAAAGAAACAAACTAGGAGGTGCGACCATGACCTTACAGCAAAACACATCAGCATGAGTTCTACATGGAGATGTTGACTGGGTAAACTAGTGTTATTTCCTCAAACAGCAAATTAATGAGCATATACTTTTGCATCCTTACTTTGTTAGCAAGTTAGATAAAATACCCATTAAATATAAATGACATTTCTCTCAGTGATCCAGATTACACTTGACAACATGAAAAGCTCTTTTGTGGAACTCAAAAGCAGAGAGAGCTGAAAGAAGAATGTAATATATATATATATATATATATATATATATATAATGTCATACTGGTAGAAAGCCTGTGGCTGTTAACAAGAATTACAATTTGCTTTTGAAATCATGTGCTGTATCTTTGATCCCAGTTTTACTTTTGATACTTGAAGTACACTTTTCTGATAATACGTTTATACTTTTACTTAAATAACGATCTGAATATGTCTTCCACCACTGGTAATGCACAAGATTCACCGATCCCCTTTTCTTTCTCCTTTAAAGCACTTGGTAACTTCTATTCATTACAAGTAATGAGTGCTATATAAACAGAGTGCTTGATTTAAATTATGGTAAATCATCCAGTTTGGTTTACAAATATTGGAAAAAATAAAAACCGATTTATTAATGTAACACTTATCAGCACACTTGTCAGCCATTTACTGAAATTGAGGTAATGAGAGTATTAAAAATGAATGAAATTAAAGTAACCCCTTGGCTCCCCTTGAAACAAGTACCCAGTGGCGCTATATTTCCATGGTGGACTGAGCGTTCATATATAGTTACAAACCGATCTTGAGTAGGTTGTACATAAGCGTATTAACGCTCCTTTGAGAACAGCTTCACTGAACTGAAATGAGGTGTTACCTACCAACTAGCCAGCAGTATGATGCTAATACAACATGGCAGCTCAGGGCGACTCTATGCTACTTTCTCAGCCTTACCAAGTAATGGATGACTCAGCACCCCACCTGACATGGGCGGCTCGAGGAACATGGCCCCAGAAAAGCAAATAGGGTCAATCCTACATATCTGTTCGCTAAAAAGCATGTGACAAATAATAATCATTACAGATGATTACATTACAGATCATACAGAGAGGCACAGGCCTGTTTGACAGTGTTTGCTTTGGTTTAGACTTCATCATCAATCAATCTGTACCTTCTGTGGGAGGGATTGTGGTGGCATGTACGTCAATCTTCAACATTCCTTAAAGAGGCTAATTTGTTGAGCAATGGAGAAGCCTTTTCTTTCCTAACTGACAGATACACTTACTGCACCAGCATGTCAAATATGTACATTTTCTCATACAATCTCAGAACGTCACTAAACATCCAATCGTTAGATTCTTACTGAGAGTGTGCAGATATCTTTAGCACTTGATGTACAACTTGAAGGTCTTCTGGATGTCTTCGTGCCAGATGTATGCTCGTAGCATCACACAGCTCATTATATATTAATTTGATTACTACTGTAAGTGCTCCTTTTTTTTTTGCACCGAGGTAAATGGCAATAGCTTTTAAATCATAAGTAAACCCAGTTTGTTCCTCTCATGTAGTATAATTAAGTGTAATCTGGATGCATTGAATCTATGTGCATATACTGGACAAATTCATGTTCGGTTGATCCATTAAATAACAATGTGCAAAGAAAACAAATCAAGATATCAAATCAAGGAATCGCAATAGTCTTCCTAAATGTCCAATAAATGCTTCAAGCAGCTAACCTTATTTTTAGCCTCTCCGGTTACTGCTCACCTGTGGAGACTCTGTATTAAGTCCTGTTGTTCTCAAGCTCTTTGTACAGACACTATTGCAAAACAATGGCTCTAGAAACAGAAGCACAAAGCTACCTGTGCTGATATAGAATAGACCCCTACACACTGGCAGTTGGTAGGTACTCTGTCAATTTGCAAATCCAAATCTCACCTCTTCAAACTGCCCAACCTGCAAATGGAGTTGCTTTGTTGTCATGGAGCTGGGGTGCTCTCACCCTATGCAACTAGCTGTTATCACAGGTAAGAAATGTCATACTTTGGTCTCAATCACTATGACAACTGAACAACTCCCATCAGCAGAGCTGGGCCACAAGATGCAGCTAAAAGGAGTTATATTACTTCCATTAATCTACAATGAATACTATTATGGTGCTCATCCTCCCAGCCATGCACTGTGATGCCTGTACAGTATATAATGGATTATAGTATTTAAAACATAACCTACTGGTTTGCATGGAAAAAGACACTGTGGATGCCATCTTTAAAGTAAGTTGTGTGTAACTGGGACAATTTACAGTATTTTCCAGTCTACTGTAGATGGAGATCTCTCCTCTGCTGTTTGGATGAGCGGGTTTGATGTCAAATCATGTGTTTGTGTTTTGTATATCACCTGAGAAGCCGGGTATTTAATTTTTTTTACTGACCTATTGTGGGTCAACTCGTTCACCAAGCAGACTTTTCTTTGTGATTCTGTAATAGTATTCCTCGACCTTTATGCAGGGGCAATTTGCTTTTCCCAGGCTTCTTTCATGACCTTACAGAAAAAGCAGTTTGTTTATATGATTTGGGACTTTACTGGAACCCTGGGGCTAGTAATGCTCTTATACGCCTTACTCCATTTTGCTCTACTTTTTATTGTGGGGATATTGTGTCCACTTGGCTTTATTTAGGTGAACTTGCGATGTTGTTTCTCAGCTGCATGTGACAAATGTGGCTTAGGTTTTTATTTTTTTCTTATATTCCCGATTCTATTAAGCGGATCCTCTAGTTTGGCTGCAGCACAACACATTCACACCCTCTTTTTCATCCTCTTGGTCAGTTCTTCATTGCTGTTGCTTTTTCATGCTAATGTCTTGACTTGGTATAACCCCCCTTTTTAATAGACTCACAAAACAGGCTCACTCTGCTTGGCAATCATACAAGGTTTGTTTAGTTACTTACTTTTGTCCTTGTCTGTCATTATGTTATAGATTTTATGGTTTTAAGGCTTTAGAAGTAGCATAGGAACATTTACAAGTCAGAACAGATGCATGAGCTTTCCACCATGTAATTAGCTCCACCATAAAGCTTACAGTTGAATCTATACACAGAAATTAGGTTTAAGCTTACAAAACTCAGGTGTGTGGGAGGAAGATGTGTAATAATAGACTGACAGAAGTTTTAGCCATTATCAAGGAATAATCAGGTCATAAAGAGTCATGTTGAGAGTTTTATGTCTGTAGTTTAGATAAGTGGGTCCCAAACTGATGGACTTTTTTCTCTTTGCTTGCTTTTTGTAGACCAACTGGATCCTTTAACCTCTCCAAGTCTATACAAAAAGAAACCATCACTCCAAATATACAATGTTAAATTTAAGGGGTCGTAAGTTGAATATTTAGAAATACTTAATAAAATATTATCAAATAGGTTTAACTTCTGTACTGTATGGTTTTTGTTGCAATGTATAACGTTTATTATATAAATGTTATAGTAAACCATATCATGTTTATCTGCATGAAATAAAGCTGCACAGAAAGAAACGCAAAAGAAATCACACACTACAAACCACTGACTCAGCAGAACACTCAGGACATACCTACAAAAAAATAATTTCTACTAATTTTACAAACTGTACACTGTGTGGAAGAACAACCAGACCCCTTGGTTTGTAGGAATTTGGGCCAGACATTGACTCAGCCTGCCCTCTAGTGGTCACCTGGATTAATTACCCACTAAAGAGATAATACTTGAACCAAGATTTATTGCAGGTGGGTCATTCAGAAGAAAAAGTTATGAGTTCTCTTTTTTCAACATATTTATTTTCCTTTTGATTGTGTGTGTGTGTTTTTTTTTAAATGTTTAAAAGTAGAGCAGAGCTATAAGGACTCACATTGGGACTACATACTCATGAGATATAATCATTGACATAAAAGTTCTTTATTTCTGCTGTAAAATTTTATAACAGTCTTACTTTCATCATGGTTATTAATTAAAGTAATGTTATTGACTTTGGACCAAACAAAGCGCAAAAATGTGTAAAAACTAACATGAATGCCAGCCAGCTAGCTTTTACCCTTTTCTGCAGTGTAACATCAATAAAAAAAGCAGCAGATTCTTTACACAATAGCTCAGTGTGTGTGTGTGTGTGTATACTGTAGCAAGAGATACTATTCTTCCACTTTTCCCATGGAAGTTCTAATCGTGTTTGAGCAGCCAGGTTGGTGCAGGGACTCCCGTTAGGATAAAGTAGTTCCACCACCAGGGCTTCTCTACTCTCTGCTCGCGGTTGTGGCTCAAACTGGCCACCAGGGTGTAGCGCTCGTACTGATTATAAGGATCAAAGCGGTCATAGGTGCCCATAGACGGGATGGCGTTATCCTCCTCTTGCAAGTCAGGCTCTGGCGCAGCTTTCTGCAACAAAGTCCACCCGGCCTGCTGTTTGCATGCGAGGAGGCAGGTGTACTTTCTTCATAGCTCTGGCGTAGCCCGGGGCCGAGGCGCTCACGACATAGATGCCAGGGGTGAGAAGGCGCCAGTACTCTCCGTTTTCAGCTGGGCAGGGAAAAGGAGGCTGAGTGTTTGGATGTGTAATTTACATGCTTATATTTGAGTAAGGCTGTGTTTTTCTGAAAGAGAACTCCACAAGTGTTACACTATACTTATCAGGTTGAAAGCCTGTGCTACAAACTGGGGACTTGGAATTTAAGTGTATAGAAAGCAGGGTGATTTTGATGTTGACAGGAATACATTTTTACCAGTCACTGGTAAACAGTACACTGTCGCAAAGACAAAATTTGTCACATTGACCAAAAACTTTGAAAATAGACAAGGAAACAAATCTAAGTTCATAGCTTTGGCTAAATCATCTGTGGGAAATGGTGCATCTTCTCAGCAGCTAAGATGTATTACCTGTGGTCACATCATGTTGTATTCGTCTGACTGATATTCGCGCACCTTTGACTGCATTCCCCTCTTCGTCTTTTACAACTCCTTTGATACCTAGATGGGCCTGAGGACCAACACATGACAAGCCACACATAACTTTAAATGTAAGTTTACTTAAATAATGACAGCGGATCAGTCATCATCCACTCATGCAGCCAAGCTTAGGGATGCACCGATCTGATACGGTGGATTGGTGTTGGCGTCGATATTGACCTTATCAACATCACTCTCTGCTGAACTCCTTGATCACAATACTGCCTGTTTAGCTATATTTGCCAGCAGTTATTATTAGGGGTGGGAATCAACAGACGCCTCCCGGTACGATATTATCACGGTACTTATACCACAATATGATATTATTGCAATATACTGTGATATATTGCAATTTATAACCTTTTTTCCAACTTCAAATTTTTCCCACTTTCAAATGATTTCCCCAAAAGGAAACGTTGTCAACATCTGTTTCATCTAAAAAGATACCTTTCTTTTTTTGTTCATATCACTTCAATTTTATTGCTGCAAAATGGGATTGTAAAGCAGACAAACTGACCAACACAAAAAATCGATACTTGGCGCCTGTGTATCAATACAGTATTGCCATCGAAAATATCGCGATACTATGCTGTATCGATTTTTTCCCCCACCCCTAGTTATTATTCTGTAATTCAAACTGCATTCTCACAGCAGAGGTACCATTGTTGGGAGCTAATTACACATTAATAGTAACTCATAGCCTCCGCTTACACTGTGGTTAAGTAATAGTTTGTAGTTAAGTGATGTGATGGTGATGATTTTGAAACTGGGGATTGGATCAGTGCATCCCTAGTCCAAACACTGATCAACAAAAATAAGAAACCAGCAAACATAACCATAATCATGTTCTCACCGCTTCCATGAATGTGATTAAGGCCTCCTGGTTTTCATGCCAGCTGAGAAACAGTTCCTCTTCAGAGGGGAATTTATCACAACCCAGCTCCACAGTCACCTCAAAACAGTTAGTGTGAAGATAGTTGAAGTCTTGCATGCCTGACCAGAGACGAAATCAAAACTGTTTTACCCAGAAATCAATGAGAAACCGTGCTGACCTTTCTCCTACACCTCTCAGCTGCCCTGATTTTCTATCATAAGCGGTCTGACAGCGACCTCTAGTGGCTCCATCTAACATTTATTTTTATTTCAGAGTCAGACATACTGGAATACCACTGGATCACTGTTACTGAGGAATGATGTTCACTTTTTTAACTCACCACCTGCCATGCTGGACCACTGTGCTCCATTAATGGTTCCTTTGTGACTGATACCACGAGACAATCCACACTGGGCATTTTCATTGGACATGGTCTCATGGGCATTTGCATATGTTCTTGCAAGAAGCTTAAATACCTATGGAAGAAAAATCTGAGGGATATTTTTCTCTTCTTTAAGTTCATTACAGACAATAAGAAGGTCAAACATTAATAGATATTAAGTTTTTAAATATGTCAAAAATTGAGGATGCAGGGAAAATAAATATGTATTGTTTGCATACATGTCAGAGAGCCATATATTAACTTTCATAGTATTTTTTTTATCACCTATTATTCAACAAAGGTTATCAAAATAAAGTCATATATGTCATGTTTTCTTATTTAGTGGATTTAATGCACTTTTGACTGTGATGTGTTTCAAGGAACCCGTTTACCTTGTCGTCAGGTGTTGGAGAGAACATGTTGCGCTCCTGCGGGTGTTTGGACAGATCGTAGGGGTAGGACACCAGCAGGTCCCCACCATGGAAGTTAGCGGAGAGCACGAATGGGATGGAGCGGATCCATTTCATGACACCGTAAGTCTCTGGTGCAACCTGGATTGCAGCATTAAGACTTATTCGGACCAAAAAATGAAACAAATCAGATTTATTCAATTGAAAGTGGTAGAACCATTCCTCAGCAATGTCACCCTTTATGTCTTAAACCTCATTCACTGACATGACATGTATGGGAAGGGATTCATACTGTACCTTACCAAACCAGTAATAGTCTGGGATTGGGACGTGGTCGGTGCGGTAGCCCTTCTGTTTGCGTCGACTGTAAACAATGGATGTCAGATCCGGGAAGTTCCTGTTCAGGTCAATGTTCTGAGCATTGTTCCGGCCAATGTGGGAAGAATCGGATCTGGGACCCTGTGGTAGTCACAAATTTGCGTTTCAGAAAATTAGACAATGATGAATATTATTCATTTAAGTACTGATGATTGTGTTGATGATGAAGTGAATAACTGGATTTTGTATTTCAACAGTGTGATGCATACAGTAATTGCAGGAATTGTTGCAGTTGCAGCTCCCACACACTGCCTCGCCTACTGCTGGTATTTTTACTCATGACACTTCAGGATACAAGACAATTATCTATCTGGACAAGAATCACAACAGTTCCATAAATATATGCGTAAAATGCTGGGTCAATTATCCAATCACCAATCATGTTTTTTACACAAACAGGCATGTTCTTTGTATGCTTGTGTTATTATGCTCATATATTATAGTAGCTCATTTATATTTATATTCTGTGTTGTGTGACTGATGTACGTGTGCTGCTGTGAAACCGTAATTTCCCATTTTTCTTGGGATCAAAAAATATCTATCTATCTATCTATCTATCTATCTATCTATCTATCTATCTATCTATCTATCTATCTATCTATCTATCTATCTATCTATCTATCTATCTATCTATCTATTCTTTTCATTCTTTGGATAGATAAAAGAAAAATTACAGATAGTGGTCCTTTCTACTTACTGAGCTGATTTTTTTTTTACTTTATATTTTGACTTCTGGAAAGTTTGGGAATGTTATATGGATGGTGTTGCTCTATAATGCTTTATTTGTCCTAAATGTAAGATCTTAATCTATGGTGCATACAGTACGAGTTGTTATTTTCATTATTGATTAATCTGTCAATCCTTCTTTTCAACTAATGGATTGTTGTGACTATAAACTATAAAGAAAATATTCATCGCAAGCCCAAGACCCCAATGTGAATTAAAAATTAAAGTCCAACCAACAGTCCACAACACAATAAAGAAACAGGAAACAGATAATGTTTTGAATTTTTGTTTTGACTGTCAATGAATATTCTGTGGAATGTTTGATTTATTGACTAACCATTCAAGCCCCAGGGTAGACAGATGCTATAACAAAGCAAAGTGTTCTGTAAATGTGTGTAAAGGCATGCTTCCTGTTTGGAAAATGCTCTGCACTCATGCTACAAGGTATTTAAATATCTTCCAAGCTCAGGTCTGTTTTGCATGTTGTTTAATGTGTAGATTGTAAGGATGTTACAAAACAAAATGGCTCAAACTGAACAGCAATATATGCATGTAACCGCAGAGAACTGACCGCCTGCTCATCATCACTGTAGTTATTGTCCTGGAGTCCAGAAACAGCCATCTCATATCCGTCAGGGTTCATGGAGGGCAGAATATGGATGCGGGTGGTGTTGATGAGGGTCTGAATGCGCTCGTTCCCCAACAGATACTCTGAGCACAGGTACTGAGCCAAATAGATGAGAAGCTGGCGGCCCAGGATTTCATTTCCATGCATGTTGCCGATGTACTTTATCTCTGGCTCGACTACACAGGGTTACAATTACAGTAACTGGTCTAACTTCCTAAATAATGAAAAATAATGCAAACTATCTACAGGCTTTGACGAGCTTTACTTACGCAGTTCATGTTGGCCAGGGTTGTCTGAGAACTCGATCACGAGCAGCTCTCTGCCTTCCATGCTGTGGCCAATGCTGTAGGTTTTGGCTATATGGGAGCATTGTTCCTCAGTTTTCTTCAAGGTACTGATCATCTGAGCGTTAGAGTGATAGATGAACTGTATCGTGATGGCGGGCTCCTCAGGAGGAATTTCCATGCTGTCAACAGCCTCTACAACCTGCTCTGCTGTACAGAAACCCATAGCATAGTCTTGTCAGTTTGATCAATGTGCTTTTAGATCTAATAGTGACTGGCCCCATTTTACATCTATCAAACAAAAATGCTGTTTACATTCTTGTATGGCTGCCAGGCTGTAAATAGACTGCATGAAGAGTCTGGTATTTCCAGCAGAAACCAAACAGAGCGTGTGGAAAGTTGATATTTGGCCAAATGCCAAATGCTTATTTCAGCAAACACATTAAACTGGTAAACAGTCTGCCCTTATTTTTGTATTCACACTTAGCTGAAACCAATAATAGCTCCAAAGCCACATGGAACACATTAAAGCTTTGTGCTTCCAGATTCAAATGACCTAGAAGATTATCTGTCAAAACTGTCACTACTGGTTTAAATGCATGATTTGTACAGTGTAAAAAAGGTTCAATCTTCTTTATCGTATAGATCTCCAAGACATATTGAATCTAAGGGATTACGGTATTATATATTATTATATTAAAAATACATTTCTATAAAGTGAGGCTAAATATTATAAAACACCCACTTTTCACTAACATGCCATTTGCTACATAAGTACACACTGTACAACTTTACTGAGCGAAGAGCTTAAAGTCACATCAGTTTGAAATGAATGTGAATATGGGAATAATTAAACAGGTCCAACCTGCTGCCAGACATCTGAACTAAATTCTAAATGACTGAAAAAAGTTTTCCACTACAGTAATAAGTCAGACACTTTCACATAATAGTCCTTGTTAAGACGGAGTAGTTCATTTTATTGGTTGACTTTAAGACTCCTACCATGTACGCAGTTTAACATACACAAATGCTAAAATGTTAGACTAAATGCTTGAATCAGTTCCTTCTGCTCTGCCTAGGTTCCTGCTGTAATGCTCTCATATGGCTAACAGGTGATTTCTGCTCTTAGTTACAGCAGAGTATTTTTTTTTATCTTTAGATCATGTATTTGACTTTGCGAATTTACAGTTAAGAAGATGTTTGCCTTCCTATGGTGCATTAAGGCGCCGTTTATATGGATTGGCTGCTAAAAAAACACATGACAATAGCCACAGGATCCAGTGTAAGCAGAGTTTATGTGGGGAAATAAAGCGTTCAAGTTGGACTTTATTTGGAGGTGAGCCGCATGAGCATGTGTGCGAACCAGATGCTGGGTCTATTCAAACTCAAAAGGACTATTCTTGTGTTTCTCTTGCAGATGAAAACAAAAAGTTCAAACCTAAATATTAACAAGGATATAATTAGTCATAGCCAAAGCTAAGGTTGTGTCAGTAAGGTCACAATCCCAATAATATTATACTTTATTCTCACCTTTGAGTCCCTCCAGCGGGTCATAACATCCCTCTTGGTCACTGACAAAGAAGCGATCGCAGTCCAGGAAGTAGGGCCAAGCCATCTCTATGGCATCAAAGGAGTGGCTGCATCTTTTCTGCACCGTCTCACAGGTGGTGCGACAGGGCTTCAGCACTTTCTCCTTCTCACATCGCGGGGCCAACACAGAGCAGCCCAGCATGCGGATTTCAGGGTTGCACTCTCCCCCGAGTAGAGAGTCGACCACACTCATCAGGAGGTACTCAGCGCCGGCCTCGGCATCTTCGCGGTTCTTGTGGCCAAGGATGTTCGGGAACATGGTCTGAGTGTAGGCCATGTCATCGCAGTAGGACAGTAATACATCTGTGCATTTGGCTGAGGTAAAAAAACAGGAAATCAGATTAAAAAGGGCAGAAAACAATCAGGAACAGCCAATAGTAATATAACTTTATGGATCTTATTTCGAGGGATCCAGACATGTATCTCCATCTGTGTTACACACCTAATGATGAGCCTTACTGTGCTGTCTTCAATCATCTAGCCCCAAATATTTCTATTATCTCTGGAAATTAGTATTTGAATATTTTATACTGCCATTGATCATCTAAAAATACACATGATGGTCATGGCTTTCGGGTGAGATTCTAGTAAGACTACGCCTAGTGTGACTTATGATCTCATCCTTTCTGTTGGTGAAAACACTGACTCACAGGGATGTAACTGTACTTGACCTGGCAGGGAGATTTAGAACCTGATCATTCTCTGGTGTAGTATGTGGTTTTAGGCTCAAAACGTCAAAGAAAAGTTCCCGTTTATGAAGTTAAACAGTCCAAAGAGATGATCAGCTGCTACATCATGCCTCATGTTGCTGGATGCCAAACAGCTCGTGCAAGACATCGCTCTTTCTCCAAGCCCAAGGGTACTCACGTTTTTCTTCCACTTTTGGCTTGCACAGTCCTGCAAGACACATCAGCATGTCATTAGCTGACAGTAGATGGCAGAGTGGTCTCTGCAAATGCCTCAATGTGATCTACAAAATCCTCTGCTTGATCTACCTCTAGTTATGCTTCAGCAGCTTTCTACAGTGAATGTCTGTCTACAAAAGTATCATTAAGTCACTATAAATTCAACATATTTTACAAGATTATAAATCTTAATCATTAAGGTTAAAAAGCATGCTTTCATCTGGAATAATAATACCATTTGACAAGCTAAAGGCCAATATCTAATCATGTTCACAATCATTTTCTAGCTAAAAAGTTACTTACAAATAGTTCACAAGTTTTACTGTACGAAAGTACAGCTTCTGGGTCTAGAAACCTTGAGTGAAACGTAAAAATATGACCAAATCATGCAACAGTTTCCGGAGGCACGTAGTCTAATAAAGTATGTCAACATCACATAAAGCTCAACAACTTTACCTCGAAATCCTGGGTCACACTGTGGAGGAGCACACGACACAAGGACAGACAACTGCAGCAGGATCAGCAGCATCATGCTCATTTTCCGCTGTTTATATTTTCGATGTGGCACCTCGGACTGTCTGTGCGTCAATTGCCAAAGTCTGCACAAATTCCCCCTGAACGTCACCCGCTTTATTACACGTATTACGGTCAGATATCAAATTACAGATGAAGTGGCTCTGAGGTGAAGTAGGACATGTGAATGAAAATGACAACGTAGATTTTGCAAATATGGCGTAGGCTATATTTATTTACTTTTGAATGTATTTACGGAGATTTAAAACGGGAGCATGCAGGCACTATTGAGTTTAGCAGCTGACTGTTCCAGGAGAGGTTTTCATTCTATCATTAAAATTATGGAGTGCCCCCTTGAATATATTAATTTAATATATTTTACCTGGTTTAGTTGACAGTGTCTTCCTTCTGTCGTGTTTGGCTAACGCGTACAGGTTCTCAATTGGCGGGAGAAAAATTGCTGTCATTAAAGACACCTGTTGGGGTCAATAATAATATTAGAAGTATTAATTACACTGATATTAGCATTTTTGTTGTCCCTATTTTAAGTCTCATCATAATTTTAAAAATTATATATATTTTTAGACCTTTATTAACATTAACTCTGGTCTAACTTTTAGGAATAGTGATGTTTAAGCTAGTAACTAAGCTAGTTTTTTAGGCTAGTTTTTTTTAATGAATTAGCTTAGCTGTCTTAATGATACACTATAACTATTACTTCGAAATGTTTCATAATGTATCATAGATTTAAAGTATGATAGTAGGGTATTACCCTACACCAGACATAGTTTTAAGCTATATAGGCCTACTAAATTTAGGTTGAACCTTAAACAGCTCCCATATAACAGCCTACTTTTTCTTTTTTTTTTTACCACATCCGACCTGTACCCTTGCTTTGTGTCATTCCCTCTCTCTCTCCCCTTTCATTTCTTCAGCTGTCCTGTTAATAAAGGCCTAAAAATGCCCCCCCAAAAAGTTAATAATTCAGGCAGAAAGCAGACATCTGTGGAATATTATCGAACCAAATGTTTAAAAAAAATGGGGCTACAGAGAAGCAAGGCTACTATAGGCTGTTGTTGTACTGTACTGGCTTCTTTTTCTTTGCCCAGAGATACCTGTCTGATTTTTGGCCAAACCTAATGGCTCTTACTGTCTCTTAAAGTCACTTACTGGTTTCAGAAAGGGCATTTTTTTAAATGATTAAGCCTGGAATCTTTTGGGTCGATCGTTACCATTAAACTCTTACCTAGCAATCAAGAAGTCATTTAAGCCTAAAGAGGTATCCTTAATAGAACAATGATTCTCAAAATTACTGCTACTACTAAGACAGTCATGATGAGACTATCAAGATCTTTGATTGTCTCAAACGAAGGTTCATTTCTTCAAGACTCGGCCGAGCTGAATGCAACCTGACCGCATTTCTATCCATTTAACTTAATTGTGAAGTGAGCAGCTTTACATCCTATTTTGATGTGCCAGGAGGTTATGGCACAAATTGTTTTCGGTCATGGCTACCTACGTTGAGCTTTATTACCTTGAGCTTGTTTTACTCATCCAACTAATTAACTAATAGGGAAGCATGATTTTTTTTTTGAGGGGTCAGTATTGGGACCAAAACTATTTATCCTCTATATAAACGACATGTAAAGTATCTGAACTACTGACATTTGTATTATTTGCACACAACACAAACATCTTTGGTTCTGGTCAGAATGTACAGCAACTCCTGGACTTAATCACTTTAGAATATAGAAAAATAAAACAGTGGATCGACACAAATAAGTTATCATTAAATGTGAGTAAAACCAAATTCATGACATTTAGCAATTGTAAATCAACCAATCAAGTTCAGTTACAGATCGAAGGTGTCAATACAGAAAGAGTAAATTAAATGAAATTCCTTGGAGTGATTATAGGTGACAAGATTTGTTGGAAATCTCATATATAATATATTCAAACAAACTTGTCTAGAAGTATTTCAGTCTTGACTAAAGTAAAGCACATTCTAGACTACAAATCACTCCACACTGTGTAGAGGTTTTGGGAAACACATATCAAAATTCATTGAAATTGTTAATTATACTTCAAAAAAGAGCAATAACAATACTCCATAACACTGGATATTTGGAACACACCTATTTATTATTTTCACAGTCTAAAGCATTAAAATTACTTGAACTAGTCGAATTTCAAACAGCAACAGCGATATGCCTATGTTTGAGGCGAGAAAAAATGTATTGTACCAACATAGAGAAAAGATTTTCTGAAAGGGGTAGGAGTACATAATTTTTACTTCTTCCTACTCCTTTTTTGCACGTGTAAATAGAGTTTTTTAAGTGCTGTAAATAATTAATAATAAATAATTTTTTTAAAAGCGCGACCCTCTCACTGTAATAAGTTGAGTGACTTAAGAGTGGTGTGAGCGAGAGAAGGCTAAAGTAGAAATACTACTATAGGCTACTATCTTAAATCTGGAATATCAATTAGATCCTTAACATTTATTATGCAGATTTCTGCACGGTTTTAAATTACTTACTTTTTTTTTATACAGATTTCAATGCTGTTTCCAGAATTAGACTTTTGTTGTAAGACATCTACTTCCTCATCAACACATGGAATCTGTCAGATAAGTCACCACTGTTTGATAACCTTTCTTGGTGGATGCAGCAGGCTACCTGCAGGCTGGGTTGTGTTGCTAAATGGTCCTTAATCATAAGTTCAAAACTAGTGGCAGAAGAGTCATGTATAAGATTGGGTTGACACTCACTCAGTTGTCCTGTTAAACATGAGCAGCAGATGTGATACATATTTTTCTATGCATACATTTTCCATTTGAGCAGTTTTAATCATCAATTTTTTTCCTATAGCAGTTTCTGATGATTGGGGTTAAATACATGATGCGTTAAAATAGCTAAACCCCTGGCTTCGGTAAAAATTCAGGCAAAATGATCTTTGACCTTTTTCTTGACCTCTTTAATTACACTTGGCAATAATGCGGCTGCAACAAAGAACATTAACACCATATTATCATCTATGATATAATTAGGGCCATAAGGATGATGGAAACAAAACAATGCAATGGAGAAACAGGTGACTGGCTGGTGGTAAACAAAGAACCAAGAGAGCTTTATTTGAGAATAACAAATTATATTTCTTTTCAAGTATACCTGTATCCATCAATTTTAAATATTAAATACATACAGTAAGTTGTCTAAAATCCTCATCTATCATTTAAGTCCTACTATTTGTCATTTAGTAAGACTAACTGTACTGCTTGAATTTAATTTTTAAGCTTACTAATTAAATCAAAGCTCATTATCTAGATCAAATGACATTACTGTGAAAACATTAATATTTGTAATAGCTTTTTAATTGACAGCTTTTATTGCACATATTCCACTAATAGCTAATCACACTGCCAAAGAACAGCAAGTGGCTTACATTAGGAAAAATACATGTGCATAAAGTACATCCAAAGAAACAGATTTTTTATAATAAAGCAGCTATTCTGGTTTAAGTCACTGAAAAAGTCACATATTAAAATCTGGCACAAACACAAAACGGTGTGTTTAAAGCACTTTGAAAGCATTCCTATGCTACATCACAATGCTCCCCTTTTATCTAGACAAAAACGTTCCTGTACAGTGCAAAATATATAATAACATCATGTAAATATCCATAGAAACATTTGTACATATAAACAGTACATATGCATGTCAGTCAAAAATACATTCAGTCACAAACTCACACTTTAAGGATAAGTTGGGTAACATTCTATGTTTTTCTTTTTGTCAACAAATCCCATAAAGAGCCAATAAAGAACCACAGCAATAATGAATTGATCCGACTAACAAGTGTTATCCCTGCCTCCAGGACGTGTGAGTATGCTGGTTTAATTCACAAGAGAGTTTATAATTTTGTATTTAATTAAATGAAACACATTCAAACTAAGATGCTTTGCAGACCAGGTGGCGTAGGATGTTGGAGCATGGTGAAACAACCACTAGTACTTACTGCTTACTTACATGGGGTGCTCTTTGTTTGTCAATTATAAAAAACTCATCAGCATATCAATAAGCCATGCTGTTGCACTGGGTGACATGGTTCTTCACTTCCACAAACCAGGGCACTGTATTTTTTATTTTCGGTCAAACTGCTGTCGAAAACTTCCCAGTGCATCAAATGGCTATAAATCTGCAGCTGAAAATAGTTCTCTAAAATGTTCTCTTAAAACTACAGTGCCCTGTGCCTGACTCAAGAAAGGATGAAACCTGTTTTAAAATTGAAAGTATATATATTCATGGGCTGTTTTTTTGAGATCATCATACATCATTGTGTCCTAGTAATGTAGATGCATCCCATGCGTTAAAAGCACAATGTTTGATTGACAGTTTGATTTGACAGAAGACATGTGTTGCATGTCATACCTCTCAAATAAAGGCAAAAGTGCCATAAACTAAAAATTAAAAAAAGGCTCTGAAAATATTTAACTCCTTGTTGATTTTGGTCTTCACATGGCCCTTGTTGACGATAATAAAAATATAGTTATCACCAGTTGTAGCATTTAATATCATAGTGTGAATGTTATTTGCCTTTGGCTCCTGTGACTATAGTAGCTCTGAGAAAATTAGACAGAGTGCATCAATATTCAGTGACTGACACAGCAAAGTAGTCTAACATGGTCAATATAGAACGTAGCAATAATGTGCAGCAGTTGGGTCTCCACACCTAACAATACATTATCCAGAAGCAAGAGCAACATAGTCTTTACTCTTTTCATATGTTCACTCCAGCACCTATTGACCTTTAGCTTCTTGCTTTTTCCTGTTTTGTGGTAAAGGACATGTGGATTTGCCAAAATCATTACAAAGTGGTTGGTACAGTTCAAAAGGCCACTTTATACATGTCGCTCAAAGAGAACCAGTGGTGGGGTCCTTCCGTTTGAGAATAATCTGAACCCACTACTCCATGAAATTGATTTGTCTGATCTGTGTGTGCATCTGTGTGGTTTAGTGAGTTTTGCTGCCACCGATGAATCACAGCTGTCTTGTTTACTAATACTTTCTGAGGCCGTCTCCACATCGTCTCCGTCGCTCCCTATCTGTTTTTCACTCCGCCACCTTCATCCTCCCCCTCATTACTGTCTTTTCAATCTTCTCCACCCACTATTTTCCTTATTTTTGCTCTCTCTCTTTGCCCCCCACCCACAATCGGTCCCCTCCTCTGCTCTATTTTCCCTTTCCTCACAGCATCCTGCCCTCTCTGTTTCTCTCCTCATTCGTTTCTTCCACACACCTTCTTCCAAGAGGCAACCTTTATCTTTGGCCTGTAGTTTTTTTCTGTCATGTCCGCATCTGCCATTAGCTGATCCTCTGGAGACAGTAGTCGTTCTCTGTGTCTACAGAGCTGTTGTGGCCAGATGAAGGGTATAGGTCACGGCGGAGTAGCCTGTTGACGACAGTAACCAGCACTTTCTTGTACTGCTGACGTAGAAGGGAATAGGCGAAGGGGTCAGATGCAGCCTTGCTGTATGTCAGGCACTTACTGATGATCCCCCAGCGGCGGTTGATGTCCACAAAGGGCAGAAGCTCGGCCAACCTGAAGGGGCAGCAGCAGAAACATAATTAAACAAAGTACATTTTGGTCAGAGCTCTTTTTTCTTTGTTTTTTAAATGCTCAAAGTTGATTAGGTAAGACTGAACCTGTGGAGCCATTAACACATTAGGGACTGTATGAAAATTTAGAGATCAAATTGAAGGTTTTTTCACAAAGTTGTCGCCTGTACCTTCATTCAATAACTGACAGGACATAATTGTTCAGGAACATTTGGTAAACAGGATTCTATGTTCACCATCATTTCTTATGTGCAATGTTATGCATTTATGTGGACATTGTGAAGTTTCTTGCTCCAACAACCTGACATGCATTTTCCACGTCACAATAAAACCTAATCACAAACAGAAAAAGGGAAGAGGTGTAATGCATGTCAGCGTTGTCCAGCACCTTAAACCTGCCAATATGTAAATGGAAGCACTATCATTAGTTTTCACAAGGAGCTTTTTCTTTTTGCTGGGATAGCATTTTAAATTTTCTATAGAGTATACACAGAGCACACATTATATGTTTAGAAGAGTATATGTATGTTATACACAGTATACAAAGGGAATATGTATTACAATGGGTATTGTATCTTTCTTTGATTTACTTCATGTAGGTATATTTTAATTCAACACTGTTTCATACTGTATATATATATACAGTATGAAACAGTGTTGAATAAAAAATTTGTAGAATAGAGTGTAGAATATTCCCATTTTAATCACTAAATGATGTGTATAAATGCTTATTTAAAAGCAGAACGGACACATGAGTAGGAATTATCATAATTAGATGCTTCACTTTGCCAGTGGGTAAGCATACTTCAATATCTTAGACACTTTTTCATTATTATGTCCTCCCTCTTGTCTCCCATATGTGCATGCACCACAAATGTCCAACTGATGGATCAGCTTCACCACATCTGGCTCACAACTGGTTTGTGGGCCCCTGAAGCATTTCCTCTTTTCTCTAGAAGCCACTTTTTGTTTTCTATGTTTATTGTCTTACACTGTAGTGTGTGTGTTTCGGTGGAAGCAGCAGGGTGACACATGTGACTAATGAGCCACGTTATGGTTCAGAGAAGCTATGTAGTGTGACTGTGCACTTCAAGTGTTGAATTGTGTCTATTGTACACTAATGGTGTGACAGATGTATATCTTCTAAAGGACAACAACAACCCTAATGAGTCTGGATGCAGATATGAGTTGTACATATTCATGTTATGAGTCCTTTAGTCTTTTACATTGCACAGGAGTTTGGAGTATATTAAATGATTTATGGGTTGCTATACATTCGACTTACCTTGTAATTACATAAGGAGCAAAGCAGATGATGAATGAGCCGATGAAGATGCTGATCTTCTTTGTGGCTCTCTGCTTTCTCCTCTTTTGCTCTGCTAAACATCTCTGTTTCACGCTGAAAACAGCAAAAGACTTTTAGACTCCGACTTCTAAATTGAAAGGCCTATGAGAAAACATGCTTAGCCTACACACAAATGAGGAATGCATTAGGTGAACTACCTTGGGTGAATGTCGACCAGAAGGAAAAGAGTCTGCATGGTGATAATGTCGATCCTCTTGCAGTGAAACCTGGCGACTTTCAACACCTTCAAGTAGGTGAAACACAATATGAGCAGGGAGAGCATGAAACTGGTGGCGTGGAAAACAACAGTGAAGACTGTAAACTTAATCCTGTCGCTGCCTTCCCCGCTCGGCTGCAAGGTGCAGGACGCGTAAACGTGGTTGTAGTCGACCCAGGAGAAGAGCAGCGCCGTCAGGGAGAAGGTGAAGGAGTGCAGCCAGGAGTAGCACACCATGATCAGCGCGTCCTTGTAGCGCATTTTAGTAGAGTAGCTGAGCGGGAAGACCACCGCAATCCAGCGGTCTATGCTGAGAGCTGCCATGCTCAACATGGTGTTGGCGGTCAGAAAAGTCTCCAGAAAGCTCACCGTGTGGCAAATGCAATCCCCGAAAGGCTGCTGGTCCCTGATAATTCCCACCAAAGTGGCCGGCATGTTCAACACAGTGATGAGGATGTTGCAGAAGGACAAGTTCATGGTGAAAACACCGGGCACTTGGCGGCGTATCTCGGTGCTGTGGATGAAACATAGCAGCACCAACAAGTTGGACAACAGGGAGACGACCGCGACCACGATGATGAACAAAGCGAAGATAATTTCAGCAAAGTCCATGTCTCACTCCAGAAAGTCCGCCCTCGGGTTACCTGCGCCTGTTGTCGGTAATAAGCACTTACAGTCAACCATGGTCAACCGTCGCTCATCTCTCCAGCAGCTCCCACAAAATCCTGTTAATTAAATCCTCGGGTGGCCGCGCGCGGCCGTCCTCTCCAACTTCCACGAGCGCTGTCCAGCGTGCTGAACCGAGCCGCCGCCGCCACCATCTCTCTCCCCAAACGTGTCGATTATTTCCAGTTAACACCCGACAGGTGCAGGTGTAAAGCGGGGCGTGTGTGGTGTGAAGGCGGCCCACTCATTAGACAGATCTGGTCCAGGACCAGCATGCCTATTGAACTGAATGATCGTTTTTACACATCAAGTCAAGTCAGTTTATTTATTTAAGCCAACCTAGGCTGTGCTGTACAAAGTTAGATTCTATTATAAAAACAAATGAAGACAATAAAAAGGTGAGATGGGAACAGCTTGCCATAGACACACCTAAACCCACATCTTATTTCCATCATATTGTGGATGGAAAAGATGTTTTTCCTTTTCCCGTTGTTTGATTTCTTTGCGCAAATACACACCATCCCGCATGAGTTATGCACATGCGGGTTTCTTGAGTCGTCCGCATCGATCACGGCTCGCTCAGAATCAATGCGTATAGATCTGGAGGCAAAAGAGCGCAGAGAAGTCCAGGGATGTGCTCCTGGATAATTGGAGACGCTTCCTCCTTGACCAAATGGCACCAGCTGCAAACGCGCGCGGAGAGGCACAGGGGCAAATAGATCCTTTTCCAGAAATGAATTATTCATAGCCCCGTGGCTACAGTACATTCACTGTGCATGATAATAACTTGTGTCTGGAATGCAAAAATACATACAACAGAACTGCTATTTACAAAAGAATGCAATACAACTATGCTCTAAAATATGTTTTTGTTGTGCTTATGCAGACTGAAATTTAGGTGACTTGGATGTCTTATTTTTTACATGTTCTACTTCAATGTCTACACTGTGAAGGACACTGAAGTGCCACTGTCAACCAAAGCCCCCTTAATCAAGCAAATTATTAATCAACAAAACAAAAAGTCACTTTGCGACACCCAATCCACTTTACCTCTGCGTGGCATAAGGAAGAATAAGTCCTCATAGAGAGGAAGTGCCAGAAGAGTCTCTTTTGAAAATTTGAGTAAATTATGCTTTGATGCCAAGAAATTCTGATCTATTGTTCAATATTTCCACAAAAATGTGACACTAAAACACTGAATTATCTACTGGACGTCAAAAAATATCACCTCCACTATTCCAGCATGAACCACAGTCATAGGAGTACCTGCATGTATTACTGGAGGTGATATTTTTTGACGTCCAGTAGATAATTCAGTGTTTTAGTGTCACATTTTTGTGGAAATATTGAACAATAGATCAGAATTTCTTGGCATCAAAGCATAATTTACTCAAATTTTCAAAGAGTAGATAATGATTTGGAAAAACTTTGATTTATTTATTTATTTTTATTTACTTTCATCAGAAAGTGGAACCCCACACAGATAGTCTTATTGATGATGTCGATCCTTTCATTTGTTTTCTCTTACAAGCACTGAGGTGTTCACCCCCAACATTAGCACCTTACATGTTTTTTTTTTCTTTTTATGTGTAACTGTGTCCATATACCTCATTGATGCCTTATTGGGAATAGATAAATGTCTAAAAGAAAAAGGATTGCACTATCAAACAAATGAGCTCTAGCTAAAAAACACCACTGATGGTTTAAATTTGTGGCATAAAACACTGAGTTGGCCTATTAAAATCCAAATTGGAGTAAAATACTGTAGCCGGCACCAGAAGTGCACTTCAGACATGTTTGTGCTCGTTACTGAGTCATGCCCAATCCTGGATAAGCCACTGCAGACAGTGACTCACTGGAATCAGACAAAGCCTGCAGGGTTTTTTATATATCTTTTATCATGTCCTTTCACTTCATACTCCCACTTGTTATGAGACTTATGGGCTTGTGCCTGAATCCCCCACCAATTAGGTTTTATTTATGTAAGAGCGACACACTATCAGTGAATACATTTTACTCAGAACCTGCCTTGCTTGTGGCAATGATAGTTGAGTATTTAATGATGACTCACCTAATCACTGTAAAGGCCTAGTTCAGGGAAACCCTGAGGTGAACTACCTGTGAAGTGGCTGCCTCTTAAAAGCATCATAATCACAGTGGATCAAAGTCTTTCTCACCTACTGTGAAGCTACTGAAGGTGTGCATGTGCAGTCGGTGACGTCTTTCCCCTACAAACAAATGATCAAATGCCTGGGAGAAAGCCACAGTTGGTTCCTGGGGGGAAAGTGCAAAGCTATTTATAGGCCTGATAGGGTGTCACCTCCAATATAACTCTCAACACCTGTGCATTACCTAACCGATGTATCAGAGCGAAGCCCTGAACACAGCTTCAAAACTGCAAATGAGATTGCTTTTGGAGGATGCTTTATGTGTGCTGCGTTATCAGCCCCTGTATGTTTAGTTTCCTCTAAAGGCCTCAAGGAACTGTAGGACTTTCACAACTGACACAGTGAGCTATCTGCTGATCACCAACCACTGCTCACAGAGAAACGCTGAGTAGCCGCATTCATGTTGTGTCCCACATCCTACAATAAACTAAAGTTCATTTGGTAACAAAAAATACGCTGATCTCCAGCTGATCTGGGCAAAGTCTGTACGTCAGTCACAGTCTGTTGTTCATCTTGTCAGTAGTGCTGAAATGATTAGTGAACAGGACTAAAAGAGTCTGCAACCATGCTAGCAGTTGTGTGAAGCTGCACTCGGGCACTCGTGGTACTAAATGCTAACATCAGCATGCTAACATGCTAAAGTTTAGCTGTCTTTGTCCATCAGTTAGTCACTACTAGAGAAAAGGCCTCAGATTCTTAAATGGGAGGATTTGCTGCTTATTGCACTGTGTAGATAGATAGATAGATAGATAGATAGATAGATAGATAGATAGATAGATAGATAGATAGATAGATAGATAGATAGATAGATAGATAGATAGATAGATAGATAGATAGATAGATAGATAGATAGATAGATAGATAGATAGATAGATAGATAGATAGATAGATAGATAGATAGATAGATAGATAGATAGATAGATAGATAGATAGATAGATAGATAGATAGATAGAGACTTTATTCATCCCGAAGGAAGTTTTAGAAAGTGCAGTTATGGAGCAACGCACTGAATTTGTTTTTTTGCAAGGAGAGAAAAAATTGGAACAGAGCACACTGAGAGGAAAATGGGTCTTCTGTTAGCAACTCACAACCTCAGCCTCATAACAAAGATTGGTCTGAGAGCTTTCAATTTCCTGTTCTAACGTAACCGTTGGACCTTCATACCAAACCAACATGCCGATCTCCTTCAGGCAGCAGGAGAGATGCCTTAGATGTGAGGAAAAATAAGTGTGATCTCAAATGTCCTTTGGAGCTTGTACCTGCGCTGCACCTTTTGAAATCCACTGCCATTACAGTGTCCCAGGAGGTAGAGCACAGCCTGAGGCCAGGAGTGTGTGTGTGTGTGGGGGGGGGAGAGATGTAACATTAGGTAACTTGGCAGTTGATATGTCTTGTCTCAGAGTCACAGCACAAGCTACAGTAGCGGGTAACGTGATGCCTTTGGCCAGCTTTGTGTAATAAAGACTCTCAAGCATTGCACAGATGATTTCTACTCTTTATCACTCGTTGTTCAACCACTAAATCATTCATAGATTACACTCAGTATTCAGCATATTTTACAGCATTTACTAAATTGTGCAGTTTGTGTTGCCGTCAACCATTGTCCAAAAAATGCCAATAAATTATACCATCTTAAAGTTACTTAGATAATCAATCAAAGTGAGCATTCAGTCATCTTAATTTAGTTTGACTTCTTCCTGTATTACAGTAAGTAATGTTATTATTATTATTATTATTATTATTATTGGGTGATAGTAAAATTGGGAGATGATGCAATTCACAGTATTTCCAAAAAATTAAGATGCACAAAACACATGTGGACTTTGTGAAACAGAAAAATTTAAACTATATTTGTGATGTGTTTTTTATAAGAAAAATTGACAAGAGGACTAACACATTGATGTTTTTTCTTATTTCTTTATGGGATTTGTGGACAACAAGAAATATGTATAAATAATCAGGTTTTTACTTTAAGTCTTCATTGTTGTGTTTTCCCACATGTACTTTAATGCAGCACTAACAAGATATTTTCCAGAACAGTCCCTGCCTGTGACTGCATTACAATTTTTGGATAACATGACTTGCTGTGATTTGATGGAAATATCTATTTCAAGCAACTTTTAGTTCTGTGCATATAATATAATATTGACATTGATTAACCCCTAGCTGCCTAGAAGGAGGGACATCAATATAAAATATATTCATAATGCTTTGGAAAATGCTAAAACATGCAAAACCACCAGTTTGCTCCTAATATAGTTTGACTCTCTTCTCAGTTTCCTTCCAGTGTGCATATAAAAACTTAGTCCGTCTGCAGGGTTGCAAACATGTGATCTGTTTATATCCACAGTGAATATAGGTATAGCATAAATGTTAAATGTTGTTCTTTCGCTCCAAAGAAAATCATACATCAGCATTTTCCACTATTGTACGCACATTTCATTTTAAAAACAGATTTTATTCATAATATTAAGGATGTCAATATGTCTAGATTCTCACAATGTGTTACCTTTGTGGACCCAATTACTGTATTTGAGCATGTGTTCATATTGACCACATACAGTACGTCAGCTCATATTGAGTCAGTCTAAGGATCGAGATACAGTATGATAAGGCTTGGGAACAAGGTCAATAGTCATTAACCTTTAAAATGTGCTGTGCTCAGACTCATACTTCAATGATGCATCATATACAGATCAATATTTGATCAAGTCATTCCAAAAAAACAGTCTCCAGCAGAAACCATTTTACGCCCACCTGAAGGAACGTACCACAGACATTTCCTGCTTCCTGCCTGAGCTACATTTTGTTTTTATTGCAGATATATTTTCCCAGTAACTGGTGAGGACAAACTGATGTGGGCCTGTAGTGAATGACGGCTCAGGATTGTGTTTGCAGGGTTAGTAGTGGTGTGACAGTTGGGCCTCCTCCGCACTTCTCTGTGTGTGACAACACACCTGAAAACCACCACACAGAAACAAAACTGGGTTCAAACATCTGCCACTTGCTTGTGTGTGTGCGTCTGTACGTGCATGTGGGCGTTTTTTTTCTCCCTCTCTACTACACCCACTGGCTGTATCCATAAACAAGAGTGTTTTTTAGTAGTTAACCTGAAGGGGCTGTTTATTCTGGATGAAGAGATATGGTTTCTTACTATAGCCTGTCAAAACAATTAGAAAGGACTCTCATATACTCTCATATCATATGAATCGTGTTGTCTTGCATGATTCTTTTTTCTTATTAGTGTTATTATCATTTGCACACATTTGCATACACATTTTGAATTCTAATACCACAAAAAAAGTGTACGGGAAATGCTTGCTTTTGGGAGGAATTGTTGGACCTCTGTAAATTAGAGTGTGGTCTAGACCTACTCTGTCTGTTAAGTGTCTTGAGGTAACTTTTGTTTTGATATGACACTATAAATAAAATTGAGTTGAATTGAACTGTGTAATTATTTGTGGATGGGTGACTTCTTCTTGATAAATGGTATACTCTCAACTGCATGCTGTACAAACTCAATTCCTATTTCAAAATAATCGTACCCTGATCAAGTGTACATACACTCCTTATAATGACATATACAGCTTATTAGTTATTATGGGCTACTGTATATAATGTGTTAAAGTGTATGGAGGACCATTGTATTTCTAACTGCAAATTACATTGCATAGTGATGAAACTGTATTTAAGCTTATTATGAGGACACATAGTTATTTATCATAATGCATTGAGCCTCCATTTCAATTGCATTTATAATGCAGCTGATACAATAAGGTCAATGACTGTTTTAAAGTCATCCAAAAATCATGCAAATTAGCATCAACACATACTGCAATCACATGCATTTTCTTTGGGAATTGCTTCTATTGTATTCTGTGTTGTTGCTCACACAATCATGGTCTGATTGTGTGATTCAATCACAGCCTCACTTGTTAGGGCTCAAACTCATGTCCTGAAGTCAACAAAACATGCTCAGAAAGATACAGTATTTCCCGTGAAAGAAAAGCACAAAACAACTAGCTACAAAGCATCTCTAAGCATTGTGTTTTCCTGGACATCTGATGTGATATGTTATTGAAAATTGAGGCTCAGCACTGCTGCTTGGCAAACAAAAGGAGCATGAAATAGCTTTCATGAGTACTGTGCAGCTGCCACAGGTATAGCAGGAACGACTTGTGATGAGTCATGTTCCCATAGCAACACTCTAGTCTGGGACGTTATCGCACCATCTCTGGCAGCACATGTTGCACATGTTCTCAATGTGGATGTAAATATCATTTACATGGGGAATTATGGCCATCCGAGGAGATTATTAAGCCATTATTATCTGCTGCTTCTTATTTTTTGAATGACACATAAAAATAAGCACATCAAAATATTCTTTTTATAGTATCTGTGCAACTGGAAGAGTATTTTGACAGCATTCAAAGGATTAAATGGGTGCATCGTCATACATTTACTGTGGTTCTTCTTCATTTCTCCAATAACTGAATGGTCTCTCCCATCCTCAGATAACCCGTTTTAACAAGCTTGAGCAAACAGAATGGTTTGGTCCCCTGCAGGTGTCCAAAGCTCTGTCAAACCCTTTGCTTTGTTCACAATGAGCCCTCTTTTATCTGGAGACCTAAAGGAGTGGAAGGAGAGATAGCGGGGTATAGGAAGAAGCATAAATAGATTGCTTTGACCCAATGAGGACAGATCACATAAAGCCGCATCTGAAAGGACTCCTTTAGTGTTTTATTAATGACCCAGTAGGCGATGCCCTGCCCATTTATTGATTTCTTCATCAATCTTTTCATAAACAGTCAAAGACTTTCTTTATGAAGCTTTGAAATACAAGACACAGGCTTCCTGGAAAGACATGAGGAGGAAAAGTGCAGGAGTTCAGCATTGTAACAAACAGCTAACTGCAGTATTTGCTTTGGATTTAAAGAGCATTCCTTGGATTCAGACGACAGGTTCCCAAACACATTGTTATCGCAAAGGGTTTACCACTCACTCAGAGCGTCCAGCGGGCAAACCAACCTGGACAACTGCCTTTCTCGGAAGCAGCTGCTCCTGCAGAGAGAGTAAAATGAAATCTGTGTCTGAGTGGAACAGATTGACAGTGAGCCACGAAGCACATTGAGCAGACACACTGCATTCATTATCATTAGGCGACAGGAGCGCTTTGAAGCCAGTCGGGGCTCCAGTGGGCAGACAGAGCAGGCCAGCACGTGATGGAGCAGTATAGCTTCTACAGCAATGAAAAGAGCCTCATAAAAGGTGCAGGCACACTCATGAAAAAAACATTACTTAACAAGCTCTTTACAGGGAGGGTGTAATGAACAGCCCAGCTCTTTAGAAATTGTGTGCAACTGCTTTCTAAGATTAATGTGCATGTGAAAGCTTTGATTTGCACAGTGTTGCAAGATGTTGATTCAATGTCCACTTGCTAGCTTTTTCCATGGTTTTCAAACCCCATCTCAGGGTCTTCAACATCAGTTGTCCATGTGACCTGTTTTCACTTGACCAAAAGTTCCATGGGTCGATAGATGGAAACTGAGCTATCTCCGTGACAACAAGGCATACTTGTGCTGAGGAAGATGCGATGTGGTTGAAAGCCTTGGAAGAAGCTAGCAAGTGGACCTCTTGTTAAGTACTGTAGTTTAGTAAAATGTGTTGATTATGCTGCATGTAAAGCAATTAAGATTTGCAGCTCTGCGAAAGCATTATTTAATAAGATCCTAATTTAAATAATAATGCAGCTAATTTTAAACTTCATTTTATACAGGCAAATCTCTTGAGTTGAGCTAAAATTAAACACTGACGGATTTGAGGTGTTAATTAATTTAATAAGCGAGTAAATGGAGATTTTTTTTAACTCAATTTGCATAAATTCTGGCTTTGGTTATTTGCCAATTGTTGGTTTTTCTGTAAAGGATGAATGTCATTGCAGTTACTTTTCTTGATTCCTAAACACATAACAACCTCAAATACAAATATGAGTAACTGTTAAATAAATGGTAATGTAAAATTAAATGTGATCATTTGAAGAACTTACATGCAGTGTTTATCAAGAATCTGCTCAAAGACATTAGACAGACATCACCTCCTGCATGAGTGGAGATATGGTGCCCTGCACTGGGAAAGAAACAGCTTTGTAAACTATCCATCACGCTGTCCAATAATGAGCCCATCACTGTCACCAATAACAGACACCTTAATGGCCCTCTGCAATTACATCATTATGCCGTTACAGTGTGACACAGATGAATTTGATGGTGTGCATTTTACTAAATGAATACATGTTCATTGTTATTCACTGCTGCTGTTGGATGAAAAGCGCCTGTGAGAAACTTGAAGGTTTCCCAGTGAGCTTCACATCATTCACTTGTTTTTGGGATCTGTAAGCTGCATATGTGCCATACTAGAACACAAAACTTGACAGGCATACCAATCGTAACAGAGGAGGGTGTGGCAAATAACCTGCCACACCCTAACCTGTCCCATAATTTTTGTCTCTCTTCACTATCAGCTATCAAAAAAAGAATAAGAATATTTGGTTATGATTTCCCGATTATCCAGGAACTAGCTTTATCTTATTACAGCACTTTGTGGATTTCAAATGTTCTCTACCAGCAGTGAATATATCCTAAGATGTATAATTTCACTTGCTATCTCCCTGTGATCCAACCCCTTGCCATAGTAAATACACATAGTCTAAGCATTGCCTAACTCATTTCTAGCTCTGCTTATTTTCTTCTCTCTCCCTGCACACACAACCACACCTACATACACACACTTACAGATCCAAAGCTAAATCCCCAATGGTAGTAGTTTGTTCTACTGGTGCATCTCACAGTATCTCAGCTCTTGTTCATCCTCTCGACCTTTACTCCGGCCCATCTGCACCAGAACAGGCTGTGTCCAAAACGCTCTGCTTTGACCCTCCTTCAAGGCTCCAATGGCCTTAAAGGTGTGGACTTTGTGCAGTGTAGTGACTCATGCTAAATAAGTTGCATGAGTCACAGAGGGCCGAGCAAGGACAGCCACCACACTTTCTGAAACAGCAGAGACACACAGTCACTGGATATTTGTAAGGACTTACAGGTTGCATAGTGGCTTGGATTGGTTATGTTAGCTGTTCAACTGGATAGGGCAATGGAAACATGAAGACTGCAGAAGTCGCTAACTTGCATTGCACAATGGAAAGTCTGCTCTCCTTCTCCAAAAAAAAATCTACAGAAAAATCTGTTTTGCCTTGCATCATTTGCACAAATTTGACTAATGGCTGTCTGCTCTATAAATCCACCTTGGACTCTAGTCTAGTTCTTTCTATTATTTTCCACATGCTCTCATTTTCCTGTTGTCTTTGAGAATTTCAGTCGTACAGCTTCAGGGTTCTAATATTTGCCAGAATTCTGTCTGAGTACACCTTACTGATTGGAGTCTAACAGTAGACTTTGCCATGAAAAAGAGGCTCCTAAAAGACAAAACAGCACTGAAAGCAAGACACAATTAAATTTAGCTGGTTTTCTAATTTCAATACATTGGTGTAGAGTTTTTGGGAGAAATGTAACAGCGGATATCATAGAATACACAACCTTTTGAGGCAAACTAAAAAGAAAAGATATCATTATGTAATCGTTATGTCAAGTGTTGATTTTCTGGAAATATGGTCAAATTGGTGAGCTCCGGGGGCCATTTAGTAGCATAGCATTAGCACTATGTGTCAGTCACAAAAACCATCTGCTTCAAACAAAGAGATGACAAATTGAGGTCCACTGCTTGGATCTTTTCATGAGGTTCATTATTAATTCAAATACATTTTGCACAAATCATTATGATTTAAGTGATTTAGCAGCTGTGAGCACCCAATTAATCAATGCGTTGGCAACACACCAGGTTCAAATTTTGGGGCATGTCATGGCATGATTGATTCTGCCACACCGGCAGATGTCATTACTTTTTTAGCGTAGTCAATGCAGTATTAACAAGTGTTACGCAACCTTAATCAGGGAAGTAAAGTGAGGCTTTGAGAAACCTCCACACCAGCAAGCAATTTCTTGTTAATCTTTAATTAAGCATAAGGTGCAGCGTTGATTTGTCCTTTCTCGAACAAGCGCTTTTTTTAGCCACTTTTACTATCTCTGGGGAGGCAGAGGGGATCTTTAAAAGCAGGGAAGAGGCTAACAAACATTCCTGTCACAGCGCAATTAAAATGAGGAAAGCTATATTCAAGTGGTTGTCCTTTTTGGACATGCAAGCATTTTAAATAATAATGAAAGTGTCTGCTATATGTTGTTTTCGGTGTTTGGTAGCATGTTAAAGATTTAGAGAATACAATATTCAATCACAGGAAGTCTGTCAGATGTGCTATTCCTGTGTTTTGGCTCTTGATTATTTCAGTGTTGTTACTGCCACAAAGATTACATTGTGCACTCATGTTTAATATCTTTGCATGGCCTTATTTCTCATAGTAACATTTGACTGCAGCTCTGAATATTTTAGGCCAATATCTTTCACTAGAGTGAAAGGGCCTTGCATAGTACAGTACAAGGTAAAGCACAGGCTGTACTTTAACATTACTCTTTACAGCCTACATACTTCAGCATGAGCCAGTCTGATTTAAATGTACAGTAGCAAAACATTTTTTATGGCATCAATAATCTGCCTGTAAAATCTCTAATCATTAGATAATGGGGTGGCAGCAGCTCAGTCTGTAGGGAGTTGGGTTGGGAATCGGAGGGTCGCCAGTTTAAGTTCCCATGCGGACCAAAGTACGGAGTACGGAGCTGGAGAGATGCCACTTAACAACCTGGGCACTGCCCGGTGGTCTTGAGCAAGGCACTGTACCCCCCCAACCACTCAGGGCGCTGGTCCAGCTGGCAGCCCACTCAATCTGACATCTCTCCATTTGTGCACGAATAGGTCCTGAGCATGTGTGTGTATTTCAGGCCTGTGTATAGTGATTCTAACAGAGTGTAAATTGTAATTTCCCCACTGGAGATCAATAAATAGTATAAATTAAAATAATATATATAATATAATTAATTAAATTAAATTATAATGTGCACTAGTTTGCATCAGTTGTATATGCAGTAATTTAGGTGAGGTTATAAGGCTTATACATATATCAGTGGGGCATAAGACAAACGTCTAGCACCATCCTAGACTGAAAAGTAAAGGAATATTTTGAAATTTTGGGAAACTTTTAGCTCAGTTTAGGGAAACAGCTAGCCTGCGGCTCTTTCCTCAAATATGCCCACTAACACATCTAAATTGTGTTAATCTGGTAATGTAATCTGGTTTGTTAATTCCGTACTCATAGAAGAAGTGAAACATGACTGTTTGTGGTGTTATCCATCAGGCAACTGAGGACAAGCGTAGCTTAGCTGCTCTGCTGTTAGCCAGCATGTAGCTCCCCATAAACCATACATTTTTAAATCTTTGTTTGTGTACAGATTAAATTATCAACATTTCAAAATGCTGCTATGCTTATTTTGAATCACTGGAAGGAGCCAAGCTAGCTGTTTCTCTCTGCTTCTAATCTTTACGCTACGCTAAACTAAGCTAATCACCTCCAAAGTGACAAATATTTTCCAATTTGTCGAACTATTCCTTTTAAGGTGATTATTGTGAGGTTATTATGTAAATATGTCTCAGCGCAAATCTGTCTATAAGAACCTCTTTGGTGAAATGGCTATAAAGAACGGCACACTTCCTGGGAGCCCTGTGGCCACTAGAAAGCATTGGCTGGCAGGCTGACAGTACTTCCTGAGTGACCTCAGCCCGTAATCCATGGACACCTGCTTCGAGCTTCTGCCTGTATGGTATCTCCCATTTTTACTTCACATCAGAGCTGTCAAGCTGCTCTTATGTTGGTCAGATGCATTTTCTTTTTTCACTTTAGCGAGTCGTTTAGCCCATGGGAGCTGGATGCTCACAGCACTTTCACATGATGATCAGCTGAAGGTGGGATGTCACACTAAAAGCAAAACAGATTCTAGATTATACAGATTAAATAATACTGCATCATGAAACCATTATTAAATTTTTGTGTCCCACTAGAATGATACAATGCAGTTCATCCCTGTAAGCTGCTAATGCAATTGAGTTGATTGAATGGAGAGTTGTAAGAACAATCTGGAGCGTGCACTTGGTTTGTGTCATCTCATTTTCACAACTGGAAAACGGAACTGAGTAACTGATTACACTAATTTAATTTCTTCAATGTGTGTGATGAGAAGTCGTTGTCTGTTCAAACAAAAGCAACTAAAATCTGCATTATCTTTGGAAAAGTACAATACTTCCTCTCATTCAGAGGCTTCTATTATTATTATTTTTGAGAAAATGTATTACAGGCATGCCTTTATCTCGTTTTTGACATGTGTGGAACATAATTGTGTCTATATGTGTGTAATTAATTAGTTCCTTTTAATAAAATAAAGGAAGGAATGTTTTGGTCACAAAAAAATTGCTTTTATGAATTTTTTACATTCTACCATCACCACCAACACAGAATCTGAATTAATGAGAGTTGTTTTTTTAGGGTGTGTGTTTTTGGGTGAGTGACAAGATGATACAATCTTGGAGAAAGCAGCCGCAAATCAGTAAAGCATCATCCCTGATTATTTAATTTAACCATGACGTTGTTGTTGTTGCACAGTGAAGCCATTAGTCTAGCATCTGTCTCCAGCATGGTGGGCAGCTACTGTCAGTTTGTGTGTCATGGACATTGGTTGCCTGGGTCACACAAAGTCTTTGTTTAACTCAAAGAAAGTTGGAAATAATTATCTGTGCTATGAAATAGAAATCATAGTTTTATGTTTTTCACCCTTTGGTTTGTGTTCAGATGGAGCATTTTACTTGAATCGGAATAAGAAATATGTCATGTAAAGACCTAAAAGGAAAAACAAATTTCATTCAGTTTTTTAAAAATCTTTTTAAAGGGAGTTTAACGCTTTTTATAGATGAAAATTGTAAACATGTAGTGTCAGTGTTGACATGCTCCCCAGACATTACACAGTTGCCAGGATTTAAACAGAAAGTAATTTCAATAGTGCATGAAAAAAGACATATATTCTTCCAGTGTCTTGCCCCAGCAACCCTGAAACACATACCGGTGGGTTGCAGGACCAGCCTTGAAGGTAGAAACCAAGTGTTGAAGTGCCTGGCTGCTACATTGAAGAGTAAACGTACAGGTACGTACCTGGCCGTGCGCCGCTTCTGTTGCAGAGTCCTTTCTGGTGCACCTTGAATGCGCGCCGTAGAAAGTTCCATATAAACTACACCCCAGAAGGAAAGGGTCCATGCACAGATAGACAGGTCATAAGGTGGTTTCCAACAGGTTGCAAGCATTTTTTTTTGCAGCTGTAA
The DNA here is from genome assembly GCA_013375575.1 of Percina caprodes. Classification (NCBI taxonomy): domain Eukaryota; kingdom Metazoa; phylum Chordata; class Actinopteri; order Perciformes; family Percidae; genus Percina; species Percina caprodes. Next base: position 811,539 of record JABXJD010000183.1, on the reverse strand, counting down.
GACCAGCAAATACAGCATGTCTCTGAGTTCCAGAGAGCTGAAAGGCTGACAGATCAATAAAAATCAAGACATTGACAGTAACAGGCACAGTAACATTATAGATTCTGTAAAGATATGTGCCTTGTGCTTTTATAGGGCAGAAAGTGCATAGAGGGTTGTTAATTATTTTCATGTGATGCATTTTAACGGAGGTGAGATATGTCCTATGAATGAAATTGTAGTGAATCAGCTGATGGTCTGGATTGTGTGATACCCAGGTCTGGGCAATCGCGTGCCCAGATCCTCTCAATAGGAAGGGCCAGATATCACTAAGAATTGATAAAGCCTGGATACCATACCACAGTTTTTAGGCTGCACAGTAAATAACCTCCGGATTGGATGGATGGGCAGAGCCCTCTTCCAGGGGACACTATGTGCCTTGAATGCTGATCTTAATTGAAGGTAAAAGAAAAAAGAGGAATGTGGTAGATTGAATGTGTTCTGCAAGCCAGAAAAAGATAACAAGCCAAACTCTCTAAAATGTCTTTTAGACAATGAAGCCCCATTTGTTCCCATTGTGGGGCTGTTATCGGCCTCCCACCAATCAGTAGTGCTGTATTATTGAATAATGGGGGGAAAGTGTGCCAGTTACCAGCTATATGGCAGTGTGTTTAAGCCAATTTTCAAGTCTTGATAAGATGTGAGATAATGGGGCCAAAGCATAGTTGGCACTGTTTGTTAGAAACATTGGCAAAAGAACGTCATGGGGTAACAAAGGCTCTGTCATAGCACTTTCTAACGTACACCAGCAAACAGACACATCAGTGTTAAACCAAGTGAGGAGGAGCCTCAATACGAAGGACTAAACATAATGTTTGAAGTTGAGAACTGAGAGGCCACCATCCTCTTTCCTTCTCTGTGAAGTGGACATCTTAAGTTGCGGCCGTTTGCCTTTCCAGATAAATTTAGAAACTGATTTTAATTTACGCCAGCTGCCAGCAGGAGGGGAGCGAGGTAGCATGTAGCTCACAAAATTAATCCTGGGTAAACCAGGAGATATATGTACTGTATGATGTATGTCTAACACTCTGGTTTAAGCAGGGGAAGACCTCAATGCCTGAATATTTTAATTGCTTAACAATGGGAATGCTAGCAGAGATGGCGGAATTACGGGCAGAGTCATTTAAATGAAATGGTGCAGACTTTGACCAATTCATTTTAAAGCCTGATAAGCTTCCATACTCCTTGTATAAAGATAGAAGGTGAGGGAGAGACTGAGATGGGTTCTCTAAAAAGACCAAAATGTCCGCAAATAATAAGAGATGATGCCTACAAATGCACATTGGTGACACCATAATCGATTGGTGAATGGCTTGAGCCAGCGGCTCTAGAGAAATGACAAATAATGCAGGACTCAAGGGACAACCTTGGCGGGAGGATTTAGAAACTGGAAATAAAAGAGGAGTAAGTGCGTCCGGTTAAGACTCGGGCTGAGGGATTAGAGTACAAAGCTTTAATCATACCAATGAAAGTTTTACCAAAGCCTCTAAAACTGACTGTTACTGTTAAGTCTGTCAAAGGCTTTAATTGCGTTAAGAGAAAGAAGAGACTCTGGGGTCTCAACAATTAGAATTTCAATTTTTTTTTCAACAATTAGAAATTCAGACTTCTGTTTCAGAATGTTCTTGATTAATGCTCGTTCTAAAGCTCAGTCAGTAAAATTAGTTTGTAACAGTGAGTCTAGTCTGGTGAACTCAGCTTCAAGGTTTTGCCGTTTCAGTGATGTAGCTTTGCGCGTATTAAAGCAGAATAGTATTGTGTTGCTCCTAATAAACCCTCTATCGCGTCCCACAATATCCTGGGGTCTTCTACTGAGCCAACATTAGTGTCTGCAAATATCTGGAATTCTGCTATAAACTGAGTGATGTAAGGTTGATTTTTCAATAAGGAAGTATTAAAGCGCCGTCTAGCAGCACATTGAGACAGAGGGTCTAGGGTGGTGACGCAGAGGACCCCTTTATGTTCAGACAATGCCATTGGGGGTAACACCACTTTATCAATTGAATGAAATAATTGGGGGGATGGAAAAAGATTTATGTCTACCTGAGAAAAAAGGAATAATCCTTACAGGTAGGATTAACTGCACGCTAAATATATATAAGACCCGAGCTGTTGGCCCATGATTTCAAAGCATTTGTGGCTGGAGCCTGAGCCCCAGTGACTTTTGACCAATTAATATTGGGGTCCCACACAGTATTGAAAGTCTGCACCGACAACAAAAGAGCAGTTTGTTAACTCCAATCAATTGGATTAGTGAGCGTACCATAGAAACTGCCATCAAAAATATTAGGTGCCACTTTCCTAGAACTAAGTTCTACTATAGCAACCACAATTCTGACTGTATCATCTGACCAAGAGGACAAAACTTTAAGCGGGAATTCCTTTCAACAACAATGGCCACTCCTTTTTTTTGAGCTTGCTGAGGAGGATGTAATCGTAGAATAAAATCTCTTGGCTAAGCAGCCGGCATCAGTCTGTACCAAATGTGTAGTAATGCAACGTTAACGTTTCTCTTTTTAAGTAGGGCAAGGGGAGTCATTCCCCAGAGTCCTTATGTTCTTTTTCGCCCAGCATGTTTCCTTGGATCAGGGAGGCTCCAAAATCATGGTAGCAGCTGTCGCCATGGTCCCGCTACACGTCCTGCGATGCCATATTCATCCTGCTACGCTCTGCTGTGCCCTGCTACGTCCTGCTGTGACTTGTAATGCCGCACAATGCCCTGCTATGCCATGAACTACAACAAACTATTTTATTTTTTTTGTGACTGTTATTGCCACTCTTCATTCTAACCCCAACCGGTCGTCAGACACCGCCTACCAAGAGCCTGGGTCTGTCCGAGGTTTCTGCCTAAAAGGAAGTTTTTCCTCGCCACTGTCGCACTGTTGCTTGCTCTGGAGGGAACTACTAGAACTGTTGGGTCCTTGTAAATTATGGAGTGTGGTCTAGACCCACTCTATCTGTATAGTGTGTCAAGATAACACTTGTTATGAATTGATACTATAAATAAAATGTAATTGAAGGGTGAGGGTGAGGATGAGGGCTAGGGTGCGCTTGTGAGGTGCATTCAGACCAACACAGTTCCAATCGAAAAATGTAAGATCACCCATTATCAAAAAAGATGTGTTCTAAATGCAAGCAGATGTGAAAAAGCAACTTGCTACTGCCTTTTGCCTTAACAAATCCCAACAATAGTGCATCCAAAGTTGCCATAGTCTGGAGCAAAACGGATCTTTCTTTCCACAACAGCGGGCTGGGATAACTGTGCAGCCTGAAGAATTGTCTGGTTGTGTAGCGAAGCACATTGAAAATCAACGTGCGATTAGCAGTGGTTTTCTTCTTTGCACTGTCATTGTAAATTCGGTGAGCTCTCATAATTTTGATCTGAACATCCGCCAATTTTGGGAACCACTGAGGCAGAGAGTGGGAAAGATACTGAATAGCGTTGGAGCCAGCCCCTCCTTTAGCCCGACAATACGGATATTGCATCTCCGGTTTCTATCCTCCATATCAGCCAGCTTCTCCTTCAGCTCTTGAAATGTTTGGCCATAGCCGTTGAGAGTACTTTCCGCGGCAGTTTTTAGAGTGTCCACATCAGATCTGATAGTGTCGTGGCTTGCAGTCAGGGATGCTAGCTGAGCATGTTAGCTTCTTGTCACTCCGAACAAAACGTTGCTCAAAGTAGCTCTTCTGTCTCTCCAGTAATGCATCTGCAATGGCGTACATATCGATGCGTTGGGTTTTGTTCTTGCTTGTCATTCTGCTTCAAATGACTCTATCGAGCTCAAAGTGGTAAAATATCAGACTTGGAACCATAAAAAACAACTATTTGACAAGGTTAGGCCCAGAGATACACCTTAAAGAACACATATTATGCTCATTTTCAGGTTAATAATTGTATTTTGAGGTCGTACCAAAATAGGTTTACATGGTTTCATTTTTAAAAAACACCATATTTTTGTTGTACTGCACATTGCTGCAGATCCTCTTTTCACCCTGTGTGTTGAGCTCTCTGTTTTAGCTACAGAGTGAGACATCTCACTTCTATACTATCTTTGTTGGGAGTTGCACATGCTCAGTAGCTAGGTAAGATCACATCAGCTAGATAACGCTTTCTCCAACTTTGGTCAGTCCAAGGCAGGATTAGTTGGGAGACTTCTTCTAGACGAGGGCCACTTGTGGAATACCTGCAGAACAGGGAAAGGAAGTAGTTCTTTTCGAGATTATGGTCAACTAGTGTGTGTTGGAGCAGTGTTTTGCCATTGAGAACACTAGCATACTAGCGCTTGCATGCGCTACTGTTAGCCATCTTGTCTCAGCTAGTGACGTAGAAAGCCGTGCAGATTTTGAACAGCTCACCAGGAGACTGAAGGCAGAGGACATTTAGAAACCGTATCTCACTCAAAACACCATGGATGGGTTTTTTCCCAAGTTTGTATGCATGTGGAAGCACCTGAGACATAACACCCCAAATCCCAGAAAAAGTGTTTTTGTTTTTTAAATAATATGGGCACTTTAAGCTGCCATCTCTGTCGAGCTGATCACGTTACTCCCCTAGACGAAAATCTTTCAAACTGACCTTTGTCGATCTGAAATGAAGACGGATTCAGCAACTGTATGGCCCATTTCTCACTTAAAATGTTTTCAGAAACATGTTTTGTGTTATTTTGTAACTGGCCGCCATTACTGTTGTTATGAAATACAAGAGTAGCCAGATCTACGTGAAGCGTTTTGTCTGATAAGCTGCCGGTCAAGGGTGTGGAGCATCAACCATGGATGTATTACGTCGCAACATCACGCTTCCGTCGTGTCGCCATGGTGAATCTGTACCATAAGAGGGTAACCATCAAAGCTATGCCCCTAGAAGCCCAGCCTACCTTCCAGCAACAGACATCCTTTGTCCGGGAAGGGGAGAAATGATCGACCAACCGATCACTTCCAGACTCAAGCCTACTGAACACAGCCCTGGACTGGAAAATGCGTGTAGACTTAAAGGAGAATTAGAGGCTAAAGTAGAGGCTCACCTTCCCACCCGAAATTGCAGCAATCAACCTGCGCACAGTCCTTTGGTCCAAATCCTATTGACGTGTCTGCATAGTGGAGCTGACAGTCCGGTGGGAGAAAGAGGCATTTGAAATGTAAAGGTTGCGATATGCAAACTTGGCTGCCAAAGCAGCGGGCCGGGGCTGGAAGGTAAACGTGTGGCCAGTGGAAGTGGGCGGCAGGGGCTGAAACACCCAATGAGGCCAGGGTGCACATCTGATCTGTGTCATATTGGAGGCACCAGGTGGTCATCCTCCAATCCAACCCCACCCAAGACACAGCAACAACAGTACTTGAGGATTCTAACATCTAGTCCTAGTAAGCATACCCAAACAATTAGCAGAAGGGGGTAAAGGAGTGGCGAATTAACACTATGTGGCATCCCTTTTTGTGCAGAACACAGTATTAAAGTAACATCCTATCAAATTTTAATTCAGTGGATTGGCCCCCAAGTGGCAATGTCAACAAGGAGAAAATATGTATTTTGATACATACAAATTAGGATTTTGTGAAGAATGGGATTCTGTTGCAAAATACATAAATTAGATAAATCAGTGAATATACGATAGATTAGACAGCTTTATAATTGCAGGAAGGCATAAACTGTGTTCTAATATTAACACCATGTAAATCTGAGTGAATTGGGTAGATGCCATGGCACGACCCATGTGTGTATTGTGTATTTCCAGCTCTGTGTCGAGAAGAAGCGCCATCCCGGCTTGGCAGCTCTCCACTGCCAACTTTTTGAAGTTTGTGTTGATGGTGAAATGTCAAATAGAAACAAATAAAAAATGTCATGCTTTTTGTATCTCTCAGTTCATGCTATGGCACACTGGGGAGCACCAGGTATGACAGCTGGAGAGCCTAAAGGCCGTTTTTCACTAGCCGCATAATGGACGTTAGCCTATTAATACATCTATGGTATTATCTTATGATACATCTGAGGGATGTATGTATGCTGAAAAAAAAATTAAGGATAATATAGAAAATAAGTTTTTAATGATTAAGATAAACAAAACCTTTAACACAATCACTGAAATCTTGAACAGCAACAAATGGTTGCATATGTGTAACTTCATTCCACATTAAGGTATAAGGAATGGATGGACATTAGCATGTCTGGCTAACCAGTTCACATTAAGACAGCATTACTTTAAGGCCATTTGTTGGCTACTGGTTAGATCTTTCTTTTTGAAAAGCCCCATTTGTGACCAACCATAGACTGTAAAGATAATGGATGACAGGGGTGTTGGACTTGGGGTGTAAAGGGGACTGAGTACCCAGGGCCTTTATGTGATGAGGGCCCAAAAAGATGCTAGAATTAATAGCTGTGGATGTGGGGTAGGGCCCATAGATAATTACTTTCTACAGGGCCCAGAATTTTGTGCTACACCCCTGATGGACGTAGCAGCAGTGTTATTTGTTATGATTGAAAGCTTGACAGGCATAGAAAACAGGCTGTCTGTCAGAGGGAATAATAAATATGGCGGTTCCATAGATTCATATGTGAATAAATAGATATTGACACAAAATGATGTACCAAAACAAAAGTCAAAAGTCAGTCAAACAAAATATTTAATCGCAGTGACAGCTGTCAGCGTTGCAGCCCTCCACGACTCGCTTTGCTGAGAGACTTCTGTAAGTCACAAGGCCCCATGGTGCCACAATGAATAAAGCATGAGGGAAACACAGGGAAAGATGTTGGCTTATAGGCAAAGAGATGCAGCCACTTCTCCCTGACCTAGATTTCACACATGGGGAGTAATTTTGTCTGTCTGCTAATGTGTTCCCCTCCTTTTTTTGCTTTCCCCATCTCTAATTCATTCTGCTGGAAACTTAAAGAGCTGATGGATCATTTAAACACTTTACTTGGAGTAAGAAAACCCAATATAACCCCAAGAAAAGACTATTTTCTTATAAATCATTTAACACGTGAAGTACCATTTACAGAATAAAGAACTAAAGCCCTTGTTCAGTATCATGCATTGTGTAAGACCAACTTCTAAGGGAAATGGTTTGTTTACACAGTTCAAATAGTTTTCCATGGGAAGAGCAACATGATCCTATCTGGAAGCCAACTCAACTGCACACAGGAATTCATGTTGTGATGTGCAGCTCCTACTGTAAGTCAACACTCTCCTATGTTACTGCTTGTATAGTTTATTAGCCTGTGACCTTTATATCAAAGGGGTGGGGGGCTCTGGTCTCAGGGCAGTGGTGTGAGGCGGACATACACAGAGTCATTATTGAATAGCTCTCAGAAGGGCTGGTGTCAAAAGGTGAGAGTGGCTGTAAGTGTGTGGAGTTAGGTATTGGGCAGGCGATGGCCTCGGTTCCCCGGCCACGTCACACTCTTCTCCAGTTAAATGTAGGGCAGCAGGTCAATTGCATTGGATGATCTTTGCAGACCCTAAGCTGAAGGAGTATTTTCATGAATTGATTTCTTCCTGGAAGCATAATGACACAAAGGGCGGAAGGGCGAGAGAGGCAGACATGATTTGTGCAGGTCATAAAAAACCCACATGTGCATATTACGACTGCCTGTCAAAACAACCACAATCGCTTTCAGCTCTTGTCCGCCACAGCTGAAGCTTTGTTTACGTCCTGCAAAAGAGAGGCTTCCTCTTAGTGAACCTTCCCGGAATAAAGGTTGAAAAACAGAAGAAGAAAAAATGAAAATGAAACATCTAAATTCAAATCAAACAGCTTTGACCTGTGGTCAGACTGAGGAAATATGTTCCCAGTACGTCTGCATTAATATTCAATGACACAGTAAGCTACAGGGGACATGTGGCCATCCAGACTGTTAACATGTGACTAACCTTAGAAGGATGTTATCCTCAACTAAACAGAAAAACCAGGCAACAGATTAAGTGCACATAATAAATTTGATAAACACTACCGGTCAAAAGTTTGGGGTCACTTCAAAATTTCCATTGCACTCCATTATAGACAGAAAACCAGTTGAGATCAGTTGGATTGTTTTTTTTTAACCAGGGCAGCAGGTCAGATTCCATTATGTGCTTACATAATGGCAAAAGGGTTCTCCAATGTTTTCTCGGTTAGTTTGTTAAAATGATAACAGATTAATGAACAGAATGAGCCTTTGGAACATTAGATGAATGGTTGCGGATAATGGGTAATGTAGATATTGCATTAAAGATCAGCCACCCACTCAGATCAGCTGGTATTCTGTCTAACATGGAGTGGAATGGAAATTTGTAAGTGACCCCAAACTTTTGTCAGTAGTGTTATATACATAACTGCTATCTGAGACAGGACTTACTGCTGTTATAGTGATTTTGGGGTTGTGTCCTTAATATACTGTAGATACAGTATGTATTTTACTTTCTAAGTGAAAGCTAAAATGATGAGACAGTAGGTCAGAGCTACAGTATGGAATATACGTTAAACAAACCTGTTTATCAGTCAAAACGATGAGGTAGTAATGTGTAAATGGGGATAGGAAGTGTAATTGATTACTTCTTAAGTTAAAATGATGACTTCATATACAAAGTTATGCGATATTAAGTCAAAGCTATGCCAACATTTTAAGTCAAAGACACATGTAAGACGTCAATTATACTTATGAGGTAATTTACTTTAGAAAGTCAAAATTATAAGATAATAAAGTCAATTATGGTCTTAAGTCAGAATAGAGATAATAAAGTAAAAACTATGAGAAAAGTCAAAAGACTTTTTAAGTCAAGTAAATCAAAATAGTTTTTTTTTTTTTAAATCACAATTGTGAGATACTATGACAAATTTATACATATCATACTTTGAGTATGGTTATTTTTGTTGTTGCTAACATTTCATCTGTTACAGATACCACAAGGGTTGAGAAAATGTTTCTCCTAATTTGGGTGCAATGACCCTTTCACCCTCAGTGGTCAATTTGGACATCAGAAGGCAAAACGAGATAACCAAGATATCCTACCATGTAATGTCAGAAATCTGCACACTGGTGACCTACCTGTGAGACCGGATGTGATTAAAAGGATGCTAGCATTATTCCCAGTCTTCTACGTCACTTCACATATGTCACGTAATTGCAAAATCAGAAAGATTTAAATAGTCTGTCCTTATGCTTTATTAATGCATCAGTGGTGTGATTGCTGTCACTCACATAAACAAACCAACCCAGCTGCAGTCCCTGCGTGGGCCTTATTGCTATTTGACATTTGAGTCACAGGGTGATGGCAGACCGTGTCAGAGAGACACAGCAGTGAGGGGATGACATGCAGCTCACCCCTCAACTCCTGCCAACAAATAATTCATAGCGCTAACATTTACTTTGTTCAAACGCTGTCCGGTCTTTATCCCCGCCCCGCCTGTGAACCTCAAAGTACATGTTTGAGGTGAAGAAAATGTCTAATTGAAGTATGTAGAAGCTTTTAAAGCGTTGTTGCAGAAGGAAAATTTGAAAAAATGTTTGACAATAAAAAAAGAATCCATGATCGACTTGTTCATCTTTAAATAAATAAAAAGATGTGGCTAGAAATGCACTTTAATATACAGCAAGTGTACAATTTTCTGAGCTTTACAAAAGTCCACTTCTTAAATAAATAAAAAATAAAGACAAAAGAATCCTTTGAAATTAAATTTCAGCAGACAACGTAACCCAGAGATGAGAACTTAAAGCTGCACCACATTTTGGCAGCCTCGCACAGAAAAATTACCAGAAATTATGTAACGTGCCCTCAATAACACTCACACTGCTTGGACATGAACTTCTTCCTCTTTGTGGCTGCAGAGATGTGGATGTGGAGGCTTTAAGAGGTTCATATAAGGGAATACTGTAATATATGTAAAGTATTTACTCAAGTTAAAAAATTACCTAAATGGATGACTTGAAATAAAGTGTTCAAGAGGAATGAGCCAAAATCATAAAGCATCGTTTTTCATCTTCTTCAGAGGTCTGGTGGAGGGTCGGAGGTCATCAGGCCCGTGAGCAAAGGCACAGTGTTGGGCCTGCAGGGGGCAGCGCTGAGGGTGGTGGTCGTAGAACCAGCAGGGGCGAGTTTTCAGGGCACCAAGGACAACGGGCTTCCGCTTTGTATCCACCCTGGAGGACTTCCTGTCCCGCCAGTCTCTTATGTACACCCTCCCTCCTTCTACTGAAAGAAGGAACGACAGAAAGATACAAGACCTCTTCAGAATAAAGTGCTACCTCCAAAAGACACAAACAAATCTGTTCCTAAGGTGGAGTGGAGAAAATAAGGGAATAAATCAACGTACAATGGATAAATTAGTTTTCCTAATATGTTGTCCTTTTAGTGAAAAGTTACATTTAACCTAGTCTCGCACTGCCAGACCTTCCTCCACAGCGCTGCCGACGAGGGTCTGGCTAGTCCACACAGCATTCCGAGATGGGAGGACAACATTGCTCTGGTTTATTGGCATTTCTTTAAACCAATTACAATCGTCTTGGGCGGAGCAAAGCGCCGGACGGAGTCACAGTGCCTCTGCTAGTCTGCAGATAGTCTAGCTAGCTGTCTGGATTTACCCTGCAGAGATCTGAGGACCAGGTAATCATAGTCTCAGATTGGACAGATAGTCTAACTAGCTGTCTGGATTTACCCTGCAGAGATCTGAGGAGCAGTTAACCATAGTCCCCACCTGACTTTAAAATGTTCCAATACAAAGAAAACGGAAGGTAACGGACATCCGGGCGAAATTTCCGGCAGCACTGGAGCAATCCCAGATCACCTTTTCTCCCTCAATTTGATGTACTCTAGCTATGAAAACGTATATCAAGCGTGTGGTCCAGCTACCTCTGAAGACTTGGTGGTTGTTCTTGAGCAGCGTCTGAAGGCCTCCACACTCGTTCTTCAGCAGCTGCAAGGTTTCCTGCTCCAACAGCCCAGCGACCTCGCTCACAGAGAGGCTGCCTGAGGACAAAGAAGTAGGCGAAGAAAAGGATGAAAGATAAAGGTTTATAATTCTGCGTCAACTCCACGCCGTAGCTACGGCGTCGTGACCCTTTTGGAGTTCTGCGTCGGGGTTGAACGGGTTTCTTTTTATCACGGTGCATTTCCCCGCCAGAACGCTATGGGGTGTGTGGTCTCTGGAGGGTCAATCTCAAAAGTCTTTGATTACTTGCGTTGGTGTGTGCCTCGAGCCGGCGCGTGTGTGTGTGTGTGTGTGTATAGGAAGTGGGCAAGGAAGAAGTGAGAGAGTGACAGCAATTGTCTTTGGAGCAAGTTGTCATAGTGAGGCTCAATGGTGTTTTTTGCCTCAAATGCCGCCTTCCAGGCAGCTAACCCTAAACATAACCATTACTGCGCTGCGTGGAAGGAGAGGATCGGGGCAAAAAAACACCAAAACACCCATAGTAAGAGAAACAAAGAGTCTCCCTTGTTCGTTCTGACCACGGTGAGAAATCTGTAGCAGGAAAAGTTAACTCTCTCCTTGATTTCATGATGTTTATGGAGAAGGACAAACAGGAAATTAGTTAGGGGGGTGGGTTTCCTGGCATAGACGCAGAGGAGTCTAAGGGGGTACGCCATTGATTCTAAGCAGAACCATAAAACGGCCATAAGAGCAAAGAACACAGTGACAAATGAGTGGGAGAAGGTCTATTGATGTTGTTACGTTCATCAGTATATTAACACGCTGCTTCTGGCATGCACAGAAATCATTTTTATCCACCACTACAGAGTATGAAGTTAGCATCCGACACAGCTCAGAGGCTTGAGTCAAAGTCACCTGCGGTTGTTTTGAGAGAGCCAGAGCTACTACGTTCCTGGAGGGAAAGGGTGATCATTGCTATATACGGAACATTTTACAGGAAGAGAGAAAAACATCAGTCACGGTGTTTCAGTGTTAAGTCAGGGCTCTGAAGTGTGGTCAATTAAAGCTGCTCCGCTACGCTGTCAGAACAACCAGCATGCAATGCACCGCTGCATCTCCCACCGGCCTTTTGAGAGTGTGACTTTCTGTCATCACTCCCCCACTGCGACAGTAATTGTAGATACCAAAAGAGCGCAAAAAGTACAAAGAGGGATATTCAAATCCATAGTCTTATGCTAGAAGTTTAGCATGTAGTAAGCAGATAAATAAATGACGTGCCCGGAACAGCACACCACCTTTGGGTTTGGGGTTTCATAAGATTTTCTCTTTTTCTGGCGTTGCCCTTTACCCCCCCGTAGAGAATTCAATCCGGTCTGACCTTTGGTTTTTCTACAAATGACTTCTTCCTCCTTTTTTCTCTGACATATTGGAGAGGGATACGCTTCGAGATTCATAATGCTCCATTGTGCCGTTTCATAACAATATTCGACCTATATCTGCAGATACATAATACAATCTTTTTCATACTTCCACTTAAAATCTCTGGTGGCATTTGACCAGCTAAGTTTAGGATGTATTTGGTTGGACAATATGTTTTAGATAACCATCATAGCTCTAAATTCACCTTTATAATTAATGTGTGTATATGGGTTCAAAAACATGGCAAATTTACATACATACATACATACATACATACATACATACACACACACACATACATACACACACACACATCCATCCATCTTCATCCGCTTATCCGGTATCGGGTCGCGGGTAGGGGGCCCCAAACTTCCCTTTCCCGAGCCACATCAACCAACTCCGACTGGGGGATCCCGAGGCGTTCCCAGGCCAGGTTGGAGATATAATCTTTCCACCTAGTCCTGGGTCCTCCCCAAGGCCTCCTCCCAGCTGGACGTGCCTGGAACACCTCCCTAGGGAGGCGCCCAGGAGGCATCCTTACCAGATGCCCGAACCACCTCAACTGGCTCCTTTTGACGCGAAGGAGCAGCGGCTCTACTCCGAGCTCCTCTCGGATAACTGAGCTTCTCACCCTATCTCTAAGGGAGACGCCAGCCAACCTCCTGAGGAAACCCATTTCGGCCGCTTGTACCCTTGATCTCATTCTTTCGGTCATGACCCAGCCTTCATGACCATAGGTGAGGGTAGGAATGAAAATTGCCCGGTAGATCGAAAGCTTTGCCTTCTGGCTCAGCTCTCTTTTCGTCACAACGGTGCGATAAACTGAATGTAATACCGCACCAGCTGCTCCGACCAATCTCACGCTCCATGGTCCCCTCACTCGCGAACAAAACCCCAAGGTACTTAAACTCCTTCACTTGGGGTAAGGACTCACTCCCTACCCGAAGAAAGCAGTCCATCGGTTTCCTGCTGAGAACCATGGCCTCGGATTTAGAGGTGCTGATCCTCATCCCAGCCGCTTCACACTCGGCTGCGAACCGATCCAGTGAGTGCTGGAGGTCACAGGCCGATGACGCCATCAGGACCACATCATCCGCAAAAAGCAGTGATGAGATCCCGAGCCCACCGAACTGCAACCCCTCCCCGCCCACGCCTCGATATCCTGTCCATAAATATTACAAACAGGATTGGTGACAAAGCGCAGCCCTGGCGGAGGTCAACCCTCACCTGGAACGAGTACGACTTACTGCCGAGAACCCGGACACAGCTCTCGCTTTCGTCATACAGAGATTGGATGGCCCTGAGAAGGGACCCCCTCACCCCATACTCCCGCAGCACCTCCCACAATTTCTCCCGGGGGACCCGGTCATGCGCCTTCTCCAGATCCAAAAAACACATGTAGACTGGTTGGGCATACTCCCAGGCCCCCTCCAAGATCCTTGCGAGAGTGAAGATCTGATCCGTTGTTCCACGGCCAGGACGGAATCCACATTGTTCCTCTTCAATCCGAGGTTCGACTATTGGCCGAACCCTCCTTTCCAGCACCTTGGAGTAGACTTTACCAGGGAGGCTGAGAAGTGTGATACCCCTGTAATTGGAACACACCCTCTGGTCCCCCTTTTTGAATAGGGGAACCACCACCCCGGTCTGCCACTCCTTAGGCACCGTCCCAGACTTCCACGCAATGTTGAAGAGGCGTGTCAACCAAGACATCCCCTCCACACCCAGAGCTTTCAGCATTTCTGGACGGATCTCATCAATCCCTGGGGCTTTGCCACTGTGGAGTTGTTTGACTACCTCAGCGACTTCCACCAGGGAAATTGACGACAATCCCCCATCATCCTCCAGCTCTGCCTCTACCACAGAGGGTGTGTCAGCTGGATTTAGGAGTTCCTCAAAGTGCTCCTTCCACCGCTCTATTACCTCCCCAGTTGAGGTCAACAATGTCCCATCCTTACTGTATACAGCTTGGATGATTCCTCGCTTCCCCCTCCTAAGGTGGCGAACGGTTTTCCAGAAGCACCTTGGTGCCGACCGAAAATCCTTCTCCATGTCTTCTCCGAACTTCTCCCACACCCGCTGCTTTGCCTCTGTCACAGCAGAGGCTGCAGCCCTTCGGGCCCGTCGGTACCTTGCAACTGCCTCCGGAGTCCTCCGGGATAACATATCCCGGAAAGACTCCTTCAGTCGGATGGCTTCCCTGACCACCGGTGTCCACCAAGGTGTTCGTGCGTTACCGCCCCTTGAGGCACCTAAGACCCTATGACCACAGCTCGCCGCCGCAGCTTCAGCAATGGAAACTTTGAACATTGTCCACTCAGGTTCAATGCCCCCAGCCTCCACAGGGATGCCCGAAAAGCTCCGCCGGAGGTGTGAGTTGAAAGTCCGTCGGACAGGGGCCTCCTCCAGACGTTCCCAATTCACCCGCACTACCCGTTTGGGTTTACCAGGTCTGTCCAGAGTCTTCCCCCACCCCCTGACCCAACTCACCACCAGATGGTGATCAGTTGACCGCTCTGCCCCTCTCTTCACCCGAGTGTCCAAAACATACGGCCTCAGATCAGATGAAACGATTATAAAATCGATCATTGACCTTTGGCCTAGGGTGCTCTGGTACCACGTACACTTATGAGCATCCCTATGTTTGAACATGGTGTTTGTGATGGACAATCCATGACTAGCACAGAAGTCCAACAACAGACAACCACTCTGGTTTAGATCAGGGAGGCCATTCCTCCCAATCACGCCTCTCCAAGTATCTCCATCATTGCCCACGTGTGCGTTGAAGTCCCCCAGCAGAACTATCGAGTCCCCTACTGGAGCCCCATACAGGACTCCATTCAAGGTCTCCAAGAAGGCCGAATACTCCGAACTCTTGTTTGGTGCATATGCACAAACAACAGTCAGAGTTTTCCCCCCCATCACCCGCAAGCATAGGGAGGCGACCCTCTCGTTCACCGGGGTAAACTCCAACGCAGTGGCGCTCAGCCGGGGGCTTGTGAGTATCCCCACACCCGCCCGGGGCCTCACACCCTGGGCAACTCCGGAGTAGGACAGAGTCCAACCCCTATCCAGGAGTACGGTTCCAGAACCGAGACTGTGCGTAGAGGTAAGCCCCACCAGATCTAACTGGTAGCGCTCCACCTCCCGCACAAGTTCCGGCTCCTTCCCCCACAGAGAGGTGACATTCCACGTCCCCAGAGCCAGCCTTTGCCGCCCGGGTCTGGTCCGTCGAAGCCCCTGACCTTCGCTGCCACCCATGTTGCAGCGCACCCGACCCCTTTGGTTCCTCCCACAGGTGGTGGGCCCATGGGCAGGAGGGAGAAGTGCCACGTCGCTTATTCGGGCTGTGCCCGACCGGGATCCGTGGCAAACCCGGCCACCAGGCGCTCGCTGTCGAGCCCACCGTCTGGGCCTGGCTCCAGACGGGGGCCCAGGGCTTCCTCCGGGCGGGGTCTCTCTATCCCTTCCATTAGGGTTTTTGAACCCATACACACATTTAATTATAAAGGTGAATTTAGAGCTATGATGGTTTTCTAAAACATATTGTCCAACCAAATACATCCTAAACTTAGCTGGTAAAATAGCTGAGTCAATACCTAAAATATGCAACACACTCCCACATTTACACTTGCATGGCCAAAGACGGTGTGAAACTGGGCAGACTGCCAGCCTACAGCCCAGACGCCAGGGAGCTCCAGGCCTTAATATAATATCAGTACACCATTTAAAGTTGCCCTTTACTGCCTGCAATGTTACTGGGGATTGATGGGGAAAGGGCAGTATTGACAGAGCAGACTCTGCTTGGACTAAGACCAACCAAGATGATTATTAATGGCTCAGCTTTAATAATCAGCCTTTTTAAAGGCTGATCGTCCTCTGTGCAAAACGCTAAGATGGAAAGTGATTGATTGCTTGTTGTGGAGTTTTTGCTGCTTAAGCCAATTCAGAATCAGGCTGAGTGGAGAAAATGAGCTCTAAGATTGCTGAGTGGTGAATAAAACATTTGAAAGGATCATTACCAAGAGTGCACAGCTGTAATACAGGTCAGCTCATGATTTGATTTTACCGCCTGTCAAAATCTGAAAATGCTGAAAAATTGTTTATTCTCTTTATCTGCGAGTCAGAATTATCCAAAGGGGTGACAAGATGATTGACAAGTGTGGATAGAAGAGCACTAAACATAGTTCTGCTTTTTTTTCTGTCTTTTCTTAAATCTATTCTTAGAGTAAAATCTTGTGAAAGGCAAAACACCATCCCACTCAATAATAAAAACACCCATAACAACCATAATCATAACTAAATGGCTCTGAAAACAGAAACATAACATTATGTAGTGCTGCTATTTTCATTATAGAATAATGTGCCAATCACGTTCTAGGTTATTCTAGTGCTTGGTCATTAAAATGTCAGGAAATAGTGAAACATGTAGTTGCAATTTCATAAAGCCCAAGCTGACATATTCAAAGCTCTGAAGCTCAGCGCGCCGTATGTAGCAGAGCTCTGCCTATGTATGCAGTTTTACTGAATCAAAGATAGCAACACCAAGTGTTGTTAAAGGTCCCATCACATGGTGTTCTTTGGATGCTTTTATATAGACCTCAGTGGTCCCCTAATAATGTATCTGAAGTCTCTTTTATATAGACCTTAGTGGTCCCCTAATACTGTATCTGAAGTCTCTTTTATATAGACCTTAGTGGTCCCCTAATACTGTATCTGAAGTCTCTTTTATATAGACCTTAGTGGTCCCCTAATACTGTATCTGAAGTCTCTTTTATATAGACCTTAGTGGTCCCCTAATACTGTATCTGAAGTCTCTTTTATATAGACCTGATGTCTCTCTCATGGGGGGGCCAAATTCTCTGAGCAGGCAAAGCAGAGAAAGGAGAGGTAATCTTGTCCCTTATGACCTCATAAGGGGAATATTCCAGCTAGGCCCATCTGAGCTTTCATTTTCTCAAAGGCAGAACAGGATACCCAGGGCTCGGTTTACACCTATCACCATTTCTAACCGCTGGGGGGCCATAGACAGGCTGGGGGAATGCATATTAATGTTAAAAAACCCTCATAAAGTGACATTTTCATGCCATGGCATCTTTAACTTAGTGACGGTGTTGCTAGATTTAGATCCCCTTAACAAGTTATTTTTTTTTTAAAGTGACTAGCAACATATCTGGCGACTTTCTGTAGTAAAGACAGAGACTTTTTGTAGAAAAGACGCCTGTATTGTCCAGCAAGCACGCAAGGTATTTCTCTGTAGTTGTAGTTTTACAGCTCTTATTTGGTTTGCAAGTTCCAGATGGAGTCTGGAGATGATGTGGGGTACTTACTGTTCACATCTTACACACTGCAGGCTTTTGCAGCTAGCTCAATGGAGAGACTATGACAATAGGTACAGCCTGAGACATAAACAAGAAAAAAGCTTTTCCCTCCATTGCCCCGAACTCATACCGAACCGTGATGTCTGAACCGAGGTATGAACCGAACTGTAACTTCTGTGTTTACCGATCCACCCCTAATATGTATATATGTAGTGGAGTGCGCCGTTCATCTTCATCAGTGAAGACTGCAGCTGTGGAGGAAAATGAAAATGATGATGATGATGATGATGATGATGATGATGATTTTGGGAAACAACTTATTGCTTGGTCTTCTGGTGTGCTGGGAGGCACCCACCCATTAATAACATCCTGCACCAACTTTCACCCACTCCCTCTTTTGTGCAAGCCCTTTCTGTTCAGTACATAATGGGCGCAGAAAGAAGCAATACAAAGGACATTTACATGAGGTATTATGTCCATTTTTTGACTTACTGTAAACTAAAAACCAGATTTGACTGATTTAAGGTTCAGTGTTGCAGAGTGTAATGTATGTCAGATGTCCAGCTACACACTGACTTTCGTTCTCAGCATGACTACATAACTGCCTGAGCCCAGTCAGCAGTACGGCATGCATGAATTAGTAACTTGATTTAGAGCTACAGTAGCCAGATTCACAAGTTTGCACATTTCACACGTTAACGGTTCGGAGAGCCAGTAAGATGGACATTATTTCAACGTCAGGGCACACATATCGTGCTATATGAGGCTTGCACATTTTTCAATATTGGTTTCAAATAATGAACTTGATTGTTACAAAAATAACATACCCCCCCACACACACACACCTCACAGGGCAAATCTTTGGGCAAATCTACAGGCTGTTAAGGTGCCAAGCTGTTCTTTTTATAACTTTTAGTTCATGACTTAAATGTGTGATCGGTTTCAGACTGGGAGCTCAGGAGCTACTGATAAATATATTCAACTCTACAGCCAGAAACTTTTAAACAAAATTCTACTGTATTACTTCAAATTAAAAGATGAATATATTAAAAAGGCAATACTCATCATACTCGTTGAAGATGCATTAAAAATGGAGAGAAACTGAATCTCAAAGCCCTTTCGATGACTCTATGCCCCTCCTGGATCTCTCAACATAGGCTGGGTCACCTGAATTTACCCTTTGTTCTTCCACAGCACATAACTGGTAGGAATACCTCAATACAAATGCATACTCATGCATAAATCATAGATAGTGGTGCATTATTCATCCAGTCATCTCTTTACAGGGTTACAGACTCCTGTTATTTGCTCTCTCTCATATTTTTTGTACCTCTAATTTCAGCACTGACATCATGACAGAGAATTTTAGTCCTCATCTCTTTATGTCAGTCATATTGTGTGTGTGCGTCTGTGTGGCAGCAGGGGGTGCGGAGGCGTTGACAAAGGTGATGTGTGTGTGTGTGTGTGTGTGTGTGTGTGTGTGTGTGTGTCACTCTCTGTACTGTGGCTGGCAGAGTGAGATACAGAGTTCAAAGTGGCATTGCTGTGTGTCACGAAGGCCCCGCTGACTGATGCCGAGAGGGAAACAGGGAGTTGACGACAGAGGGATGGGGGGGGGGGTTACATAAGAGGATGGAGTTGAGAGGTTCAAGCTGCAGAGGCTGCCATTGTGCCACAAAATGCATTGAATTATATTTTAAGGTAGTGATGAGAAATGTGAGAAGTGATTTATCCGTGTTTGGGTTACATCTATAGCTTTCTCAACTGCACTGCTTCTGTACATACTAATCTGTTCCTTTGTAGGACATACATACAGCTGCCTGGCAACAGATATTACAATGTTATGAATTCAGAAATCCCCAGAGTGCACAATCACAATACTGATTTAGTGAGCTTCACAGATAATGTGTACTACTTTGGATTTAATCTGAACCTTTTTTGAGATTTGTGTGATTTTTATTTTGACCTTGGGTGTTGCGTTGTGGTTTACCTCCTTGATTCCAGTCACTGGAGGACCCACGGCCGTCATCTTCAGTCATTCCCAGAAGAACATTAGCAACCTGCAGGACAACACCGTCGACAAAGTCCCGCGGGAGAGCGGCACAGTTTCGAACAGTTTCAACCCTGTCTCTGGGCTGGAACCCCTCTCCCCAGCTGCTGTCAGGGGACTTGTCAGTGTCTCTGTTCCCATGGTAACAGTTCACGCTATTTCCAATCTCTGACCTTTGAACTGTGGCCCCAGAGGAGGGCTGGCGGCTCTGGATGAAATGAGCTCTTCGCTGCTCGGCCTCGGCCTCGTCAGATAGCTGGTAGTTTCTAGACTGTCCCACCAGACACACCTGCAGGAAAAAAGACAACTCCCATGGGTGCTGAGGCTCAAATTTGTAAAACAGAAACTCAAAAGTAGAAATAGAAATTCTGTACATTCATATGTACTGATATTTGGGAAGGTTTTGCTTTATTATGAACAAACTGATGTTTATTATGACTGATCTTTCTACATTAAAAGCTCAGTAAATACTTGCTTGTTCTTATTATGTGTCCATGTGTATGGAAGCCATTAATGGCTGCCAGCTGTGAAAGAAAGGTCCCTAAAGGCTTGATTTATTTCTGTCAGTTTTATATCAAATGTGGCTCAGGTGGAGAAAAGACAGGGATGCATTTTATGATTATATTGCGGAGAAGGCTAATGACCTTTTTAATAAGAAAAAAAAAATATGTTCATGTTTTCTAGTCATATTGAAGAGAGATTGGAAAGAGCTGACACGCTAAGAAAGTTCACACCAATGACTTCACAAGTACGAAGTACTGTACATGCGCATTAGGTAATCAAGAAACCAGCATACTGCAGTCACTTTTAACCACCCACTGATTCACTACGCACGTCTTTTTACACACAGGGCTGTGAAAAGTTACAAGTTTGTGAAAGTGTTGTATATACAGTATATCAAATGATTAGACGCATCTTTATTGTGGTCATTTTCAAAACGAAAGTCTGTCCAGGTACAATGCACGGTATACAACTGAAACCTTAATTATGTTGGGTTTAATACCTTCAACGTCTTTTCTAAGGTTGTAACTGGTAAAGTGTTAAAGGGGCTCTCCATAAACTGTACAAGTGGAAGTGTACTTCATTGGTCATGCTGTTGTATTATGTCTTCTGTGGCTCAGCTCGGGAGATGTTCTCCGGAGAAGTGTGGAGTGATGAGGATGGACTATAAGACCCAGCCCACTGTATGGCAAATTTTTTGTAACCAATGCAGCATACAGCGGAAGCAGCAAACCAACTAGCGGTGGCTAGTTAGCTAGCAAGCTTTCTATCTACACCATGCCCCCACGCCACTCTGGTAACTGAAAAAGGGCCAAACAGAGCTGTCACTCATCTGGTGATAGCAATGTGCTTTGTGTGGATAAAGCATCCACGAGGTCCCATGGCATGAAATGTCCCTTTATGAGGTTTTTTAACATTAACTTGTGTTGCCTGCCTATGGTCCCCCAGTGGCTAGAAATGGTGAAAGGTGTAAACCGAGCCCTGGGTATCCTGCTCTGCCTTTGAGAAAAGCTCAGATGGGCTGATCTGGAATCTTCTCCTTATGAGGTCATAAGGGGAAAGATTACCTCCCCTTTCTCTGCTTTGCCCGTGTCCGTACACGATCGTCCTTGCGCATGCGCAAGGTGTTCACGCATGCGCAGATGATAATCATGATGTACGAGGATTTACAACACTGCACAATCTGTTCCACAGTAGCGGCCTGCCGTTAGCCTCCAACGGGAAGCTGAAGCTAGTTTAGCTAACAGCTATTTCGGCCAACCGCTAACTGACAACTTGATTTTGTCTAAAATAACGTTACTCAAACTAAACACTGGGAAAAGCAGGCTCCAGCAAAATTGAGACTTTACAGTAATATACACAAGTATTGAGAGTATTATTTTCAGTATTGAGGGTCTATCTCAGCTAGTGGTTAGCTGAACTAGCTGTTAGCTAAACTAATGTTAGCTTTCTGGTGGAGGCCAACGGCAGACTGCTACTGTGGAACAGATTGTGCAGTGTCGTATTTCCTCGTACATCAAGATTATCATCTGCACATGCGCAGGACAGATTGTGCAGGCAGCACGGATCGTGTACCGACAGCCCGCCCAGAGAATTTAGCCCGCCCATGAGAAAGGGAGAGACATTATGGCTTGCAAACAAGCAAAGCACGATGGTTGGTCAATGCTACACCCCCACCCTCCACCTTGCCCCCCCTCTCTTCTCCACAAGAGCATTAAAGCTACAGACACAAAAATTGTGTCTAAGATACTACAGATACAGTATTTAGGAACCACTAAGGTCTATATAAAAAGAGACTTCAGATACAGTATTAGGGGACCACTAAGGTCTATATAAAAGACTTCTGATACAGTATTAGGGGACCACCAAGGTCTATATAAAAGACTTCTGATACAGTATTAGGGGACCACTAAGGTCTATATAAAAGAGACTTCAGATACAGTTTTAGGGGACCACTAAGGTCTATATCAAAGACTTCTGATACAGTATTAGGGGACCACTAAGGTCTATATCAAAGACTTCTGATACAGTATTAGGGGACCACTAAGGTCTATATAAAAGAGACTTCAGATACAGTAGTAGGGGACCACTAAGGTCTATATAAAAGAGACTTCATATGCAGTATTAGAGGACCACCAATGTCTATATAAAAGACTTCTGATACAGTATTAGGGGACCATTAAGGTCTATATAAAAGTGACTTCAGATACAGTATCAGGGGACCACTAAGGCCTATATAAAAGAGACTTCAGATACAGTATTAGGGACCACTAAGGTCTATATAAAAGAGACTTCAGATACAGTATCAGGGGACCACTAAGGCCTATATAAAAGAGACTTCAGATACAGTATTAGGGGACCAGTAAGGCCTATATAAAAGAGAATTCAGATGCAGTATTAGGGAACCAGTAAGGCCTATATATAAAAGCTATAAAAGCATCTAAAAAGCAGCATGTCATAGGATCTTAAAAGCTGTTGAAGGAATTTTATAGTTATATAGTTTTATATATACATTTTATTTTTTTAGGAGTCGTTGGGCAAAAAAATCCATAATAATCTTTCAGCATATTGTAATTCAGTCAGGTCTGAGGAACTAGAGTTCTGCACCTTCTTTTGGCTCAGTATTAAGGCTACAGAAAATCTAGCCGTCACAGGAGACTTTGGACAGTCACAGGAGACTTTGGACAGTCACAGGTCATTTAGAGAGAGAGAGAGAGAGAGAGAGAGAGAGAGAGAGAGAGAGAGAGAGAGAGCATTCCCATTGAGAAACGGAGAGCTGCAGGAAGAGATCTCAATCTACTTTCAATTCTGGTGTTTTTTTTTTGCATTCTACCCACTGCAACTTGAAGTTGTTAAATCTGACTAATTTAGCAACTGACTCTCTGCTTTGTAATGTTAGTTCTCCACTGCTCATTTTTCCTTTACCAAAACACTACACCTCTTGACTGGCTGCAAATCGGTTTGTACAAGTTGAAAATATGGACGCTAAAAATGGCTGCCGCTCTGACCATTCCTGCTACGTTGATTTGTATGGGAATTGGCCTTTCTATCAATTTTATTTTTATACTAGGGACTCAAAGTGAGTATATGTTGGGATTTGCTGCTTAAATTTTGCCCATTGTTATTGTTAAATAAAGAGTTAAATAGTACTTTGTAACTTGTTTTGGAGTATAGATTGACAGAAACAATGTTTTAAAGATGTCAATGACACAATATGACAAATGTTTTAGTAATAAGACATAAGTAATAATATAGAAAGTCTAGTCAGTTGTGACTCTGGACTACGTACGCCTACCCGTTTGGTGGAGGGTATTCTGAGGCAGTCCTCCTCCGTGTTGAAGCCACTGACTTGGCTGACCTCCGTGATAAAGTCAATGTATTCCTTGTACTGAGACTTCTTGCACTGACGTCTCTGATATTTTGCATAGAAGTCGAAAAAACAGCAAGGGAGGACGAAGTACCGGCAGGAGTAAGATGACCTGCAGTGAGAGCAAAACACCCAGTGCCAAAGAAAAGGTTGATTAGAAATGTTCAGCAGGAAGTGTACTAAGTTATTGTTCAAAATTCTGAATCAGTTCAACAGACAGGAGACAACAATCCATTACTAGAGATTATCATCTGTAGTCATAAATAGATTTGTCAGACTGAGACTCAACATCGCCATCAGGTGGTCACCTTAGAAAACACACACCCACCCACCCCCTTGGCCCATAATGTTATTCTAAATTGAAGAGATCAGCTGGCACTTGAGCTGCTGAGTGAGATTGTGTCTGCTGATGACTTGCCTGGCAGCTATAACGGGGATCCAAGGTGTGAGCTCGTCCGAGTGGTTCCCAATCAGCCAGTCTGTAACCGGGAATAAGAAGCTCTCGCTGGGAGTAATTGCCTTTTCCTGAAATAGCAAAGACCCAAAAAAAACACATGAGCTCCTTAGAGCGGGGAAGATGCACGCCGGTGTGATTTTGATTCTGAATCACTTTATCGATAAAAGGAAAACTTTTCCTCTTCTCAAACTTTGAATGTATCCCTGAACACCTGAAATGTATGAGAACTCATTTAGTCGTGGGGTTTTAGATCAAACTAACACAATCCAAGCAAATCCCGCTACAAGAATTCATATAAAACATTTCATATTCAACTCATTACAGCAAGCAGGTCCATCACCAACATCACAAATGATGTAGGTTAGGAGCACTGAGGCCTGTGAGGTTCAGAGAGAGCCTCCAAACGAAGGGTTAGGACTGACTACAGCACCCCTGGAGGCTCAGAAAGATTGGTCTGACACACCCTCTCCCAAAGAATCAGTCAATAATAGATGATCTGAAATGGAAGCAGTCAGGAGCTTGTTGTCAAATGAGTGACTGAGTCCAGGAAGCAGATAGGAGGGAGAGTGCAGTGTTTTTGGACCAGGCTTCCCTGCAAATGTGTTCATGTTAACATGGGTTTGCCTGGATTCAGTGTAAGTCCCCTGTGCAGTAGTAATGTTTGTTGTTTTTTGCAGCTTGTAGCAATCGTTAAATCAAGAGTTTCTTAAAAGGTCCCATGACATGGTGCTCTTTGGATGCTTTCATATAGACCTTAGTGGTCCCCTAATACTGTATCTGAAGTCTCTTTTATATAGACCTTAGTGGTCCCCTAATACTGTATCTGAAGTCTCTTTTATATAGACCTTAGTGGTCCTCTAAACTGTATCTGAAGTCTCTTTTATATAGACCTTAGTGGTCCCTTAATACAGTATCTGAAGTCTCTTTCCCAAAATTCAGTCTTGGTGCAGAATTACAGCCACTAGAGCCAGTCCCACAATGAGCTTTCCTTAGTATGTCCCATTTCTGAGTCTGTGGCTTTTGAGGAGGAGGGGGAGGGGCAAGGCTGGGGGTGTGGCCTTGAACAACTGCTACTTTGCTTGTTTGAAAGCCATGATGTCTCTCTCTCTCTCTCTCTCTCATGAGCAGGCCAAATTCTCTGGATGGGCAAAGCAGAGAAAAGGGAACTTTGCCCCTTATGACCTCATAAAAAGCTAGATTGCAGATCGGCCCATCTGAGCCTTCATTTTCTCAAAGGCAGAGCAGAATACCTGTACACCTATACCAATTTCTAGCCACTGGGGGGCATAGGCAGGCTGGCGGAAAGCATATTAATGTTCTCAAAAACTCATAAAGTGAAATGTTCATGCCATGGGACCTTTAAGTGTAACACTGTCTGTTCCAGCCAGGTCATAATAGATGATTATTAATCTGCCGAATGCTTGGTCCATTATTCAATTCATTGTTTGGTCTGCAAGTTTAAAAAAGAAATAGTGAAGAAATGCTCCCAGTACCCAAGGTCTACAAAATGCTTGTTTTGTCCGAACCACAGCTCTAAACACAAATATATTGATCTTTACTATCATATAAGACCACCAAAAGCAGAAACTCCTTCCACGTTCCATATAAATTGGTCAGTGGATTACCAAAATTGGTGTAGATGGATTTTCTGTCGATGAATTTATCGATTAATAGACAAAATGCTTAAGGTCTAATCTGTCTATCATCAAGGACTATCATAATATAAATAGCACAATAATATGGGATATATTTACGTTTCGCTGGCCAAGACAGTTTGACATAAGATTAAGATTAATTAAGATAAGATGATGCAACCTGATTTGTGCTTTAAACAAAAGATTGTCTCATTTTCTAAAAATGTATCTCATACAAACAAAAGAATTAACAGCTGAACCACAAGCAGCTGCAGTGAGGGGGCGATGCCAGCTTTAAAGACACCTACTGCGTGTGATATGGATTCCGTGCCTCATGTGAAAAGATAATAACACTAATTAAAAACCTGATACAGAATCGCTCTTCTTCATGCTCAGCTTGCTCACCTCTAGCACAGTCTGGGGGCCGTACATGTCCCAGATCTTCCTCTTCCGAACATCGATGCCCTTTCCAGGATGCTGCAACACAAGACGGCACGACGGTCAGCTGCTAATCTCTTTCAGCCACATTCACATCAATGGCCGGGTGCAACGTCAATTACACCTGTCCTGGTTTGTGATTGGCCCATTACGGTGACACAATACTGTACATTTGATATATGCAGAGACGTGAATCCCCTCACCAGCCCCATGTCATTGATTAAGCTACCAGGGAAGATCTGGCTAATTCTTCGAGGGATCTGTGTTTTTACAAAAAGCATTTTAAAATCTGTTATTCCCTCCTAATTAGGATTTAGGTAGCGTGGCTCTGGGATGGCAGAGTCAGTCAGTCAGACAGATGTTCCAACACTTGGGTCCAGACAAGAGTTGCAATGATAATTCAATTAATTCATTAGTTGAACCTAAGACAATGAATCGTCTTAGGTTAACCCATGTTAACATGAACACATTTGCAGGGAAGCCTGGCCCAAAAACACTGCACTCTCCCTCCTATCTGCCTCCTGGACTCAGTCATTCTTTTGACAACAAGCTCCTGACTGCTTCCATTTCAGATCATCTATTATTGACTGATTCTTTGGGAGAGGGTGTGTCAGACCAATCTTTCTGAGCCTCCAGGGGTGCTGTAGTCAGTCCTAACCCTTCGTTTGGAGGCTCTCTCTGAACCTCACAGACCTCAGTGCTCCTAAACTACATCATTTGTGATGTTGGTGATGGACCTGCCTGCTGTAATGAGCCAAATATGAAATGTTTTATGTGAATTCTTATAGCGGGATTTGCTTGGATTGTGTTAATTCGATCATCTAAAAGCCCACAACTAAATGAGTTCTCATACATTTCAGGTGTTCAGTGATATATTCACAGTTTGAGAAGAAAAAGTTTTCCTTTTATCAATAAAGTGATTCAGAATCAAAATGCATCTTCCCCGCTCTAAGGAGCCTGTGTTTTTACAAAAGGCAGTTTAAAATCTGTTATTCCCTCCTAATTGGGATTTAGGTAGCGTGGCTCTGGGATGGCAGAGTCAGTCAGTCAGACAGATGTTCCAACACTTGGGTCCAGACAAGAGCTGCAACATCAACTATCTGAATAATTTATTAGTTGTTTCAGTCATTTTTCAAGCAAAAAAGCCAAATACGTATGTGCTGATTCCAGCTTCTCAAACAGAATGATTTGTTCTGATAGTGAATTAAATATTTTTCTATTCAGTTCAAGCAGTTTGCAATGAAATTCTTTGTGATGTTGATATGCATTTTGTTTTTTTTGTTTGATTAAGCGATTGCATCTGCTTTTAAAACGTACATTATTGGAATATTGCTTTGTTGTTTATAATGTGACATTAAGGTGCGACTTCTAACTTTCCTTAGTTCAGTTTTAGATTCTAAGTAAGCCCAGTTTGTTGCATTGGAAGCGTTGCATCCAGTTCAGTACTAAGCAAGGCCCATAATAACCATTAACCCTATCAGGTAAGACACCACCTATCTACATCACAGTTATGTAGATCAATCTATAAGCTAATGTGGCCTTTCACTTAGCTTTTAACCAGGAAGTAACGCTCTGTACATATCACTGACCGCCAACATTCAGCCAGCCCCCAACTTACCCCTTCATTGGACAGTATGTGAACCAGGAGGCCGTTTCCACAGCCCAGGTCCACAAAGGACTGTTTGGCGTTCAGACTTTTCTCTGCTCGCTCCTCAGCCCACAGTACCTGCAGCACAGTGACAGAGACTCAACACTACTGGATGCTCATGAGAGCTTTCAATTGCCTGCAGCTCTTTCACCTGCCTCTGGCACAAAGAAAATTGGTGTCCTTAAAAGGTTGGATTTTCCTTTTTTTTTTATTAAGGCATTAAGATCAATTTCCAAAAGATGTTTTTTTATTCCTCTTTTTAATCAACTTTAGCATGGGTGTGTAAACTTTCTCAAGCCACTGTACATGTATAGTATGGACAAGTGTGAAAAGAGAGAGGAGGCAAAATACCTATTCTTCAATTCACATTTCAATCTTCATTGATTTTTTTATATCAAAACATTAACAAGCAAGTTTGAACTCACAAGCAGATATGTAGCAATGGCAACGTCCTCATAGACAAATTTCTCAGGATCCGTAACCTCAGGCCAAACCTAGAGAGCATGGGGAAAATGTCAGTACGTGCTTAGTAATAAAGATGATATTAACAGTTAACAGATATTATTATTACATACAGAAAACAACTACCTTCCACTGAGCGGACGTTACCTTGACCATGGCCTTGTACTTCTCTTTCAGCTGCTGGTACATGACGCTGTACTTCTCCACCGGCAGCAGAGACAAGGTGCTCCTGAACTCGCTGCTCTTGCACTCAGTGGCCCAGCGCACCAGTTTAGGCAGCAGATCAGAAGACAGCCAGGTCAGATTCGGGTACGCCACGCCATCAGAAAACCATGCATCTGAAGCCAGAACATGCAGCTCCAAGGCCCTGCAGATAAAAGCAGAGTCATCTAGATTAGCTTTCTTTGTCTCAACTACTCTGTGCTTATTTAAATAACAATGTGTGCTACTAAACGCACAGTACTGACAAGATAAGGGCCTTAATGTGGGTCCTGCTTAATTGCCTAATCTTAAGGAGTGCATGTGTCAAAACCAATTGTTAAACATCTACAGTAGTTTAGTTTTGTGATTTAATGTAGCAATGAATGAATGTGCTTAATTAAATTACCACACAGCAAATATTAGACCCAGTAGTGTTCTAGCACAGAAAAACTGCAGATATTGTGCAGAGGAATGAGGAGAGCTAATAAACACCTAGTAGCTAACATCCCTAGCAGTTAAATCAGGCCATGATATACCCAACGTTTGTTAGCAATCCTTCCCTTTCTGCCCCACTGTCCTGCTGTAAATCCATCAGATTTAGAAAGTAGGACACAATTTTAAATCTAAAAAAACATGTCAAAGGACAAACAGGCTGCAGCTGAAGAAGAGAGACCCATCACTGCCACTTAAGTACACCTCCACTTTCTCATCTTCCTAACTTAACATTGTAATAAAGTGTTACACTATTTGCATAATAATACAGTCCTCTTGTTCTCCAATAACTACACTTAGAAAGCACCACTACCACAACATATTTAACCAACGCATTCAGACAGTGTATCACTACTACTACTACTACTACTACTGCTAATACATACAGCTTAGTACCTCTATCATATTTTGGGCTGTGTTTAAGATTGCATACAGTATAAACATTCCTCAATCTTATTTTACTGTGATAGAAGAATCCTTTTTCTGCATGTTGACTCTATGGAATATCTGCCCTGTGTGTTTTCTAAAGTGCATTGACTAGATTTTCTCCATTAGTAATATTTTATTGTAATTCATGTGAAAGACAGCGGTAAGTAATTTGATACCAACACTAACAACTGATAGACTAATGAAACATTGTATTTATGTGAGGAGAAACAGAAAGTGTATAAAAGTTAATGTATTCAGTAGCAGCATGGCAGTACAATGATACAATATTTACAGTTTGGACTAGATATCATCTTAGATTTTGGTTAAAAAAAATGAATGAATTAACAATGAATCCTGATTCCATGTTCAAGTTTTTACTTCCTATTCAATAGTTCTTAATGTCAGACACTTACACCACCCTGAGTAACTGTGAAATACGATGGAAATAAGTCAAAGACTTCTCGTCTATCATCATCATTGTGTGAAAAGTTGAGTTTTGGTGTATTTTATAATGTTGTCATTGAACCACACCAAGAAAAATAATGTGTGAACATTTTCTGGATAAATATTTCTGAAAACATCCCAAAGCTTCTCATCAAAAATAAGGCATTCAGAAAAGAATATTGAGTCATATTATGTTGTCTGTATCGCTGAGAGGTTGCATGCAGTCATTTTATTATGATATTATTATTTATTATGATAGATTGTGCCCAGTGAGCCACTCACCATTCCTCACAGTCCTGATGGAGGAGCTGCAACTGATATATGTTGCCCCTCTTCAGAGACACCTTTCCTTCTGAATCCTCTTCAAACGGAAGAAAGGTCACTTGTTGTCTGTCAAAGTCTTAAAAGGACAAAGACATTTAAAAAAATTAAAAATGTTATTAGAGGAGAACAGTTTTGGTGGAGGGCCTTTTATCAGATCCACTCTTACCTTTGAGTATAACCTCTTTCTGAAGGAGTTTCCCATACCGGGTTACTTTAGGAATAAATGTCCTGACACTAAAGGACCAGGGCTTCTCCTGGTCGTGTGTCTGTCCCGGTGAAGCCCTGCGGCTGCTGATGGAGGACAACACATGCTGGGGATCTTCCAGCAGGGCGAGCAGAGTCTCTCTGTCCACACCTCTGCTCCCCGTCTCCGGCCTGCAGCTGATGGAGGACAACACATGCTGGGGATCGTCCAGCAGGGCGAGCAGAGTCTCTCTGTCCACAGCTCTGCTCTCCGTCTCCGTAACTCCGCAGAGCCGCTTGTTCACAACGTGAGGTTTCTTTATCCACACATCCACAGCTGACCAGAAGCCTTCGGGGAGAGTCGTACCTGCTCCTGGGAACTTCATATCAAACAGTTTGGGCATAACTGAGCAGCAGACACAACTACAAGCCGCATGTGTTTAAGTGTTTACAAACGGAGAGCGGACTTCCGGGGTCTTTTATTTTGTAGATAAAGAAAACTAGTTCTTTAAGATAAAACTTGCTTGTGAAATTAGTTCACAGTTTTGCCTAAATCCCATCCTACCGTAACAAAAAACAAATGCTGAGCTCTTATTATTAACATTATCCTATTAAAAAGTGTTAAAAAAAACCGTTGTCGCTATATGATGACGTTTTTACAAGCGACAAATATCATTATTACAGTCATACAGTACAGGGCGCTGTTGCTCATGTCTAGGTTTCCTCAGCTGCCAATAAGGGATATTATTGATCTTTTATGAGGAAAAGGGACGATTAATTTTTTTAATAACTACTTTCTACTTTTCTTTTTCTTTTAACCAATACGCAAACAAATTACCAACAACATTAGATAGCTATTTTATTCATGACAATTATTAGTCATTAATATTATTATTATTTTCATAAGCATCATCACTAGCTAATGACAGCTGCTATTCCTTTAATCATGTTAATAACAAGTATCAAGTATCAATAATTAGGCAAAATGTAAGCTCAGGTTGAAGAACACCCCCTATACATTATATACATTAATTCACAATATTTTCACATCCTGCATGATTGTATAGTCTAGCTTATGTCGTATATAGCTTATATAGCTTATGTATTATGCTGTGTATAGTTTTCTAACCTCACTTTATTATTTGCCTTGCAGGCTACTTCCTAGTAAAGTTGCATCTTATTCTATCTAATTAGCTCGTCGTTTGTTTCATTTTATATGTCGTTTTATTTTTTAGTATTACATGCCACTCTATCAGTTTTTATAACATTTACACAGAGTTAAATCTTTTTTTCTGTTTGTTGGTTTTTAAGAGCTGCATTATCCTTTCACAATGCACATATTCTAGATGTATATATTTATATATTTGGTGTCTTTTGAAAGTTTTATGGGTTTGAACAGTCTTTGTCTGCACCACACGTGCCAGACTGAACAGACAGAACAGCTTTTATGTTAATGTTTAAGACACTAGGTCTTGTCATATTGTCTCCTTTCAAATTCTGTGACAACTTAATCTTGATCTTTCTGGCAAATAATGCAATCAGATGAATCAACTTGTCTAATAATTGTTCCCTCTTTGTTCCCATCATACGTCATGTATCTCATTTCTTTTGTCAACGGTTCCTGGATTTCTGACTGGATTTTCAGACCGTAGATAGTCATAGAGTAACAATCCATTCCTTTTGACAGTGTTCATACTGCATTCTCTCTGCTCAATTTAAACAACTACTGCATTTTCCCAGCAGTGATTCATGGGCCATGTCCCCTCACCCCCAGTCTGTCTCTCAGACACATGAAACAAGACATGAAAACGTCCCACAATGCAAGCTGACACTGAGGAACTTAGCCTCAGAGAGTTAAGACAATAGAACAAGGGTAAACATCCGCCTCACACACTCCTTGTTAGCCCTGTGGACTCAACTGCTCATCTAATCCTGGAAATGACAGGTTGTTGTCTAACTACAGTCTGGTGGGATGCTTTAGTAATTCATCACCTCCACCCATCACCGTCATTATTTGTGTTTATTATTTGTATTGTTTGTGAGACTCTGACTGTAGCATTATTAAAACCACTTCCTATAAACGTAAAAACCCAGATTTAATCATGCACGAGGTCACTCTCAATCATCTAATAAACTGTCATCTGTCTATGACAAATGTAAGTGTACAGTGCTGCTCATGAGTTTAGGAAATGCCTGCTTAAGTTGACTAAAAAGAGGAATAAAAAATCATATTTTGGAAATTGATCGTATTGCCTTAATTAAAAAAATGAGGAAAATTCAACTTTAAGAACACCAATTTTCTTTGTGAATGAATAATGTATCGTAAATAAATAAATGAAAAGGTTCTTTTTTGGCTTTGACTTGCCTAAAAAGCAAGACCAATAACAACTAAGGCCAATAGTTAATTGAAAGACCAGAGCAAATCATTTATTAACAGAGGAAGCAAATGATGAAAGACATAATGCCAACTCAAACTGTTTTGACAATAATATGTCTAGCCAAGCTAACAGATACGGTGGCTTGAATAAGTTTACACACCCATGCTAAAGTTGATTAAAAAGAGGAATAAAAAAATTGGAAATTGATCCTAATGCCTTAGTTTAAATTAGAATAAATGTAACCTTTTAAGGACACCAATTTTCTTTGTGAATAAATAATGTATTGTAAATAAATGTTCTTCCTTAAAATGCAGGGGCATAAATATACACCCCCCTATGTTAAATTCCCATAGAGGCAGGCACATTTTTATTTTTAAAGGCCAGTTATTTCATGGATCAGGATACTATGCATCCTGATAAAGTTCCTATAGGTTCCTATATTCATGAGCAGCACTGTTTGGCTCCTATTTGTGAAATCTATTGTTTGTGTTGAGTGATTCTGGAAGGCAGGCAGGGAGGAGCGACTAGAGGAGATAAATACTGTACCAGGAAGTGCAAAGTGCAAGCAGGTCCTCCGCAGCGCTGCCTGGTTTACATTCAAATTAACAGTCATGTGACAGGCTAAAAGAATCCTGTCAAACTTGCTTGGCAGCAGCAGAGAAATGAAAACCATGGACAGAAAAGCATTTGAGTTTCCTTCTTTGACTCACGGCAGTTTCTGTTGAGTGCAAACATCAGCATTAAACATGACCACTGGAGATAATGAATTTTACAGTATTTATAGAAATAGTTTGAACAATGTAATGGGAAAATTACATTCTAATAATGGTCTTCTGTTTTTGCCTCTCTTTATGGTTGATTCTCACATGCTTGAATCTTTTGTGTGACTTTTGTTTTACGTACGGGACTAAATAAAGTACAAGGTCACTGTAAACTATTTCTCCATGCACATTCTCTCTCTCCGTGGCAGTTGAGGTAAATGGGATTGGTAACCTTGGGCTGAATGGTGTGTGTGTGGGGGAGAAGCAGGGTGGCACCAGACTGTCTTCTGTGTTTAGATTGTCTATCAGACATGCTGAGTCATGTTAACAGAGGGGTGCTCTTACACTCTGGCATGCATATAAGCCAGTTTTATCTTCTACCTGGTTGAAGACTTTCCACATTGTGCTGCTGTGCTGTGTGAAATAGTTATTCCCATACCTGCAGGAATAAACAAAATACAAAGACCAAACTCGGTTTCAGTTCCCAACTCTCTTATTTTTGTTTCACTCTCAAAAATACTCTGCTGCAACAACAACAGTCATGACTCACTCTACAGATGAGTTGATTCCACTTTATGGTCATTTTAGAAGCTGACATTTGTGGTATACTGTTGAATTGTAATGCATTTGACTAAAGTGTCTCTACTCTTATTGATATGAATAGAGTAAAACAAATATTAATTTAACATCACAATAAAGGCCCCACAATTATCATAACATTGAAAAAACAGTTTCAAAAGAAGACAACATTTTACTGTACACTTTATAAAAGAAATTATTTATTGGGTTTTTGTATTTAACAAACTGAACTAAAGCTAAAGTTTTGTTAGGTGCACCCAAAGGAGGTAAAATATTTATATATATATATATATATATATATATATATATATATATATATATATATATATATATATGTGTGTGTGTGTGTGTGTGTGTGTGTGTGTGTGTGTGTGTGTGTGTGTGTGTATATGTGTATATATGTATGTATACATATGTACTGTATATGTGTATATTTATGTATGTATATATGTGTGTATATAGGTATATATACTATATATATACAGTATATATACATACTGTATATGTGTGTATATATGTATGTATGCATATATATGTGTGTTTGTGTATATATACATATATGTGTGTGTATATATATATATATATATATATATATGCATATATATATATACAGTATATATGTGTGTGTATATATATATATATGTGTATATGTGTGTGTGTGTGTGTGTGTGTATAGATATGTGTATATATGTATGTATATATACTATATATATATATATATATACAGTATATATGTGTGTATATATACGCATATATATATATATATAGCTTTAATCTGTAATCCTAATTTTCATTTAAATAAATGTGTGTTAAGAGCCTACTGCTGAATGAGGTAACCCAATGGTGATTGATCCTTTTACCCACTGATGAAAGTATTTATAATATTTACATGCAGTATGAACTGAGTGACTGGCATAACACTTCCTGGGATAAAAATGCTCTGTTGTACACATATACAATTCTAAATCAACCAGGACTGAAATCTTAAGGATTCCTACTCTAACTTCACTGTGTAGTAGCAGACTCTACAACACCTGCACTACCTGACAATGTTGTAGTTTCTGTTCCTTTTTCCCCCCATCTAAACCACACACTTCCTGTTTATCTTTATTAGGCCTATCGGTATTTATATTATTTTATTACAAGTACTTACTTTTCAATATTTATGGCCACAGGTTAATATAATTTATATTATGCTACCTACTTTTTATTTTTTTAATCTAACTACACTTTGAGTTTATTTGTAACATCACTTACACCGCAATATTGTTTCTTGTATCATGGCAACCGCACTTTAAAATACCTTTATTTGACACCACTTTGCTTACTTTCAGTCTACCTTATAATCATTGTCTATTGTTTGCCTGTTTATCTTGTGTGTTTACTTGTTTGTGTGTTTTTGTTCTTTTGCTGTTCTTGTTGAAGAAAACGCTGCTGTAACAAGGACATTTCCCCGTTGTGGGATGAATAAAGTATAATCTAATCGAATCGAATCTAGGTCAACCACATAGCCACGTGGTATTATTGTAGGCTAAATGGTGAACTATCTAACTGCGATGATGACTTATGTCATTAGGTGAAGTCATTACCTGTACATTCACGATGTTAGTGCCTCATTAAAGAATCTCAGGTGAGAAAAGTGAGGAAGAGGTGTGGTCGGTCGGTGGAGTAGGCCAACTGGAAAGAGGCGGAGAACGGAGCGGAAACACACAGGTAAGCCTGGATAGATCTCACAAACACACAAACACACACACCCACACCCGCTGATCGAGACAAATATAGGCTTCATCTTTGAGATTGGGCTCTTTATTTAGAGGTAGTAGGGTGCAGAGAAGAGTTCGGATTTGTGGAAGAGCCCGACGGCGCTGGAGATTTCGATGCCAACATGGATGCCTGGTCTCGGGGCGGACGTGATTGAGAGCTAGATCAACACACGGATAACACTTGTTTTGAATAAAGGTAGGTTCCGTATCAGAGGATCTGTGTGCGTGATCGGGAAATAGTAGGTTACTATACAGCCTAGTTAATGTTAGAAAGCTCCATGAACACATCAGCTTTCAAACTTTCTTATTGAACATTTAGCAAATGGAGCTTCTTAAAAACATTGCCCTATAGCCTATATTATGTTAATATGTGTAAAAATGGCCTTTTACACAATAATTGAGAATGGATATTAATGGCAGCAATCCCAAAAGACCATATTGTGTGTGTTTGTAGTGGGGGGGATAAATGAGTAGTTACTATTACTCAAGTACACGTTTAGGTACTAGCCTTCGTTTTAATGCATAGACCTCCTACTTCACCCCACTTAATGGATTGCTTTTACTTTCTACATTTATTTTATAGCTGTATTATTAGTAATTATTAGTAGCTACTTTTCAGATTCTTAGACCGCGGTGAAGTTAGTTTAATGTTGGACATTCATAGCTCCTTGCCAAAGCCTCGATTTCCCCCAGTTTCAGGGTATGTTGGAAAGCTAATTAAGACAGATGTGTCACGGTTATTTTTTAACTCCAAATCACCAAAAATGACGATGCAGTTATGTCTGTCCAACGCGCCGGTCACAATAGACGTACTTAGGGACCGTCTTAAAACTGTAACACCAGCTATTTCAATCTTTAATAGCTTTTTATGCTGTTCAACATAGAAATCTCAAACCACTTCCATTATAGAGAGGGAGAACCATTAAACATTTTACACTCGTGAATAAGTTAAAATAAATAGTAATAATAATTAAGAAATAAAGGTATAGTTACCAATAAAAATGGTAGTTTCAACATGTTTCTCGTTTCTGAATATATTGACATCAAACCACCTGTACTATGTCTCAGACATCTCAGAACTTTCACAGCTTTTAGCTTTTAGGTTGTCTTTAGCAAATTCTGCATCATCTTCAGTGACCTATTGTGGAAAAAAACGCACATTTAGAACTATCACTTCAATAGGTTTTTCATTCATGAATTTACTGAGAACAAATCACCTCTTACATTTCTCAGACAACCTCTCATAGCTTTACGTTTGTGATTAAAAACCTCTAAAACTGACATCAATATCAGGTTTGTAGGTTGTCATTTCTGAACATATGTCATATGAATAATATGAACATATGACATCAAGTCACCTCTAATATGTCTCAGACTTCATCCCAAAAGTTACAAAGCTCTTACTTTGTGAAAGAGCCCATTCAGCCATGTAAGTATGCAATGCATACTGTTAACATCAACTTAACACCCTTTGGTCTAGCTGTGCCACACCTTCATGGTGCGTTCATTACACCTGGGAATATCGGGGACCACCCCCTTGATTACGTTGTTTTTCCGACTGCCAGCGTCCACATGCCTGTTTTTCTTCTTCTGTTATATTGCCGTATGGCATAACAACTTGTTGCATAACTGCCACCAGTGTATGCGAGCATACAAACAGCACATTGACAGGTGGTTGTTTGTGTCATCTGCAGGACAAGACACCAGAAAGGACAGGGATACGGTGTGGTTTTTTTATACATAGGCCTATTTATGAAGAATTTGAAACATGTTATCTGCATTTGTTCCAAAACAAAGCCCTGATATTGATAAGTCATTTGGAAAGGTTTTTATCACAAACGTAAAGCTATGAGAGGTTGTCTGAGAAATGTAAGAGGTGATTTGTTCTCAGTAAATTCATGAAGGAAAAACCTATTGAAGTGATGACTTCTAAATGTGCATTTTTTTACACATTAGGTCACTGAAGATGATGCAGAATTTGCTAAAGACAACCTAAATGCTAAAAGCTGTGAAAGTTCTGAGATGTCTGAGACATAGTACAGGTGGTTTGATGTCATATTCTGAAATAAGAAATCTATTAAAATGATAACCTTTTAAATATACATTTTATAGACAATAGGTAACTGATGAGGATGCTAAAGACTTTTCACAAACTAACAGCTGTGAAAGTTGTAAGAGGATGTCTGAGACATAGTACAGGTGGTTTGATGTCAATATATTCAGAAATGAGAAACATGTTGAAACTACCATTTTTATTGGTAACTATACCTTTATTTCTTAATTATCTTTATTTATTTAAACTTATTCACGAATGAATTGTTTAATAAGACGGTCCTTAAGTACGTCTACTGTGACCAGCGCGTTGGACAGACATAAACTGCATCGTCATTTTTGGTGATTTGGAGTTAAAAAATAACCGTGGCACGTCTGTCTTAATTAGCTCTCTAACATACCCTAAAACTGGGGGAAATCGAGGCTTTGGCAAGGAGCTATGAATGTCCAACATTAAACTAACCGTCTTAGACCGTAATCCATCACAGATACTAAACATCTAAATAATATAACATGTACAATAACATAACATTGTTATGAGGTACCATTCTGCTGATTAAATAGTCGTTATACATAGGTGCATTTTGCTGATCATCAGTATTTGGAATGCAGTATTTTACAGTGTATTATTGCTACTTTGATTTAAGTAAAATATCTGAATACTTTTGCTCTTGAATAAACACACACAGCAGAGGCACACCCTTCATTTCTTTGACAAGAAACCACACTATTAGTATGATCTAATAGTATAGGTGGCGGTGACTGAAGTTATGCATGTTTCTGTGCTAATGAAGCTTCCTTTAGAGATGCTCTGTCAGTGATAAATGACGGGTTGATACAGCCAGAGGACACCTGCTTGTATACACAAATACTCTCCAACAGAAGTGCAGTTGTACTGGATAATTAGAGCTGTTGGCCATTTGAAGTTGCCGATAATTTCTTGTAAGATAATAGTCAGGCCAGTTCAACCAGTGTCTGTTCAGCTACATTAAGTTATTAACTCAATAGTGGGACATTTGTGGTTACACACCGTTCTCTAGGCTGAGAGGGGGTTCCAGTAGCTGGGCAGGTTAACGTTTGATCCCTCTGTACATAGACAGAATGATCACAGCGAGGTCTCTTTGTTTACCAACCTGCATTTTTTTTTGCCTTTTTGTATGTTGGCCTGCAGAGAATTGGCTCATGCTCACACACAAGTCGGGTGCAAATTAATTGGGAGTTGTCCCTGGAAATGAATGCAAGCCCAGTCTTGCACCCTCTAACACTTGCCTGGTTTTTGAAGAAGCAGTTGGCTGTGAGAATGAGCCCACTGACAATGTGGATTTACTTGTTGTTTGGCATAGAAGTTAATTTTTCCCAGGGTTGCTGACAGGAGAATGTGAAGGCTTTCCTTGACTCATACCTGCTGCACTGATAAGCAAGCGCTTTATGGCATATGGAACGGAAACCAACACAAGAACAATGTGCTGTGTTTTAAATTCTTCTCTTTTTTTTTTTACCAATAAGCAAGTAAATCATCCTTGTTATTGCACCCATTACCTAGGACACTGCAATTGCTTTAATTGTTAACATTAACTATATTAAAAAAAAAAAGCAAAGGAGATATTTAAGTTTAAATTGAAACTGATGCATCAACAAGAGCTGTCATGCTGCTGTCAACACAGCATTACTTCAGCAGTTCCATGAATACTATGTGAACATGATCCAGTCTGACTGGTGCCCCTAAACCACAGACAAGCTAACGTGACTGCCCTGAGGTTCCAAATGAGTGGCAGTACAGTTAACAGCACTGATACTGGACATAATTGTTCAAGCTTCAGAAGAAAAGACAACGTTTTGTTTGTTTTTTTTCTTTCTTGTCCCCACATCATCTTGGTCTTTCTTGTGTGCCTTCACTTCTATGCTTCTTCTGTCATCTTACACCATGTCCCTTATCAGATTTTATTTTCATTCAGGTAGCACACTGCCTGCGAATGACACTACTTTCATGTTCATGTACTTTTCATGTCTCTGGGTTTAAAAAGCTGAAATGAAGAGCGGTAGATGTTGAGTAAATTAGTTGCCAATATGAATTTCCTCTCTTAGGACACCAACAAACAACTTGTTTAAAAATTGGCACACAGCAAAAAGCTGAACAATTCCCCCTCCGGCCTCCCACACCAAGGGCTTTTTGTTAGGTCTCCATGGTAACTTAAAAAGGCCCAAGTGGGAACAAAGTTACCATTAAATAGGCACTTTAATGAGATGAGTAAGACTCAGATAGAGCACGGGTTCATAATTGTGTCTTTGGGTTTTGTCTTTGGGCCCCAAGCTGAAAAACATGATTGAGGGCCTAATTTCTGTTCTTATTGTGAAGAGTTAATGAACAAAAGTTGATTAATGTAAGAAATTTTAGATGGATAAGGAAAACTGAACAACAAAAAAAATAACTCATAACTGTGGTATAACCTTTGACCCTAAAAGCAGGTCGGCCAGGTGATGCTGATGGACCAGGAAACTCAGTGGCTGTACCATCTCCTAGCTGAGGTCCAGCTGGAGAGTTTCTACCTGCGCGTCAGAGATGGCCTTAACATCAGCCGCATTGAGCACTTCAACTACGTCAAGGAGTCCGACCTGGAGCAGATAGGAATCAGCAAACCTGGTGAGCCTTTTGATTATCCACGCATCAATACTTATCTGTTTTGTAATTTACTTATCATTTAGCTGACGCAATGCGACTTACAATTGCTATTTATGTAGCAGCTAGGGGTTAAGTGTCTTGCTCAGCACATTGGTTGATGTGTCACAGTGAGATTCAAACCCATGTCTCACACGCCAAAGGCATGTCATATCCACTGTGCCATCAGCACCTTTTTCTTCTCAGCTCAGTGATTGATGTTTGTGTCAGCCCAAGACAAAGAAGGGTTTAAATTGCATCTGCTACAAAAACATTGGCTTCTATTTACCCACAGCAGAGTGCGTCCTTTTTAAATGTCCTTTGGATTTACAGTATTGGTTGATAATAGTCCAAAAACTAAAGTTTGACAAATGTATCACAACGTCCACTTACCTGTATTTCTAATGCTTTCAGCCACCTCTCTTGGCCTTCATCAGCAGATGCTCACTGTAGAAACATATACTTAGATCTTATTATTTTCTTATACACATTAATCATCGTATGTAGAAATGAGATAATTTTACTTTAATGCATAAGTCATCAAAGCAATGTTACTTAGAGGATATCCAGTTTAGACTTGAAGGTGAAAATGAGAAATAAGTTTTCTATCGCTATTTTGATCAGACATTTAAAGGATATTAAATAAGTGTGATTGACAGCTAACTTCACCCTCGAGAATTTCATTTCCTGTCCTGCCTCCTTTAAATTCTAATATATAGTAGATCAGCAACCAGTGATTATTTCCATTATCAAATAATCTGTTTTTTTAATAAATATTTTTATTATTTGTTTAGTCTGTAAAATGTCAGAAAAAAGTGTTTTCCAGAGGTGGCGTCTCAGATGTCAAATTAATTTTGTGCTGTTTATTTCAGCACTTTTATAAGTTACTTCTGCTCCAACATCCTGTTTGATGCAGAAATCCCAACAAACATGAAGTGGATTTCATTTACTAACACGCTTTAATACAACTTTAGAGATATACTTTAATGACTGTAGAAATGCTGTGCCGAAGGATACTTTGGTGTAATTTTTGTTATTTTTTTGGTTATAAAACAATATAATTTATTGTAGATTATAATAAAGGCTGTGATTAAGCTGGGATTTTCAAATCTAACCAATGTGTCATATTGGATATGTTCGATAATTACTTTTTTTTTTTTTCTTTTTTAATTCCAGCACAAAGAAGATTATGGGCAGCTCTGAAATGCTACAAGACGAATTCACGAGGAAGGCCAGTGATGCCCAAGGTCTCACACATGTCCTTCCATCCACTTTGTCGTAGAGTTCATATTCAATGAGAACTACATGTTATCAGGGATGGCGTGGTCAGGAATACGTTTTTTTAATCATTTATTGATGCTTATAGGTCAGCGGTCGAGGTCCGGATGGAGGGGAGCAGTGGAGCGGAGGCGGCCCGGCTCAGGAGGGTGGTAGCCGGGCTCTTCCCCGTCTAATCCAGGACAGTGAGCTGATCCTGAGAGAGAAGCTGGGCTCCGGGTCCTTTGGGGTGGTGAAGAGGGGAGAGTGGCACGCGCCTACTGGGAGAGTGGTAAGGGACAGCTTTTCTAGACTTTCTTTTACTTTTTTTTGCCATTTCTTCCTGATAGATGCTGTATGTCTTGTACAGATACAGGTAACAGTAGAACATCCCCAAAACAATCAGCATGGAATGGTACATAGTATGTTTTATTGCTGCGGGCATACAAGTACAAATCAAATAAATGTATCGAGGGACAAAGAGAGCTGCTGTTAATTTACATTATTGCACATTATGGGATTTTAAAACCAGCATGAAAACACGGTGTTACAAAGTGTTGGAATATCTGTGTGTGCAGGATGCATAGTGTTCACAAGGACATGAAATGGGTCCCTCGTAGCTGCTGGTGACCAAAACAGAGCTACAAAGAGAGTGAACATTCAACTTAAATTCATCGGTTATTGCAGGTTTAATGTCAGATTTCCACCATTAGTCACCACTCATACTTCTGGATAGGGATAGTAAAGAATTACAAGTCAGCACTTGCTGTCAGACAGTGTTATTGGCCCGTTACACCCTAACAGTCCCAAACACTGTGTGGTTTGGGACTCTTAACATGGCACACCCTCAATGTGGATAAACAGAGGCTGGGGCTTAGAGACTGGGACTGAGATTGGGATTGAGCCTGTGTCTCTGTCTTTGTAATCCTCTCAGTTGCCTGTGGCAGTAAAGTCACTAAGGAGCAGCATGTCCAGGCAGCCGGACACACTGACAGACTTCCTCCAAGAGGTGACGACCATGCAGTCACTGGACCACCCCAACATCATCCGACTTTATGGTGTGGTGCTTACACATCCCCTCAAGATGGTAAGATGGGTTGTCTTTTGATGTTTAAACACTGGGATACAATATGGATCTATTCAAACTAAGATGTATTTAGCAGCTTGAACACAATGGTCTATTTTCCTTCCTCCAGGTAACAGAGCTGGCCCCCTTGGGCTCACTATACGACACCCTGCGCTCGCATCAGTATGAGTACCCTCTGCTCCGCCTCTGGCTCTTTGCTACCCAGATCGCCGCAGGTATGGACTACCTGGAGACAAGGAGGTTCATCCACAGGGACCTGGCTGCAAGAAACATACTGCTGGCATCCAGAGAGATGGTAAAGATCGGGGACTTTGGACTGATGAGAGGCCTGAGCCAAGACAAGGATCACTATGTAATGTCAGCACACAGAAGGATCCCGTTTGCATGGTGAGGACAGTTGGGAAACAGGGGTGGAGGAGGAAAAAATATTTGAAAATTCTCAGTAGTTACATCTTTCCTTGTTGTCATCGACCTACAGGTGTGCTCCAGAGAGTCTTCGTGTCGGCTCGTTCTCCCATTCCTCAGACGTGTGGATGTTTGGCATCTCCCTGTGGGAGATGTTCACTTACTGTGAGGAGCCCTGGTTCGGTCTGTCAGGCAAACAGGTACACGCTTGTCATCCACATGTGACCTTTTTTCCACTTTGCTTTCAGTGTTTGCATCCATGCCAGTCAGCACGTTTGGAATGTGTGTCCACGCCCTGATGTTGTTTGCTTTTGCAATATGACTCAGAGTTTTAGTATCTCTGACGTTCACTTTCTTCAATCCAGATTTTGTGGCGTGTGGAGCGGGAAGGTGAGCGTCTGGAGAAACCGCCGGATTGTCCCCAAGAAATGTACAACGTCATGAGGAAGTGCTGGGCCTGCAACCCTGCTGACAGACCCACCTTCGCCCAGCTCGTCACTATGGTCGCAGAGGTCTGCAACTTAATGTGAAGCTTTTGTCCCTGGTGATGAAATCAGAGAGGGTCTATTGA
The DNA here is from genome assembly GCA_013375575.1 of Percina caprodes. NCBI lineage: Eukaryota > Metazoa > Chordata > Actinopteri > Perciformes > Percidae > Percina > Percina caprodes. The sequence continues at coordinate 767,785 of JABXJD010000183.1, read as the reverse complement.
TTGAGCCTTATCAAAAGCTGATGAAATTCATGTTTTTAAGTAAATTCTTGTGTTAGGTTTCCTCACTTTTGTCTGTCTTTGCAGGCTAGACCATTGGAGGCGCTAGCAACAAGAGACTTTGCTGAATCCAGAAAACTTGGACTGGTGGCCAACGACCTTGTGACCGTCATAGACCATGGGTGGGTGAGAGAAAGGAGGGTGGGACTAAAGGAAAACTGTGACTGGCACAATGGGCCTTTGTTGTGATGAAACAGGTTTAAATCAGCCTCTCAAAAGTGCATTCCAGCCGTGATCCCATGGAGTCCTCAAATGCTTTTTGCGTTGTTTGTTTGAACAAGTCTAGCAGCTATGAAACATAATAGATTCATGGGCAAGATGATAATGTTTGTAGTGTTTTTTTTATGGAAAACCTCAAGCAACAAATAAATACACCAAATACATAAAAATCAACATAAAAAAGACAATTTTTCATTGTGCATCAGCCTCTACGAGCCATTAAAATAGGCATAAAACCCCAAACTAAAATTTGTTATATATATATATGAGTTAAGTTTGATTGCTAGTGAATCACATAATACCAGTTTCTGCAAGTCAAAGTGAGTAATCTTCAAAAGGAGAAGTTATACATTATTCCTCTTACATATGAAAAGTTTAGCTCATAAGCAATCAAACAATGACCAATTTAATACATTCAGGGGTTTTACTGCTGCAGCATTACTTGGTCTGGCATCACCAGTAGCTTATAGTGGATAATGTTAGCTCACTAAAAGGACGTTATTTCTGTTTAACAGGCTTATAATGAAGCTAATTTGTTTCGCATTGACTAGTATGCTGCTGGTCAGCAAAAGTTACGTACATCCCGGTGGTCTCAGTCTTTAGTTTCTAATTGAACAGTTCTCTGTCCCTGTGCAGTCTGGAGCTGTGTGAGTGGAGGGGCCAGAACCAGAGGACTCTGACAGTCGGCTGGTTTCCTGCGAGCTTTGTCGTGCTGTCACTACCTCTTGCTGCCACTGCCGGAAACTCCATGCCCAACCCTGCTTCTTCCACCCCTAACATCTCAGCCCCGCTGAAGGGTAGCCTGCAACACTACGCGCACAGAGACCTCAAACCTGAGCGCTGCTGGGGGACACCTGAGAACCTGGACGAGTCAGTTGCATTCACTTCTCTCAGTCTCACTTAGCCTTGGCGGATTTGCTTCTTCTATAATAAATCTGGAGAGAAGCTGTGGCTCTTTGCGTCTTAAGGAAAACAAAACCTCATGTTATTGTTTTTGAGTGCACAAAGTTGTCTGCTGTCAAACTCTGGTTTGTCCAGCCTGCACGGATAAAATTAGTATGCAATAAACTGAAACTTGCATGGCAGTAAAATTACTCAGGAATTATGGTTTAATGACAAAGCGATAAAGCTGCCGGGCTCATTTTTATTTATGTAGAGATTGGCTTGAATTACCTGCAGCTAAAAATACACCATAAAACAAGAGAAACGGGCCCAAAGATACGTTAATATCTCTTAGCTGTTTTTAAACAATGTCTTCAATGTGTCTTTTATTGCCTTGTAGCTTTTCTCTTCATTTATTGACCTTAAAGAATACTACCAATCACAAAATGAAGAAAATTAGTTGTGGTGATTTTTACTATTTGTTTTATTCTGCCTATAGTATATCATTTAGATCCTCGAAGGAAAAAAGCATCTAAACTTCCATCTCAGGTCACTGAGTTTTCTTGCATGAATGCATCTTGAATGCTAACACCAACAGTGCAGCTGACCTTTCACCTGCTGTCAGCCACTGTACTGTAGTTTGTGAGCTGAGGCTGTCCGACTCAAGTGTTTCTGTTCTGTCCTGTGCAGCAGTGGCAGCTGGAGGACGGGGCCTGCCCGGGAGAAGGAGGGCTCCAATCTGCAGCAAATGGCAGGTAGGAACTAAAAATAATGGCACAATGTAGTGAGTAAATCTGCGAGAGAAGATTTTATTTCCGAATAATGTTAACATCATGAAATGACTAGATATCATAACATAATATTGCACTAATGCTGTCTTATCCTGGTCTAAAGGCTTTTTTCATTTACAAGTACATCATTAGCTTCAAGTGTTTGCTAGGTCCACTTTTGATTCTATCTTTGTCATGCATCATTACTACATATTCTGCATTGCATTAAAGCATCAGAAGTCAAAATAGTGATATTTAATTTTGCCAAAATTGCTCAGCTGCAGTAACAAGCTCTATAGTCGTGTGTCACAGTTTTTTACGATTGCAATGACAATTATTTCAATACTTTTAACAACTTCCCTAAACTCTTAACACAGTTAACACAACATCTGTCTGTGTAGGCTATACAATTAACACACTTATTTACACAAAATGCATACAGTTAACACATAATTAAAATGCTTGAACTTCTTTTACAAACAAGCTCAACCTAGACCAAACCAATGGATTTTTACTGACAAATTTACAAATGCTTTACACTGTATGTCAGAGCGGATAACATCATGTTCTAAAACCTGACTTTGGCTAAAGTCAAAGGGAACAGCTGTTCATATTGAAACACAAATGCAGTATATCCCCTGCATTTTATTCTATTGTTACTGTAAATGAGAGAAACAGCTGATTGAAGTGATGTAAATAGATCAGTCACAGCTGATTCCCATCTAGGAAACACACTCAGGGGTTGAGCTTCTTTCAATCACATGACCATCTGTTTTTACAGTATTCTTTATATGTTACAGTAAGTGAGTGTTTATAGTAACCAAAGTCACATTCCTTGTTTGTTTACCTGGCCAAAGCTGATTCTGATATGTTACAGTAGTACATATGGTACAAGGAGGACCTGTTTGGGCTCATTTGGTGTGGAAAAGGAACAATACAGTAAAGATGAACATAAAGAAAGTAAGAGATTCCTGCACAAGGGAGAGGAAGACGAGTACCAGGACAATTATGTCTTTGTTTCCTTTTTTCATACTGTAAACCATACATTCTATAAATCTACTCTGAGATGGCTCAATCATTTTTGTATTGAATTTCTGCAACAAAAGAACCAAAATGCAGCATTTACTAAACCCAACAAAACAAAAATGTAGAGAGGCATCAAGGGAAACTGCAGTGTAAAACACAATCTATAGTCAATATAATATACTATTATCTATTATTAGGGGGTGGCTGTGGCTCAGTTGTAGAGCGGTTGCCTACCAATTGGAAGGTTGGTGGTTCAATCAAGCCCTGCAGTCCCATGTCAAAGTGTCCTTGGGCAAGACACTGAACCCGAGTTGTCGACATCGGAGTGTGAAAACACATAAAATGACACATAAAAAACTGACACATAAAATAATGCAGTTTCTGTAATTCCACCTGATATTAGTGTTTTTATGACATTGGGCTATGACTGACTAAATGTTCCTGTTCTGGGATCACATAATTTGCAGTGTTTTGGGAGACATAGTGTATTGTATTAGTGTAATATTGTATTTGAAAAACTAGTGTTAGTTTAGTTTACAATGTGCGATTTTGAGCATGAAGTTAACCGTTTTGCCAATTGTGTGTTGTGTTGGTGCGTTAAGAGAGGAAAAATTGTAAAAAAAAAATCGTAAACAACTGTAACAGGCTCGTAGCAGTGCCCACATATACTCTGAACTATCACGCTGTTCAGTACTATTTTCCATTCTGTTTCCTCGTTCATTTCACTATACTCATATGTAATTGTGATTTTAAAAGGCTTCTCCCTGTGTCTTCAGGTATGTCCCAGAGCCTGGAATCAGTTTTGAACGGACAACGTCCCCGGGCTCACACAGTAGGGGCGTTGGGGCTGAATCAGCAGGGCAGACTCATGTCCCCTGGGATGGCAGCTGGTAGGGTAGGGAAGCAGCAGGACCCACGGCGGTTCAGCGAGGCCAGTTTAGCCCCGCCTCAGAGACCACCGCCACCCAACCTGAAACGCTTAAACATGAAACCGAGGAGAGTTCCAATCCAACCTGTCCCGGGAAACTCATGGTCTCCGCAGGTGGTCCTGTCCCCTCCAGCGCAGACGCAACCTCAACCCCAACATCCACCGCAGCAGAGCATCGGAGGCTCCAACCTGGCTAAAATGGCCCACATGGCACGCTCAACCCCGCAGCTGGACGAGACAGACAACCGAGAGAGGGATCGAGAGAGGGAACGAGTCAGATCTCGAGAGAAATTACCTAATATGCAGAGCACAAAAGACATTCTCACGTCACAGGTACGAGACTCATAAGAGTCAAGATTCAAGATTTCTTTGTCATACCACAGTACACTGTCGATGAAATTATGTGCAAAATTCACAGTTATTATTGTGAGTTATTTATATGAATTAAAATAAATAAATGCTTAAATGCCTGTATGGGTGTGCAGAGCATGTAGAGTGATAAATATTTTTTTTAAATCCATATACATTGGTTTGATTTTTCAGTGTAAAAACTTGTTCAATGGATTAACACCGAGCTTCTTCTCAGATTATGGAGGCAGTTCATGGAGTGACCATTGAAGAGGTTCATGCTGCACTTCAACGAAATGACTGGAACCCAGTGCGAGCTGAACAACAACTCAAGGTCTGACCAGGAAATGTAGCCCCCAACATAATGGGGGTTATCTTATCTACCTGTATATGTTGCAAAGTTTAGTTTGTGAAAGTGTGCAAATGTCACTTCTGATGCAAGTTATTTTAATAGATTTAAGATTTAAAACAAACTTAAAGCAATATTACAAAAATATATTACAAAATAATAAACAAATAAAAAGAAATGAGAGACACTAATAAATAGTCCTAGGTTTAAGTTTATAAAATGCAATGGCAAACCTAATTTAAAAAGTACCTATGCACTTGTCCATAGTAACCATACCATAAAATATTCACAAAAGTACAACATAAAATACAACTTTACAGCAGAGGACTGAGAATACTCTAATTACTGCATTTAAATTGGTTTTGGTAATGCAATTTTTTTTTAGGGAGTTTTCACCACTGAGGGTCAATACCAACACACTTGCATTAGTAGTTAATCCATCATATAGAGGGGGCCTGTCCTGACCTTTAGTGTTTTGTGCACACACAGTTCTAAATTATTCATATACCACAAGCTAAAGTGACATACAGAAAACCTGGGGCCAGGTAGAGTTCATCTGGAATGGAGTGGAGTAGGTAGCTGTGCATGTGATGAAGCTGCCCTGTATGTAGCCTGTTTTGTTCACTGTACTTACCGTAAAGCTAACTTAGAGGCCACAGGGTGGTGATGGTGGTCTTGGAGGGCTGGGTTTTATAAGGCCCTGAGGTGCATTTAGGTGCTTAATCCAGTCCGTGTTTTATATGTTTTTGTTATGCATGAAGTTAAAGCCACAACAGGTCGGTAAGCATGATATAGATGCAAATATTATCTAAGGTCTTAACCAAGCAGAGATCTAGTCAATTTTCAAACACATTTGTTTCCAACTTTATTTCATATAGATAAACGGAGCAAATCTACAACATGTCAAGAAGTTGGAGTTAGATGTTCATCTTTAATGTAGACCTATCTTGTTTTCCCATGTAGCTTTAATCAATCATCAATAAGGAATTTGCGTTGCATATTTTGAACACGGATATTGAGATTCTGTGATGAACTGCACTAAACACCTAAGTATGTTGCACGACAAGACATAGGCTCAACAATGATTTGACAGCAGGTGTTTTACATTTGCATGCTGATAAGGCCTGCGCTGAGGTGTGGAAAGAGATGCAACTTGCCTGAAAGTTGCAACTTTCAAAAAACAAATAACCAGCATTTTTCTCTTGTTTTGTCTTGTTTCCATAAAATGCTTGAGGTGTTAATGTATCTAGAAAATGTGTATTTAGGTTGCCACTTCTGATCCGTGTCTACTTGATTTGTGTCTCTTCAGTTGGACCAGATGTACTTGCTGAGCCTCTGCTCCAGAGAGGAATGTCTGAGGATCCTCACCAGATACCAGTGGAACCTGCAGCTGGCCAGCCGCTACCTGATCCGATGGTCTGGCGAGAAGGAGCGGCCTCCAGTTAGCACAGAAAGACGAGTCTGAAGGGATTTTATGGCTTCATCAATGCATCGATGGATAACTTTTTTTTTAACAACAATACTGACATTTGAAGCTGTCGCATACTTTGACTGACCACCTTGATATGGGAACAGACATGAGGTCCAAGTGCATATAAAAGTAGAAAAGTGAAGTTTTTTTTTAATGTACAAACAAAAAAATATTTTGCTTATTTAGCAAAAAATGAGACATTTTCCAGCATATTATGTGCTATGTTTAAATAGTTTTAATGCATTTTTATATATTATATTAGAAACGATTATTTTGTTGAATAAAATGATCTGGTCTTCAGCTGACCTGTAATAATATGGGCAGTTAAATCAGCTGGTCACTGTGTCACATTTTTTTATTTCATGGGATGATTATTTGTTAGAGTGCCCGCTGGTCTTTGGAAAGATTTTAGTGTCTTCAATTTTATTTATAGTATCAAATCATAACAAGATCTCATATCTCGAGACACTTTACAGATAGAGTAGGTTCTAGACTACACTCCATAATTAACAAATATCCAATAATTCCAGAAATTCCCCCAAGAGCAAGCATTTAGTGTGACATTGGTGAAGAAAAACCTGGGACAGACCCAGGCTCTTGGTAGGCGGTGTCTGACGGGGCCGGTTGTGGGTGTGATGCACAGTGGTAATAATAGTCACAATGTAAATGTGCTGTATAGCGCTTTTCTGGTCTTAACGACTACTCAAAGCGCTTTTACAAGGTGCCACCTGGTCATCAGATAAACATGCACACACATTCACACTCCGATGCACAGCATGAACAGACATGCTACTTTAAATATTCTGGTTGTAATGCCTGCATTTTCCCAGAGGGGGGAGCAGTATGATGTTTAATGTGATTTGAGAAGAGAGGTATTGTCTCCTTTTGTTCCATCTGAAGCGTTAGGATATAATCTTTAGATACAGGAAGCTGATATTGACACCAATAAAGTTGATGTTTGAGAAAGTTACCAAGTAACTAAAGTGGGGCAGAATGTTAGTGGAACTTTGGCTGATGTTCCAGAACATGAGAGGGGGGAATTCCCTCTAAAGCAAAGATAATTTTTCCAAGTGAAACCAGCTGTTCCACATTTACAATTTAGGTTTCCAAAGGCCTTCCCAAAACCTTTCCTGGACATTGAGTGGAGCAGAAAAACACAAAACAAGACTATGACACGGCATAATATGGCATTTGTTTTATTTCTGAAGTACAGGGAATTTTTCAAATGGTACAAAATAGTTTTGATAAAAACAGGAAACTGATGCTACAGATCCAAACTGCTGCATAACTGATTTTTAAAAAAAATAATTGCTGCACATAAACATCAAAATGGCACAATGAACAAACATTTGCGATCAATGTACTGTACATCCTTTGGCTACTTTCCTTTCCTCTTTCCTTATCAGGAGTCACACTGTACAGAGAATGATGGTAGCAAGCAATTTTTCATTTCAATAGGCTTTATCGGCATGACGTTCAACATGTTGTCAAAGCACAATTATAATCATGAAAGACAATGCTCGAAAATAAAATAAGGTTAACACTATGAGTTGTATTGGTAAAAGTACATATTAAACTATTGCTAACTAAAGTTATTCCTACTAATGCAATTGTTATCTATTATGTCTTACTAGGGTTATTTAACTACCGTGTAAAAGTGCAGAGTGATATGAAAAATCTGCACTGCAATGAATACAACAGGAACATAACTGTGGCAATAACAATAGCAGCCATAATGTTTGACTCAAGTCTATGCAAGCTTATTTACATCAAGTAGTGAGATCAATAAAAAATGTCTGCCTCAAAGGAAGGACTTATTACCCTGGGCTGTTTATAACACACATTTAGTTACTGGCAGTGTAAGAGAGCTGTAGTCTGGATTTGAGAGCACTAGTGGCAACCAAGCCTCACAGGAGGCACACCCATGTTATGTCACATTAATGATGAATAAATACAGAGCAGATAGCTGCATTCAACAGCAATGGGCAACATTTGCAAACTTTAAGCTTCCATTGACTTGTTTATTCTTTGGCGATATGAGCTAAAACAAAAAACTAAATTTCACATGACAACTTTACATTCAGGTCTCTTTCTGCTAGACAAAACTACAGGAAGTTCATGTGTTTCCTTAAACCCACCACCAACAAGGGTTTTCCAACCACTGTGAGGTCAGATTACCTAACCAGATTTACTAACCTCAACTTCTGCTTTCTATTCCTTTACTTGAATTATTCCTCCTTTTAACCTTAACCTACACACACTCTCGCCTAAATCATTACCCAGGCACATGTTCAAGGCACTGGAACCTGGAGGAATTGGAGGGCCATGTTCGGCAGTGATGCCAGTCTCCATGGCAACCAATAAACTACATGGGAGCATTTACACTATAGTCAATGCTACGGGTAAAGCTAAAAAATGACTGCAGCTAATGTTTAGGTTCCATGTACTGTAACTCTTGTGTTATGTATAAGATTAAAAGCCTACAGCCACGCCAGCTGCTCTGAGGCTGTACCAAGGCAGAGCAGTGCTTTTATCTAAATGTCCGCATGCTAACCTGCTGACAATGACAATGCTAACATGTTTTTACCATGTTAGGCATCTTAATATAGTATGTTTGCATGCTAGCATTTGCTAATTTGCCCTAAACACAAAGTATCTGCTAGCTGCTAGCTAGACAATCTACTAGCCTAGATGCACACCAGTATTGCACTACAGCTATAAGAGTGTGCTAATAATAGCTAAAGCATAAAATTGTGTGGAAATCCACTCCTATTTCTATTTGTAGGCACTGAAAAAGACATTGAGGGGTGATGTTGACTTTCTTTGGCAGGTATTAAATCTCAGATGTTCAAATAGCTAAAACTACAGACTGCATGGAGTGTAAAAGGCCTTGCCAACACAGCAGCAGGTATCACTAAATGAGTTTGGATAGATATCAAAAACCATCCTTGGCAGGCATCTGGAATCAAGAGTTTATTGGCTCATTTTGGTCTGTGTGTATAAAATGATCCTGGGATTGACGCCATTTTTGCTGGAATTTTGTGAAGGCAGGATTTTCAAAAACAAATTACAGTACATGAACGGAGAATATATATCTGGCACTTGCTCTAATGCTGTTGTTTTCCCCTCGGTTATGAAAACACCGTGCTGCGTTGGTTGGCGTCCCCGACCTTTTCAAAGAACATGAAATCCTGCAAAGTAACAACACAGAAGTAAATTAATTTTGCCCGATTAGACCGGGGCAGAAAGTATACAAAAATTAAAATTGGTGTTATTCAAAGCACAAATACTTAAAATATGGTCTTACAATGAGGAAGCAGGCTCCCATGAGCACAGCTTTCATCTTCACGTCCAGGTCCAGCGGGAACTGGATGCCAAAGTTGTCCGTGTCTGTGAAGACTTCCTTCAAAAGGCCGCTCCACTGCTTGCTGATGCGACCAATGGGCGTTTCACCATCTTTGCTCTTCAGCTACAGAGCAATAAGTACAGCAATGTTTAGTAGACCTTTTATCAAACATACTGAGAAGTCATCATGTTTAGGTGTTTTCAAAATGCCAAACTTGGACTGGAATGTTCACTTATAAAAATAGTTTGACACTTTGGGAATTAAGGTTCTTGCCGAGAGTTAGATGAGAAGACTGAAACCACTCTCATATCTGTAGGATGAATAGGAAGCTACAATCAGCAGGCAATAAGCTGAGCTTTGCATAAAGACAGGGAGAATCAGCTAGCCTGGCTAGATATGAGCGTTTTACAGACCTTCTTCTAACACATCGATCTGACCTCACCTCAAAGTTGACATCCCCACAGCAGTTGCAGGCAAAGCAGGGCCCCTCCAGTTTCATCAGGGTCTCCTTGTTGGCTCCCTGGATGGAAAACTTTGGCAGGCAAGGGTGCCAGTCCTGTTTGACATAGCCTATGGTGGTGCCTGGTGGCGCCTGGACCTCCATCTGTTGGTCACATACATAATTACATGCTCATACTAACATGCCACTAAGTTTTATAAAACCATCCTAGAGAGTTTAAAATCTGTCCTCATCCCTTAACAGCTATAAATAAAACACCACGGGGTTAGCATGTCTCATGGTAGAACAAGATTGATAAGTGAACCTCCATTGTGGCACCACATAACAAAGGTAATACATCTCACATGGCTCCTGTCTGGCCAGTAAACACAACGGCAGTCTGTGAGAGTGAAGCAGCTTGGGCTCGGGCCAATGGGAAGGTACTGTAGCCAGATTGCTAACGATGTGATTAAAGAGGTGGAGGGATGGAAGAGGATCGGGGGAGTCAAGGAGATAGTATGGACAAACAAAGGGCCATTCATAGTCTCAACAAACCCCTGCCTGAACAGACTGGTGCACAGAGACATGGACGCGCCACTCAGCAACTCAACAGCAACAAGGCAAAGGGAGGAAAGACCGAAGAATCTAAATCTGAGCCACTGAGAGCTGTGAGACTATTGATTTGTATGCTTATAGGACCAAAAAGGTTTTGGCTGGAGTAAAAACCTGCACACAAATTACCATTTCAAAATCCACTGTTAAATGGCTGGTTTGCTTACGTACTTTGATTGGTATCTAGATATGCAAATAGTTTCAGTTGTCCAGATACTAAAGTGTCCATCTCAACAACATTTCTACAGAAACAATGACCTTACACACCACATCAACAGTTTTCATAGAGAAGAAGGTAGTTTGTAACCAGGACATTGTTTCTGGAAACACTATTAAAAAAATGAAATTTCCAATGCTATGAGCACCACAATAAAGTAGTAATACATGCTGTATTGAGGTGGTGGAAGAAATCTCAGAGAAAGAGACCTCCAAATCTGGACAAAGAAAAACCAAGAAACAGCTCTTTAAAAGGATAAGGCTGGGGACACTCTTCATTGTTGCTCTAAATCCCAATTTAGCACTTCCATTTTTTTTGCTTTGGTTGTTTTTATTTTTATTTCCTGTTTTTTTGGGGGGGGAAGCTTAACTTTATTTCTAAAAGCACCCTGAATGAATCAAGTACTGAATTGGTACAACTGTGGTGTAACAGTGTTTCCTCTATGTTAATTTTGTAGTGGCAGCCCGCCATGGCAAAATGTCTACCGCCACGGTCTCAGACCTAGGGCAGACACATAATGTAGTCGCGGTTTCCTTTTAAATGATCCTGTTTAAATGATACCCCCGTTGGCTGCCGCTTCAGAGGTTATTGGGCCCAGCCAGTTTAACTCCACATTCTGTTGTGTTGATGGAGTTTATTGTCAAACACGTTTGCTTTCTTCCGAGTCGACCATTAAACGAACAGTTCCACCAAAAACGTCACCGCGGTGGGTCCGTTCTGATTGGACAACAATCAACTTGTCAGTTCTGTTAGCTCATCGTCTTGACATCAAAACATCTGGAAACGGTAATGTCAGTGTAATATAATATAAATTGGAAATAGTCTATAGATGTAGTCATTGGGTTTTTCATTCTATGAAGAATCATTTTGTAGACCTGGTGTACATGTTAAGAGCCCTATAGTTCCTCAATAAATACAGTTCAATCACAACTTAAAATATGCCTCAGAGTGTGTGAATAGAGGTGAATAAATATACAGACAGACCTGCCCCCACTGCTAAAAAAAATGGAAAGGAAAGGAGGAAGGAAACCTTGTGTGGTAAATCAATATAATATGAGACCCACACACACGCACAGACCTCTTGCAGGCAGCAGGGACACCAGCAGGAGACACAGCGGAAAGGCCGTATGAAACGGATGACCTCCCTGTCCATGTTGTCCTTGATCTTCATGTCGAAGCTGCGCAGCGAGCCGCAGCAGTTCCTGGTGCAGCAGTCGTTCTTCTCTTTGGCCTTGTAGATCTTTTGGCCCAGACTGTTTTTTATCTCGTACTGGTTGTTGGTTTCAAATCCAATTATTGCTGGGACGTGAGAAAGGAAAATGGGTGATAACGGTAAATAATAAAGTGTAGATAAGTAAAGAATTCCAAGGACAGATGTCATTTTACCATTTTGATTTATGAGAGGTTTAAAGCTCCATAAACAAACTGCTGATGGTTCTAGGCTGCTTTCAAGGTGGTGATAAGTGCAGATATGACTGGATGAACAAGTAACAGGCCTTACCTTCTAGGAGTTCCACTTTTTGATGGATCAGAATCTGGTCAATCTAAAACCACAAGGAGGAACAGTGAACAGTTTATCACTTCAACATACTGCATATCCAACTGATTGTCTTAAAGTCTTAATCTTCTAGAAACGATCAAAAAAGTGGCAAACACAAGGGGACCATTTCACTTGTTTGCAATGCAAAGCAACTTACTCCATGTCACATCTCGATGCTGGAGTATAGACAGAGTTATTTGTTTGAACTCTATTTAAATAAAAGTTGTTGATCCTTATATGTACACAAAGAAAACATATTGAGTTGCTGTTTTTATGAAAGAACCATGTTGAATATGACCTTTACGAGTTAAAAGGCTGTAATGACTGTGGTCTTACTACATTGTTTTAAATGGAAAAATGAATATAAAAACGCACAAACTAAAGCCAGATTTCTACTTTATTTCCCTCACTGACTATCCACTATACATGTAAATTAATGGTAAGTCAATTAAATTAACAGAAGAAAATGTAATTGTGTGAATCTTTGTCTACATGTTATGGCTATTTTTACATTTTATTTCACGTAATGCGTGAAAGATAGGAACATTTGGAATTTAATTTAATTCATGCATTTCAATGTTCTAGACTGGTACCCAATCGCTGACAGTAGCTTTTTTTGGTGCTACACTACACCTCAAGTGTAGCTCCTTATTGTTAATTTCTATGAGTCAACTCAAGTTGTCATTATCAGAGAGCTGCACACTCAGAAACAAAGAGGGAGCAAAATCCAGAAGTGAAGGAGTGGTGCGTGAATCATCCCTCTAAGCCTCAACTGACTGCACAGGCTATGCAGATCTTACTTTGATTACTCTATCCTACCTGTGTGAGGTACTCGAGCCCTGGTGGGACACCAACAGGAACCACAGCTGGAGCTGGAGCGTTCCCTCCCTGAGGGGCACCATACTCCGGTCCTGGAACGGGGCCAGGGCCAACCGCACCAGGCTGATACATGACAGGAGCTTGGGCTGGACTGTAGCCCATGTTGAAGCCTGGTGGAGGGGCTTGACTGGGGTCTGTGTACCCCCCATGAGGAACTGGATAAGGGGCTACAGACTGGCCGCCTTGCTGAGGCATTGGGTAGGGTGGGTGGCTGTAAGAGCCTGGGTAACCTTAAAAAAAGACATCACATCATATTAGTTCAAAGATCATCTTGTACAGGTTTTTCTTTTATTTGACTGAATTTGTACAAGACTGTTGACAGTGGTGCTGCATGCTTGACTGATGTTTTGGTGGGTAAGGGTGAATGAATAACTGTTCTACAGTCATAAGCCTATGCCATGGCTTAAAAAGTTACATTCATGCATCCTGATATTAGAATTTCATCACATACTCTTCATGCTTGATAGGCATGGGATCATCTCTCAATGCAAATAGGTATTAGTCTAACTGACCATGACAAGACTGATTGCTATTTTAATTCTAATATACACACACACACACACACACACACACACACACACACACACACACACATATAGAGGAGTTCTTCACAGTATAAAACCAGATGGCTTTCAAACTGGAAGCACTCAAGGTCCATTTAGCCATTACACATATTATTATATGTAATGGTTAAAATTAACCTCAATTTACATATAATATAAAAACATAACTCACAATAAAACTTATACAATAAAAACATGAATGAACACCTCTATAGGTTTGTGTTGTAGGTTCAGGGGTACTGTGAGTATTGTTTTGTGTTTTACCAAGTACTTAAGTTAGAGAGGGTTTTGTTTAACCTTTTGATTTCTGATAGTTGTAGTAATAGTCTTCCTTTTGAGGATCTATTTTTGTTATATTCTGTTATATTAAGTTCCACAGCATCCATAGGCCCATGTTTCCGTTTGCAAGCTCTGTTGTTCTGTTTTGCCTTATTCTAAAATCAATATCCTTTCAAATAACAATTACATCTGGTTTTATGTTTATGTCCCCTAGCAATACGGGACATAACTACACAATACAAAACAACATACATTTTGGTAAAGTGAAAAAGAAATACATAAGAAAACTGGAATTGTGATCAGATGTCTCAGCCAAGTGCAGCAAACCTTTCATTAAGATAAAAAAATGAAATACTGCAGAGACAAACATTCAGGTCATTGTTGCGCCTCAGTCACACAGACGGAGGAAGTCATGATCTGTGTTTGCATGGCTGATCACAGCTGCCCTGTGCTGCTAAGTGTGTGAGTGTGTTTACTGCAGATCATCCTGCTTTTCCCTGCTGGAAAAGCAGAGCCAATAAGCTACTTATTATCTGAACCACAGAGGAGATTGGAAGCACTTTTACAAGGGAGGTAATTAGAGGCCAATACTGGACTATGCTATACAGTAATGGCCCTGGTGTTTTTCTCTTGTTTTTCATCACCTTTTCTTGGTGAATACTAGGCTTTTAAACAGTACAGTTACTTGATAACGGTCTTTATTTCGGCATAAATTGAACAGCTTCAGGCTCTTATCTAAGCAGAGCAAACTACACTAATCAGTAAGGTTTTCAACTGGCAATTTACAGCAGGGACTTCAGTTTTAGTAGCAGCCTGAATGCTTTATGAAAAACATCTTCATTTGAACATAAAATACAACATAACTCTGTTTCTGCTTGTTTGTTTAAAAGGTAAGTCTGAATTCATAATAAAGATCAGACTTTTCCCCTGTCATTCAGAAATTTAAGCAGCAAGGACACTTCAATACCTGCTGATGACAGAAGCATTATCAAAACATGGTTTCAAAAAGGGTAAGAGAAGACTTTGTTTGGTTCAAGAGAGTTTAAAGCAATTAGAGAATGCCAAATTACTCGCTCCTACTCTGTCCTTCACACTTTACAATATGTTGATTGTAAAGAAAAGAGCTTCAATGGCAATAAAGGAAGTGAGTGCGCTGTCATGTCATGTGTTTAACCCCTGACAGATGTCTGAACCGTAGTGTCACCACAGAATGTTTCTCAGTGAGAGCAGCTTGAACATTTCCACAAGTTTCACACTAATAATAATCCTTCCTCTTTCTTTCTATCTAGTCAGAGGCATTCGTATTGTGCCGCTAGAGGTGAAATTCTTGAACTGGCGCAAGACGGACGAAAGCAAAAGCATTTGCCAAGAATGTTTTGATTAATCAAGCAATGCCTAGTATCAAATGTAGCTCTCATTTTAGATTGTTCAACAACATAATGTACCGGATTGCTCACATACCAAATCCTCTTATGTCTTGATGATGTTTCAGTTATTGTGTATTTATTAACTATGAGGCTGACAAATCGCGTTTTTTGTCCTTTAAGCGGAATGTGAAAGAAATTCTTGTAATGTTTATCCTCATCTGTAACTAGCGTAAAACTGAAACGATTTTTCAGGAAAAAGTGCAAAACATTCTCTGGGTCCAGCTTCTCTTCTGCTTCTCTGTTTTATATTATTGTAAATACCTAGTCGCTGTATGCACTTAAATTTCAAGGTTATTGACTTTACTTAGAATGAATATAATGTCATAGTTTTGTCACAGTATCATTCATGTAGGAGTTATCTTTGTTTCATTACTGACCAAACTGGTTTTTATTGACATGGCAGGACAGTCCAACACCCACTAGCTGGTATAGAGTTCTAAAGCTCAACTGATGCTGTTAAATCTCAAAATAAACATGGATTGCAGTCAGAAAAACTTTCTATCAAGCACCTGCAACCAAAAGGAGGACCTGATTAACGTGGTCAGTGAGTCTTTTTGTTGCTCCACCTTTTCCACATTCCTTCTTCTACTTGCAGGAAACAAACCCACATATTAAACCAGTGAAATCGCAGGAAGGCAGCCCTCATGTACACAGCCATTGCCCACACAATGGTTACTTTCACCAACAACAACTGCCTTTTCCATCCAGAAGGAGGAGTGTGCTATACCAACGGGCAAAATCAGGAGTGATTCCCCTTCAAGATAATGCAAGCATTTCTTTCAGATTCCACCAGTTTAGGGAGGACAGCATTTCTTAAGGAAAGCATGTCACGTCACAATGATGCTCAGTGAACAGGAAGGTCTAATGGAAATTTGAGACTCAAGAGCCTAATCATTTCAATATGGCAGCAAAATAATAGAGGAAACCATTAAGAAAGTGTTAAAAGCAAATGTATTACACAAATCACATTCAAAGCTCTTAACTCTTCTAGTTTTCTGTGCAATAGTCAAACTATTAATGAAAATTTGTAGGAAAAAAAACATCTAGTTGTTTTTTTAACTTTCATAGATGTCGCTTACCAGGAGCAGACATGGCGAGGAGCTGGATGGGACTTTTCTGGGCACGGAGAGAAAGGAGGTCAAACTTCCGGGTCCACTCCCAGGGTCTCTATGGGAAACTGGAGGAATGAAAGGGACAGAGGGTGTGATTAAATAAAAGGGAAGGGGGTTGCACACAAACTGAAAGTGACGATGACAAAAAGAGTCCAACAACATTCAGCCTCACTCATATATGTGGAGTGACTTTTATTATCCTATGTGTCTTGTTGGTTACAACAGCACAATGGTGTAATACGTAGGCTACATGTTTAAGACCACCATGACAGTTCATAAGTCCAGTCTGACCTTTAAAACCCTCAGAAAACACGGTGGAAACGAAAAGGCGGCAAAAAGCTCTTTTGTTCTCGAAGTTTAAGAGCTAAAATGTTAGAAAATAAAAGTGGGCGTAGGCCTAACCAACGAAGTAAAAAAAAACAGCTACAAATCCCTCAAAATGATCAGCAGTACACTGTTCTGAAAGCCCTCTTTAGCCTACACATTTTCGCAGCATAACATATAGCTAGCCTTCGGGTGAATCTCTGCCAGACACCATGGATATAAATACACGGTGTCTGGTAAAAAAGAAAATCTATATTAGGAATTGAAGAAAACAAAAATTACGCAAAAAACTCACCTCTCTGGCAGCAGGTCGGTCCCAGCTAAATAAATAGCATTGAAAACAAATGTATTGAAGTGGAAAAATGCCCCATGCATAGAGCCAAGGTGGAGCTTCTATCGTACCCAACCTGTTCCTTGCTATCACTCCTCCCTGCAGTCAAAACTAATTACATCCTCCTCCCCTTTCTGAGTCATACGACCTTTATTAAGACTTCCGTGAGTAGGCTATCTATCATCTTGTTGGAAAAACTGTAACAGAAAACAGTAAACTGTAAAAATATACCGTTTCTACTTGTTCTAGTAGGCTATCATGTTACTTGGCTGTCACATACGAGGATTTGCGCCGTGGAAATAAAAACACGTTATTATTTTAGTGCATGTAGCAAAAGCAGAGAGGACCACCAGAGGGAGCCAAATATTCAGTATTGAAAATCACGTTACTGTCACTGTGGCCAGGGCCATAGACTGTATATATATATATATATATATTGATATTTAATATTAACGGTCTATGGTCAGCATACTCAACTGTCATGGCCTGTGTTACGAAGCAAGCTATGGCGTTAACTATGGAGCTAGATTTGTTTCTTTATTACATGCGAGAAAATAAATGATCTGAAAGGAAAAAAACGTTTGAGAAAAAAAGTTATCACACTGAGAGCAAAAAAAGCATTTTATGAGAGAAAAAAAAATTTGAGTGAACAAATTTTCATATCAATAGCAAAGACTAAAAAAAGTTTAAATATAAATTTGAAACTTTTTTAATTATTTCTAATAAAAAAATCTCTCAAAATACTTTTTTAAACTCTCAAATGTATATGTTTTGCTATCAGTGTGAAAAAATGTTTTCTCCTCGATAATGTCATGGGCGGGGCCACGTTCCTATTGGCCAGTTGGGTGAGCACCGTCTTGTCTTGGGAGTCGATCTGATTCATTACACCATTGTCAACGGCATAGTTGCGCTGCCTTAGTCAAGAGACAACATTTTCACACTGATAGCAAAAAATATATATTTGAGAGTTTAAAAGTATTTTGAGAGAGATTTTTTTTCTCAGAAATAATTTTAAAAATTTCTAATTTATATTTTTATATTTATACTTTTTTTTGTCTCAAATATTTATATTTTTTGCTATTGGTATAAAAACGTTTTCACTCAAATATTTTTTCTCTCAAAAAAATGCTTTTTTGCTATTGGTGTGATAACTTTTCTTCTCAAACATTTTACTTTTTTCTCAGATCATTTATTTTCTCGCATGTAATAAAGAAACAAATCTAGCTCCATAATTAACGAGGTAAGTTCAGGTTCAACCCAGAGTTTTGTGTATCACAATGGTGGATCACTTGTTGCCGGGTTCAATCGCCGTGGTAACTTATGCTGAACACCTAACCTGGTCGGGAGTAGGTTATGTTAAAGATCAACCAGTGTGAAAGCACCGCCTACTGACCAATCAATACTCGATTGATAATGGCGTCACCGCTCTTAGGTGATCCGGTGGAGCTCGGTGGCGGAGAGAGAGAAGTGTGCTCAGAAAAGTTAAAACATTTAGAGACAACCCCATTAACATTGCCTGATGGGTATGTTTATGAAAGATATAATTTTCAGCGGAGGTATAGGCTTATTCCGTTTACCCTTTAAGCACACATACGTCACCACGAGCGGAGGGAGTTTCATAGGCCATTTGCGGCTATTTGTCCACTTCTTGAGCTATGTGTTGCAAT
This sequence comes from Percina caprodes, assembly GCA_013375575.1. NCBI lineage: Eukaryota > Metazoa > Chordata > Actinopteri > Perciformes > Percidae > Percina > Percina caprodes. The sequence continues at coordinate 748,999 of JABXJD010000183.1, read as the reverse complement.
GTGCACATTGCGCACGTTTAATTATATTTTTATATATTTTTTTATATTTATGTATTATTATTAGTATTATACTTAATTAGTATTATACTTACTTAAATAGTTACTTTCCACTGCGGACTCCAATTCAACTTTATTTATAGTATCAAACCATGATTATCTCAAGACACTTTACAGATAGAGTAGGTCTGGAGAGACCCAACAATTCTAGTAATTCACCCAAGAGCAAGCATTTAGTGTGACAGTGGCGAGGAAAAACTCCCTTTAAGGAAGAAACCTCCGGTGGTGAGGAAAACTTCCTTTTAGAGTGAAACCTCGGACAGACTCAGGCTCCTGGTAGGTGGTGTCTGATGGTGCCAGTTGGGTAATACAGATAAATGGAACTATGACTAGAAATAGTTGTAGTAGTTTATGGCGTAGCAAGGCACTGCAGGGCATTACAGGGTATAGCAGGGCAAAGCAGGACGTAGCAGGGAACTGCAGGGCATAGCAATACATAGCAGGATGTAGCAGGGCATAGCAGGACATAGCAGGACGTAGCAGGGCAAGGCAGGACGTATCAGTGCACTGCAGAGCATAGCAGGACGTAGCAGGGCACTGCAGGGCATAGCAGGACGTAGTAGGGCACTGCAGGGCATAGCAGGACGTAGCAGGGCACTGCAGGGAATAGCAGGATGTAGCAGGGCACTGCAGGACATAGCAGGATGTGGTAGGGCATATCAGGACATAGCAGGGCACTGCAGGACATAGAAGGACATAGCATGACATAGCAGGGCATAGCAGGACATAGCAGGACATAGCAGGGCACTGCAGAGCATAGCAAGACATAGCAGGGCACAGCAGGACATAGCAGGGCATTGCAGAGCATAGCAGGACATAGCAGGACATTGCAGGACATAGCAGGGCATAGCAGGGCATAGCAGGACATAGGGCACTGCAAAACATAGCAGGATGTAGCAGGGCACTACAGAGCGTGCAAAATGAAATTTAAACTATACTACATTGATCTAAACATTAATTGGAGCCAAATTGACCAAGCTAAAACAAACTTATCTTAATTAAACAAATTAGCTAACATTAGAAAGTTTGACAACTAAACTTAAAGATAAGTTTTTTGGGGTTTTCTGCTTATATTGGACAGGACAGCTAGGTGAGAATATGCAGGATACCATCCCAGGTGAGACTCAAACACTGGACCTCTGCGTCGAGGTATAAACCTCGAAGTATATATGCACTTGCTCTACCCACTAATCCATCTCAGCCACAGCTACATTCAATCATCAATCATTAATCATTGACTCATGTGTCCTTTTTTAATTGTATATAAGTCTATGATTGTAAACTAAACTGAATTAAACCTAAATAAACTAACATTTATCATATACTCTAAACTAAGAGCATTGACTAAATGAATGCAACTAAATTAAATTTAAAATGAAATTAAACATGCACACATTTTTTTTATCAACACTGAGTTAAATGTGATGATGTGAAATGTGTGGAAGGGTAACTTGCTATCAATGCCAAACAGTTATCAACCAGCTATTTAGCATCTTTAGCCTATTGTTCTATTTCTTTTAGAATATAATAGAAAGCCTTTATTGTCATTATACACAAGTACTCAGTACCTGTGCAATGAAATTGGAGCAATCCCTTTTCAGTGTATATATAACAATAACATAAAGATAACAATATAAAATATCACAAATTTAAGTAAAAAATATAAAAAAAAGTCAAAAATATAAAGTGTAGGTAGTGCAGAGAACTTTCTGAACAAATTTAATCTGACAAATGTTCAGTTTATTTATCATAATTTCAAAGGTTGCTCACTTTTTTGGAGGGAGCCGTCTTTGTCTAGTCTATATTTGGCAACTGCTACAATGCCTGCTACTTATAGGGCACAGGACTGGGGCGGGGTATGAGTTTCAGCACACACACACACACACACACACACACACACACACACACACACACACACACACAGCCATAAATCAGTAAATCCTGTCCTTGCAAACAGACAATAGGTGGATGAAGTCCACTTTCATATAACTATACTCATGAAGACTTTCAGTGACTATATTAATTTCCAAACCTTAACGGTGACTGAACGTAGTAACCCTAAACAAACTTTCATCACACATAAGTACTATTAACTTGTATTCAAGTACTCTTAACCTTTCATTTTGTAACCATATGCTTTGTGCATACTTGAATTTAAGTTAAATTTCAAATATTTGTATATTATGTATGAAAAACAATAAATACAACTTAAAGTGTAGCTCAATGCAGTCAGAGGAATAGTTATATAACTAGATATATAAAATAAAATAAATGCAACTCTTATGTTTGAGAGTGTTTTCAATCTTCTCATTTAACTCTTGGCAAGAAAGCAAATAAGCGTATTTCCCAATATGTCAAAAGTCTTTTTTTTATCCAATGTCAAGAATATTTAATGCTTTGTTGGAAATAGAACAGTTTATGTAGAGATATAGCACACTTTTGATATCAATCAAATATTGTACTGTGTATTATACATACATAGAAAGTTTTAATGAGAAAATGAATTTGAGAAAACTTGTAAAAGCTGTCCTGCTATCCAATCAACTTACCCAAACTAGATCCAATCCTACCCCCAAACTAACCTCTTACAGAAGTAAGGGGCAAGAAAATGTCCTCATTGCTTTTCCATCAGTTTACAGTTACTGTTACATACACACACACACACACACACACACACACACACACACACACACACACACACACACACACACACAGTCACACACCCAGCCAGAGGCTCCTAATGAGGCCCGTCCCTGATAATGAAGATAATCAGTGCAGCCTATCTGGCCTCTGCCCCTGCTGACATGCTGCCAACCTTGTCTTGGTTTATTTATACACGCCTGATCTATCAGCACTAGCTCTATGTTTGGTGGGCCTCAGCGTCTCAGAATAGAAATAATTAGGAATGAAAACGTGTCTGTATGTGCATAGACTCAGAGCGGACCCCCGCCCCATCCTCCAATCTGCCAATCTCTCCGTCCATCCCTGCTACACTGTCTCCTCTCTGTTTTGTTTTCTGTAGACAGAGGCAGCATGCAGGCGGGGGGAGAGAGCAGTGTGTGGTCTGGATTGGGTGGCAATCTGCTGGTGAAGTCAGGCGAAGCAGAGTGATCAAGTCTTCCAGATTACCACATACACTGGGGCCCTGATAGTATCGCTGAGCTCTCTGTCTCTGTGCTTCTCTTTTAAACTCAAAACACTGAATTAATGTAAATATGAGTACTGGATGAAATGATCAGTTAACTGACTTAACTTTTAGCTGTCAATTAATTGCTGAAGTTTATCATTTATATAATTTATAAGTATTCATTTTTCGATGCCATTACTTTGGACATTTTACATATGAATTAATTAATCAAAAAAGCCTTTCCTCAAGATTACAGAGTAACTATTACAGTGATAATTTAATACAAAGGATTTAATGTTTTTTTCCATATGGGGCAATGTGTCTGATAAAAATAAAAATAAAAAACCCAATTCCAATGAAGTTCAGATGTGTAAAATGTAAAGAAAAACAGAATACAATGATTTGCAAATCACTTTCAAACTATATTCAATTGAATACACTTATTAAATATTTAATGTTCAAACTGATAAACTTGTTAAAATTGTTAAAAGTCTTGATAAAATTGTTTTTTGCAAATATTCACCATTTTGAATTTGATGCCTGCAAGACATTCCAAAAAAGCTGGGTCTGGGGCCTGTTTTTCTACTGTGTTACATCACCTTTTATTTTAACAACACTCAATGAGCGTTTGGGAACTGAGGACACTTATTGTTGAAGCTTTGTAGGTGGAATTCTTTCCCATTCTTACTTGATGTACAACTTCAGTTACTCAACAGTCCGATGTCTCCGTTGTCGTATTTTGCGCTTCATACTGACCACACATTTTCAATGGGAGACAGGTCTGGACTACAGGCCAGCCTGCACTCTTTTACTACAAAGCCACGCTGTAACACCTACAGAATGTAGCTTGGCATGTTCTTGCTGAAATCAGCAGGGACACCCCTGAAGAAGACGTTGCTTGGATGGCAGCATATGTTGCTCCAAAACCTGTGTGTACCTTTCAGCATTAATGGTGCCTTCACAGATGTGCAAGTTACCCATGCCATGGGCACTAACACCCCCCTATACCAACACAGAACCTGGCTTTTGAACTTTGCGCTGATAACAATCTGGACGTTCCTTTTCCCTCTTTGGCCCGGAGGAAATGACGTCAATGATTTCCAAAAACAATTTGAAATGTGCACTTGTCCTTTGTTGTCCCTGTTCCAACTTTTTTGGAAGGTGTTGCAGACATCAAATTCAAAATGATATTTGCAAAAAAACAAAGTTAATCAGTTTGAACATTAAATATCTTGTCTGTGTAGTGTATTCAGTTGAATACGGGTTGGAAAGGATTTGCAAATCATTGTATTCTGTTTTTATTTTAATTTTAAACAAAGTCCCAATTTCATTGGAATTGGGGTTTGTACAACAAAATGACAGCTAGAGTAGGGCAATTGCTTACGATAATTGTGTGCAGATTTTTAATGGAATTGTATTTTGTCAAGTTAATTTGTCAAGAAAACTTTGTTATTCTGACTACACACACACACACAAAATGACATGTCCATGGAGTAAAACAATAACTAAACTTTAAATGCAGATGCGGGCAAACCAGCCATAACCAGCCTGGGAGAAATGTATCACTCCAAGGCAAACCTGTAAACAGCTAGCTACAACATCCTCAACAATGACCTTATCTTACTTAGCGGCTGTAAAGAAAATGGAAGAGGGCGTGGGGGTGGGAGGTTGTGTATGTGTGTGTCAAGGCATGTTGTCAGCACGTAAAATCTCTTAAAAAAGAGTGGCTTTAGAGGTTTGACACTAATGATGACAATGCCAGGCTACAAGGCGGCAGATGTAATTGGCATGTCTGAAGTCACACACACACATGCACACACACACACACACACACACACACACACACACACACACACACACACACACAAACACACACACACGGTCCCATAATATAAACCCACCCTAGATGCACGGCTACAAATACCCTCCACACTGGTCAACAGCTCAGAAGACGCAGAGCTGCACCCATCATCAGCTTTGAGGACGAAACTCCACAGAGAAAACAGAAGATTTAAGGTGAGCATCTTACTCTTTTAAGGTTTAATGGTTTGTGTGTATGCTGTTACTAACTCTGGATACTCTGTTCAGATGCTTTGCTCCAGGTGTGTGCTACCTTTCCTGGCTCTTTACATGTTGCCGGAGGTGACGCCTGCTGCTGTATTGCCAAGCAGATTCAAAAACAAAAGGGTAAGCCTTTATACACAACATAATCGTCACAACTCAAATATCTGCTATATGCAATATTATGCAATGTATTTTCCTTTTTATAATCTAATTGTTGTCATCAGGAAGTCAACTGGCTGGACCACGAGCTCTTCCCCCGCCTGGCTGAGCGCTCAGACCCGGGAGACCTCTCTGTGGGTGACGCTGGGGAGATGGACAGGGACGTAAATGGCCGCCCCCTTCATTCAGAGACTTTCTTCGCCCCAACAGAGCACCTTTCTCTCCAACGCCAGAACCAGAACCAGTACCACCGGAAAGCCAATGAAAAGAGGTGAGGAGAAAAGGAGAGAAACCAACTATTATTGTTTTAATGTTTTTGTCACATATAATGAAATAAACGCAGAAATAAATATGTGACTTGTGTCTAATGAACAAACTAGGATAATTGAAAATATAAGTCACAACATAGGAAATTGAAATAACTGATTTCATGTCAACCGCTGTCTAAATCAATGTGATAGTGAGAAATTATTTATTTGATCTAAAGTGACAAATAGTAGACATTTCTAAACTGTTTTTTCATGTAATTATATTTTTTTCATGATTCAGTTGATATGTAAACAAAGCTGTCTAACTTTAAGATGTTTTGGCTGTTTTTGTGGATCTTTAGTCTTTCAAATAAAAGAAATGTAAAGGTTAAAGTTGTTGTTGGAATGTGTAGTACAGGGTGAATGTATATTATGAATGATGTATAACCTGTTCATGGTCAGTCATCACAGAAACGTAGTGATTTCTGACTGCTGTGTCTACAGGAGGAAGGTTGCTCCTCTGGACTCCATTGGCAGCTTTCAAATGTCCAGTTTCCGAAACCGAAAGGTGAGTTACAAGAGAAAAAGGCTAAGGAAAACTGCTCATAAACCTATGTTAGAGGCTATACTGAGAGAAATAGACAGTGTGTATACATATAAAGTTATGAGCACTATCAAATCTATATCAGCAGTTAAATGTTACAATTACAATAGCATGTTTCTTAAATTACTTACATCATTATGCATTAACAGAATTTCACCTCGACTTGCCCACATTTTCTATGACATGCTTGCTTTTGTGTAGAGTGTAACAATGATTTACAGCATGGATAATAAATCCTTAAGACTACATTGCATTTGTGTTACAGAATGAACCGGACATACACTGGGAAGAATACAAGGATTAAAGAGCAACTCCAACAATTAAGCTCCTCCTATTTTTTTGTCAGTGACAATCCATGTGTGAACTTTGTATGATATACTCCATTTTTTATTATTTAACTCACTGCCAATCTAAGTGAGATGCCTGTACACCCACTCCCTCTAGTGGTAGGACACGCAAACATGACAAACACCGCTGTGTGCAAACCAGTTTTATATACTGTGTATGGTGCAAACAATTAAATTAAATGTGACAAATAACGGTTTCAAATGTGTTTTTTAATGTGTCCTTTAAATACAAATGATTCAAAATACCACCATTATGTTCCCAAGAACTTTTATTTTTCAAGCTACAATTAAAGAAAACAATAGACTGCAGAAAATATAGATTTTGCTTGGGTATTTTCTCTCTTCACTTTCACATATGTACAGCTGTCAAAGAACAAGGATATGTACACAGAATTGAAGTTGTAGAGAGAGTGCAACTGCTACTGGAGACTTACCGAGACTCTCCCACCAACAAAAGAAAAAGCACATGGTAAAACCAAACAACATAAACAAACGCCACAACCTACGCAGCGTCAACTTATTTTCTGTACACTACAACTTTGTTCTCGATGTGAGACAATCTTCTGTCCATCTCTAATCCAGCTTCTTAGAAAGCTAAGAAATAAACAATTACATGAAACAGAAAAGCAAATATTTTACAACCATTCTTAATCGAGCCTCGGAGCCATCTTTGATATTGTAAAGCACTGCCAAACCATTTGTCTTACAGCAACATTACGCCCTCATTTAGATCAGTTTTTAAACATGAAAAACTAAAACCACACATGAAACAAAAACATCAAAATTGAAAAGCTTCCAATGTTATGTTGTTCATGGTAATTGGCTATCATTGATTAACAAGCCAGACAGGGAGAAACAAGCGCTCAATCATGAATGTACACAGCCACATGCCAAGTACAGATTTGAATTCAGCCGTAGCTCATCATAGCCCAAATACCAGCCATATATGAAGTGGAATGGTATTTGGGTTTACATTTAAAAAAGTGCACTGCTGAAAGAATTGTCTGTGTGCAATTTGTAATGGAGCAATTTAGATGCATTTGTCGAAGCAAAGTAATAAATATTGACTGATTCTAGGAATTTAAAGAAGAATTTATTCTCGAGGAGTGAGATCTCTACATTTTAAAGTTCAGTGGTCATCACTGACAACCAAATCAAAAATGCATCTCAAAGATTAAACGAGATGCCCATCTAGCATTATGGCACACTTCTAACCAAATAACGGGCGACGCTTTTCATCGGTTATCCTATTCATTTTAAAATAACCTTGCATTGATTGAAGTTGAGAGGAAAAGGCTAGCAAACTGAAAATGATACTCCTTGAGATACTAAAGGAAATTTCACTGATTTGTCGAGATCCTCAAGAAATAATTTACAAGTCAAAATGCACCTTCAATATATGAATAAGTGTGAAAGTTTATGTGCAAATCACCAGCACAGTATACAACAATAAAGCCAATTAATGAATTGTAACAGATAAATGATTCTCCGCTGTCACCGTTGCTTTCTGTCCAGTTCTTTCTGTCCAGTTCTTCACAGTAGCCAAAGAAAAAGAAAAAAAGAAACTGTGAGGGATAAATAAGAATGGTTGTGATTGTCAAAAGAAATCCTACAAACTGACAATACAGTTGTCATCCAGGTGATAGTTTAGGCTGTTTTGGCTGTAGGCGTCAAAGAAAACAAGTGTCAGAGGAGAGCAAAAAAAAAAAAAAAAATAAAAATAGGTGGGTGCTCCTTGTCCCTCCCATCCTCTTCATGCCTATGGGTCTTTTTTGTGTCCAGACCGCCGCAAGTCCCTGCACTTGTGGCAGTAAAAGATGTCTGGAACATTGGACTTCTTGATCTTTGCACACGACAAGTGCACCCATATGCCGCACTGGTTGCACTCGATCATTGGCCGTCCTGCGAATGGCTTCCCACAGTAACAGGTGATCAAGTCCCATGAATCATCCCCTGTTTTGATAAAAAGAACAGAGATATAGAACATTATAGCTGGCAAAAAGTAGTCAAGATTAAGAACTCAACAAAAAGAAAAAGAAGTTATGTTTGGAATTAAACATTGGTTCAAAGATGATCATCTTCATACATTTCAGTTATTTTAAATGGCAAAAGCATACTGGCATACCTGACTCCACCATAATGTCTTCATCAGCGATCCAGGTCTCACCCTCACTGGAGCTCATCTCTGCTTCCCTGATGGACTCGTCTGGCTGCATCTTCCCCAGGCCCTGCATGCTTGGGGTGGAGCCCCCGTGCTCCGTCAGCTCATCTCTGGCAGGTCGTACCTCTGTATGTGTATGCCGTGCCTCAGAGTCTGTCTCGCTTTGAGCAGCTAAACTTTTGAACTTCTTAGGCTTTGGCTGTTTTGAGTTTTTGCTGCGTTTAATGCGGGCTCTTTTCTCGCCTTCACTACTGCCACTATCTGCCGCCGTCATGGCAGAGCCCAATGACAGCTTTTTCAGTTTTTTGTCTTTCTTGCGCTCTGCCTTAGTGCTGGCCTGGCCCTCATACAGGGAGTCTTTAAGGCGCATCTTGTCCAGCAGAGTGCTATCAGAGTGCATGCGGCGAATGTTTTTGCCCTTATTTGCTCGAGCTTTACGAACAAATGTATGGATGGTATGAATGTCGGAGCTTCCATCAGCCCATGTATTGCCGGTGGAGCTGCTGCCTCCACCGCCTCCATCTGCCGACAACCCTGAACTGTGTGCAGAGCTGGATGATGTTGGAGACCATGAATTTTCCTACAAGAAAACAAGAAAATCATTTTTGATATTTCCTCTCAACCTGAGCAAGCAGGCAATAACAGTAATTTCTAATATCCACAGTGACATTCATAGCAGCTTACCTCTTTTGGACTGGGGATATAACCAGCATACGCAAGGACGAAGCTGCAGAACTTGTTGAAGTCCTCAACAGTCCTCTTTTTCCTCTCGGGGGGCTGCAGAAAGCACATGCCTTTGTTAAAAAAAATGAAGCTAATATAAAAATGATCCATCAATAAAAAGCTACTCAATGAACTACTCAGGTTATTCAAAGTAACATTGCAGAGTACTCACCAAAGGTTCTGTTTTGCACGTCAAAAGTGAATCTAGCAGAGAAGAAAACAAAAAAACAATTCCGTAAGTCCAAAGTGAACCAGTCTTGTTCTGGCTTATACTTTCACAACAGCGTATACACAGATTTACCAAGCACTCGGATGCATAGGGGTATGATGAGACACACTAACGCTAGCATTAGCTTGCTAACAGGGCTCAATAACTTAATCAGGGTTATTAGTAATGATCATGCTTAGCTTATTAATGCGCCGTGTTACATCGACAGAGGGAGTTTACGGCTAACCGTTTAGGCGGAAAATAGCAGGCCAGTCATCGGCGATAACGCTAGTTGACTGGGTCTGCCAACAACCGCAACCGGTGTCACTTGATGACCATCTGAACTTTATTTAATGTCTGGATATGTCGGCATCAGCCATGGATAGTTGTTCATCGATTTAATGTCAACGCTAAAGCAAGACAACGAGAACGCTGGTTGCTTTTAAAAACTTGTCAATTCGTATTGCCCAGATGCTAACGTTACCTGCTAACGTTAGCTGACATTTAGAGAAGCTACCAACACGCTGTACCGTTTACAGCGATTACTGCAAACGGGGTTTCGACTTGTCAGAATCAGAACCGGATTCAAAATTAGATTAATTGCCAAAGTAAGTTTTCCCGTGCATTGAATTTGCCTTTGTGTGTTTGATGCATACGATACACATATTAAGAGGGAATATTCTATAACGTTAAAGGCTAACAATCAAGAACATAAATGTAGAATAGAAATATAGAAATAAACGGAAGTAAAAGACACTATAACAAATGTGTACAATAAAACTGTTTTAGAAAGGAAAATAATGCTGTACGATTTTGTGCAGGGTGTGCAAAAACATTTATCGGGTTTGTCCAAAAGTTCACAGTAACGTTATATATAAAATATGCGCAATGGTTAGTGATAGTGTGAGCCCCTAATGCCCGATATAACGTTATGTATAACGTTAACGAGTTGCAGTTAAACGCGACATTGCTGATGGATAATTTCGAGTTAACTTGTGCTAACAATCAGCTAATGTTACTAGGTCTGCTAGCTAGCTAATCACGCTGGCTTTCTTGAAATGGAAGTGGGAGGCGTATTAGCCATGTTAGCTTGGTGTTGGCAAGGGTTTTATTTGTTTAAACTAATGCAAAAAAAAATGTTTTTCGTGGCTGACAAGTAAACTAATTTAACTTAAATCTGACAAGGTAGAGTGTTTTCTGTGATGTGGTTGGGTAACGTTAGCTTTCCAGCTATAAACTAGCTAATGTTAGCTAGATGGATCGGCGCGTTAACGAGCAAGCTAACGTTAACTTAACTGTGCCATGTATAACGTTAGCTAACCTAACGTTGACATTAGGTTAGTTACCGTTACAGTAATCGTAACAAAAGAAAAGAGCTTTCCACTTTTCACAACTTCCATGGCATGTTGACAAAACACAAGTTGGTCAAGAGCAAGTGGTGTTATTAATACAGCATACGCAACCACTCGTAACATTAACGGTAACGCAGACATAACTTAGCTATCTTAATGTCCGCAAAATACAACAGATTTCAACAGATTAACAACACACAGGAACGGTGTGTTTAATGGTTCGCCGCTGACACTGGTAAAACATACCTTGGTGCTCAGACATTATGTCAAGCATTGTCGCCTCACCGACAAGGCCCCGATCCCAGAATCAGAAGCAGCAGGCAAGCTAGCCGGAGAGCAGCGGCCGTCGCGCTGTGCCTTCCCCCGGCGTGGCTGCACCTCAACGCCGGGGAACTTTAGCAGCAGCAAGCCAAGAGAGCGGAAGATCGAGTAGACTCTTCCTCAAAACACTCCACTGTGGGTCGAAGTTGTAATATCCCCTCCCTGGGGATCTGTTACGACAGCTAACGTTAACGTACCACAATGAACTGTCGCTATACTAACGTTAACGTTATTAGCCTGACAAAATACTAATTCCTCTGTCGCTTAACGTGCTGCACTTAAAGCTCCTTTTTCTTCGTTGCTGCATTTATTACCCTCCGTATTAAATATGCCAACACTCCTTAGATGAACGCTATTACTAGTTAATGTAGGTCCGTAATGTAAACTTCTACGATGAAGTTTTGTCGTTTCTTCGTAGTAGGCACACAAACGACTGGAGTTTTGACTTTATTCCGCACGATCTTCTCCGTGCGCGGCAGAAACCTCTTGAGGCTGCCAGCGCAGTGTTTCCCGTGGGGAATGCTGGGTAACGTAGGTTGTTGGGCAGTCATTCAACCCAACACAGGCACGGGTTGTAAGATGCTGTACTACATTTCCCATAAATTATCGACAGTAAAGTAAGGGGAACTCTGGGATATGACGTTTTTGAATAACTGCACTCAAACATGCTATCTAGCTAGCAAAACATGTTGGAATTAGTTTAGACAGCGAAAGCTTTTTTTCAGTAAAATATGAGTTTCTGCAACTTTGGGCGCTAGCCATTCTGAATTTCGACAGAGTTTGTTCTTCTGCTATTAAATTACTGACTTCTCCGATTTTTTTATCATGATATTCACGTTTAAGTAGATGGTAAATCAATGGCATGCTAACTAGCTGGAGCTACCTGGACCTTCTACAATTTTCTTAACCTAGATAGTATAATGTTGTCTGAATTACTGCAAGGCATTGATGCTGGAGGGTTTCTCATAATACAAGGTAACGGTAAACGCTTTGAATGTTGTAGAATTGAAGTCTAAATTGTGATAAATAACGTAACAATATGTACCGAAGCAATAGCATACAGTAAAATCATGTAATTTATACTTGCATTGTTAGATTCTGCTAGTTATTCTGGTCGACACCTCCTGAAAAGCTTCATCAATTCTGCATTGGACAGGTATTTAAATACATGCGTCTGGTGACAGTTTGATTATGTATGTACCATATATTTGTAATGTCTCTAAGTTTGCTAAAAAAAAATGTTTTATAAAAACCTACCTTGACTTTTATTATGAATTTAGGGAAGAAGCTGTCCATGTGCTTGGCTTTGAGGTCAGCGAGGAAGAGCTAAAAGTTGGACTGAAAGGATCACCTATTCAGAGGTAAATAAGATTAGTGCTGAAATAATTAGTCCATCAGAAAATTAATAGCCACTTAGTTTGGAACCACCGCAGACATTTTAGACTAAACGATGAATCAAGTGATTGGAAACGCAACCAATAGATTATGCAATAATGAAAATAACAGTTTGCTGCAGCCCTTTTTAGGCAGTTTATTTAATCTATAACCAAACTTTAAATAATTTCTTATTGTCACTTCAGGCTACACTTTCACAATGCTTATTCAGACCCACTTGGCTGGACTGATCACCCAGCTTTCAAGGTTCACCAGTTCTGTTTGGAGGAACTTACACGTCTGGTCAAGCAAACATCACACCCCAAACCAGCTACATTAGTGATCGACTCTCTCTCATGGATTTTGAGACACATCAGCCCTCCTGATGTCTGCAAGACTCTTCAGCAACTTAGAAAAGGTTATAAATCATCTTTATGCGTGTCAGCTTGATGTCAGAAAGTTTTTGTAGTAGTATTTAATAAAGGAAGGTTGGTATGACATCCAGGCTGTAAGAGTCATTGCAAAGTTTTTATCTTTTAAAAGAAATTGACAATCATATTATTAAAATTAGTGTGCCATCATATTGTGAAATAGACTTTCATGGCTTAAAGTGATACTTTCAGACCATGCAGTTTTTCCACTAAGGGTCTTTTTCTGTGTTTTCATTAGGGGGAGCTGTCAGAGCTATTATCGGTCTGCTCCATGCAGACATGCATCAGAGGGGTACTGTGGGAAGTGTATGCCACTTGGCTACTTCAGTCATCACTGTCGTACCTATAGTGAAGGGAGACAAAGCTGTGGCAAAGATAACAAAGCGCTCAAAATCGGGGAAAGTTATGCAAGACGTAAGCAGTGTTTCCTTTGGGATGACTATTTTGTACACATTGACTGTTAAATTGTTTTGATAATTTTTTTTTTTTGTCCGTAGGAAGAGATTTTCAGCATCAAAGATGATTTTACAGTGATAGTACAGGGCAAGTCCAGCCAACTTGGACCCAAACAGGCCGACCATAAGGAACAGGAGGTGCAATATAACGCATGTTTAATACCTAATTCCAACCTTATGCAGATTGATAGAATAAATTTAGGGCTCAGCTATAGCAGGACTGAATAGTGCTCTTTTTGTGTTTCTATAGACGGACCCAACAGCCAACTTGACCTTCAACCTTCGACTATCTGATACAGAGCGTGAGGCCAAAGAGAAACTTGCACTTCCCTTTGTGTTCAGCAAAGAAAAGTGAGAAATACTTATATATTTTTTTTTTTTGTGATTACCTCCCATATGTTTTGGTAAATTTTTGTAAACAACTTAAAAATGCTGTCCCCTATTTTTTCTTCCAGAAAAACAGCCCTGCTCCACTCAGGCCCAGGTTCAGGACGAATTTTGTATGAGCCTGATGCCAATGATGACTATGACCAGGAGGACCCTGATGATGATCTTGATGTGTAGGGTTCGGCAACAGAGGATCCATGTTTCATGTCCTCCTTGCTATTCAAGACACTGAGTCGGTTTCAGTAGTGGAGATTCAAAGACTTGCTGCAATACAATAATGTACAACATTTCTGTAAGAAATCTGTATTATGTTTTATAAAATGGTTCTATCCAAGAGTGTTTTTTTAATATTGATCACATTATATTGAAACTGCTTTTTAATGATTAATACCACACCGTGCTTAACTAAACAATCATATCCAAGCTATTGCGTCATCCAACTGACTTTACACAATGATGTTTTTCAGTGGTTCCCAATTCGGGAGTCGCAACAAGCTAAAAATTAGCAGGGTCACAAGATTATTCAAGGGATTAAGAAAAAAATGCATTCTGTTACACAAAATACTTTTATTTTTTTCTTACTTTTCTAAGTTTTCCAATTTTCTTGTAAAGTGCTGGGTGTTTTTCTTTTCCAGAGCCTCTAAAAATCCTACAGATCCACGTCATGGCCGTAAAAATATGAGGGTCACAAGTAGTGTCTCATCATCAAACATAATTACTCTAAAGAAAATTCCGACCTCTCTATTCCACGGTAGACGTCATTTGGAATGGAATTTTACTGTAAATGATGACAAATTTTGATTCCTTCAATAGAGACCTAAATTAATGCTCCAGGTCTGTTTGCATCAAATAATTATTAGTTTCCAGTCAAACGAATTATAATAATAATTATAACATCACTAAATCATTACTGCTATTTGTATGGCAGTGTCAGAGGGGGTTGTTTATTAGTTTCCTAATAGTCTGAAGTAATTAATTAGGTAAGTAATCAATTAGTAAGTATTAGGTGAATAACATTTACCAACTGGCCATAGACATGCCCACATGTCTACTGACCGCTGTAAAAGCTGTCCCTGCCAAATATAATACTGTGCCTATAAAAGTATTCAGCCACGCCCAATTGATTTTTACATGTACTGTTTTACAATTACAACTATTGGAATGTTTGAGTTTTATTGACACCACTGCCAAAATGAAAGCAAAACTATGTATACACACATGTCTTACCAGAAATCATTTTTGTGTTAAACTGCACCACAATTACTCAAGTAATTGCTGAAACAATTAAAGAAGAGACCCAAAAACTTGTTAATTTTCACAGGCTTTCATCCTACTTGCTCTTGCTCGTTCACGTCTGTTTATTTTCTTCCACGTGGACGTGCTGCGCGCAACCACAGGATTCCTCGCGGAAGTGACGGCAAGGCGGCGATGGCGGCTCGCAGTTTCATTCCGGATTTCCACTGGACTACAAACTGATTTTAACCGGACCGGTTAGACTTTGTGGAACTTTTGTTAAGCTGTCTCACTTCGGACGCCACACAGAGCGAAGTTGCGTTGAACCGGTGCTTGACAACAAGCGGCCCCACAGCTTTTTTGGGGTATTTTTGTCCAAGGTTCAAGGTGGTCACCCTGTCGAGCTAGCGGTAGCTTGGTGGCTACAAGCTAACGTTAGATGGTATACAGCTAGCTCATGAGCTAGCTTGTCGACGAGCTGCGCGCTAAGGTCCATACAGCAGCAGTCGTTTTGCAGCAGCTTTTCTTTAGACGACGTCCACGTTTGTTTCACAGTTACAATGCGAATGTACTCTATTTAATGATATTTGTGCCACAAGTGTGCAGAGCGAGGTACTCACACGTTTGCTTGGCCTCTTGTTAATTTGAATTGCTAGTTTGGCGGCTTTGGCTAAAGACGGATTTTGACTATTACTAGCAAGCAAGTTCCTTCAGTAATTATCCCAACAATTTCGGACAAAAGCGTGCTATCAACTGATAATTAAAGTTGAGTTTCTGTGGGGTCTTTGCGTGCTCGTCAACATGCTGAAGACCAGGCAATGTTTACTTGGCATCCGCACTTTTCTCGGAGTAACATCGAGAATATGGGGCTTCATTATGTACATCCTCAGGAAGCACCTACGAACGGTGAGAATGGGTTTGAAAGATATTATGGAAGGTTATCAGTTGTGTTTCTGTGACAGTTGAGCCAAAGTATTACGTTGCCATGGTCCACATGTGTCTCAACGTTATTTTTCAGATCACATTCACCTTTAGTGGTGCTCAGATGGCTCTCAGAGAACTAGACAACGCGTGCTTCCTACCTGCGATTCTTGTCTGTGCCATGTGCATCCCATCATGGAGCTTTTGCCCAATATTCTGTAAATGTGTAAACAAATCCCACAGAGTAGCATCAACGTCCCACTCAATAGTATCAGTGTCAAATGTATTGCTATATTATTCAGCATAAAGATGGCTAGGAGTAATCGAGATGTCATTCAAAAGAGGATATTGAAGAGTAAACCCATTTTCCTCACAATATGGTAAAGTGCATAAAATGCAAGATACCTTTTGATTAATGACACATCTATAGATGTCATCTTAGATGCAGTGGTTAACCGTTTAGGCTAGGGCTGGGTGATAAGGAGAAAATCAAATATAATATTTTCCTAAATACCTTTTTAATATTGATATTGCAACAATATAGTATATATAGACTATTGGTGCTTTTACAAAAATATTTACACAATAAGAATTTTGATAAAATCAGTAATATGGATATGACTAAGTGGGGAAAGGGAAATTATAGAGTAGCTAGAACTGTCTGGTAAGTTAAAAAAAAAACTACATTACTTTATTGCAGTCTTTAAAACCAGGAAAATACCACAATTATGTTATATTAAAATATTAAGACGTTATCTAGTGAATATAATCTTGATATATTGCCCACCCCTAGTTTAGGCTATTACATGTCAGAATAGTGAAAATAATCTGTCACCGACTGTACAAAACCAAAGCAAAGGATATTGAATACTATACTCAGTTAACAATTATATAAAACAGAGAAACCATGCAAATCACCACATTTGTAAAGCTAAAACCATACAGTGTTTGGCATTTCTTTTTTGGTAAATGACTAACAGTTAATTGATTATCAGTTGGTCAACTAATTGATTAATAGGCTAACTGTATATTGTCCAGGTGTCAGATTTAGTGTGATGCAATAGTGGGTAAATGAATGGCTCATTTGAATACAGTACAACATGGAAACCTCCCACACCCAAACGGCTAATTTGAGGAGCAGCCAGTACAAACCTGCAGGTCACCTTCATTTGCTTACAAATGCCTCCACAATAATCATGGCATTTAAGGTGACAGAAGCCTGCCTGTAACCTAGACACACACAGAGATGTTGAGTTGTTAATAGACATGCATATATGGTGTAATTTGAGCCGACTTCGACTCTAGCTAGGTATCAAGCCTGCAAAGCTGCAGAGCAGTGCTCTGTGTTGTATTCATCTTGTTGGATGAGGTTTTTCTGCAGATTTGTGTGTGGCAGTAACAATTGTGGGTTGTCAACAGGCCCTGAGAGTGAGTAGTCCAGTTCATGTTATGGCTGAAGTGAGAGGGATTATGTTAGCACAGAGAGTGTACTGTTCTCTCACCCTCCCTCTGTTTCTCTCATTCTCACTCACAGTTTAGCGCTGTTGTTTACAATATGTGATGGACTGGAACAATGTCATGATCCAGCGATTGCTAATGTGGCAAGGAACGTAATGTAGGTGATCCTAAAGATAGCAGGTGATTTGATGAAAAATATTTGAGGTGAGACCTAAACCACTCAGTACTTTAAAATAACAGACTGATGTTGAATGCCCCATTTAGTTATGCCTATGATAACCTTCCTTTTTATAATACTAAAAATCCCCTTGTGAACTCCTTCTGTTGTCTGTTAGTAAGGTAGTGCTTCAAGTGTTTCCCTTTTTAAAGAGACCACAATCCATTGGGTGGCCTGGTCTAAACATTTGGATCAATTGGATTATGAATATTATGATTGGGTAATAATCCCATGCACGGCACTCGGTGTTCACAGATGAGAAGATGGTTGTTTAATTAATCTTGCGTAATGGTTTTGCTTATTATATTATTACCTATATATCCTGCCTGAGACAGTAACATTGTGTAGCCAGATGCTGAAACAACATTTTGCTAAACAACACAGAACTCCTCCTAATTTAAATAGTTTGCAGAACTGAAATGATTAGTTGGTCAATTAATCAACAGAATTCATCTGCAACAATTCAAGTTTTTAAGCAAAAATGCAACACATTCTCTGGTTTCAGCTTCTCAACTGAAAATCTGTTTTGCATTGTCTTCCATTAGTAAACCTAATATCTTTTGAGTTAGTTGGACAACATAAGCAGTTAGAACATGTCAACTTGGGCTCTGGAGCCAAATCATTAATCAATTAATCTAGAAAAAATAAAAATAATGATTCATTCATCATTAGCCATTTCCTAACTAAAAATGACAGTATCCTGGTTACTGCCACACAAATGCAAGGGCTAGCTGTCTTTCTCCCTTACATATCATTACATTGAAGAGTTTTTTAGTGGCTGTTGGTCTGCTTAAGGGAGCAAGATCATTTGAAATAGTAGTTGTAGCCTTAGTCTGCAGGCAAAGGACTGAGTTTGCAGGCCTGGGGTCCAGATAGAGGCTTTTGGAGGTGCAGGGAGTTGAGTTAAGGGTGAGCCCCACCGGTGGTGCTCACCAGCTGCTGGCCCCAATAGGCTTCCCCCGAGCTTCCTCTGCCAGGCAGCAGTGGGAGGGGACACAGAGGGAGGCCTTGCCCAAGGCTTAGGTACCAAGGCTCAGTCAAAGTCACCCTGCAAGTTTTCCTTTCTATGTGTGCCCCATGCTCTGCTGACACCCGCTGACAGCTGGAGGAATAAAAATAGCCCTGTGAAGTGCAGAGCCCCTGGGCAAGAATGGCACTGGAAAGGGTGCTCCCTGTGGTGATCCTGACCAGAGTAGAACACGGAAGTTAGAGAGGAGGAGTCGTGGGGTTGACGTAACTGTGTTCATTTCAGTATGGAGTCCTCCTCTGTCCTCTTGCTTAATTGCTGATGTACAGTAAAAGAAGAGGGCTGATTCCCTCCAGTCCTGAATAATGTATTGTCTCAGGGCTCAAATATAAGTTTTGGATTTTAAGAGGTAAAGGGTTTTAAGATCTTCATGGAGATATTAGCCATACTTTTGGTCTGACTCATCCTGACTCAGTTTAATTTCAATTGTGATGCTTTCTTCAAATTGGATAAAGAATACCAGCAATTACAATGTAAAATCACTTTTCTTTGTGCCCCAAAGGATTCCCAAAACAATATTACTGGTGTTTTGTGTAAACTTTTTTCATCTATAGTTAAATTACAAATAACACACATTTAAAACCTATCCATAGTGCATGCAGTTAAGTTATTGGTCAGTATGTTGTATATAGGGCGGGGGAAATTGACGTAGCATAGTATCGCGATATTTGCGGTGGCTATACTATATCGATACACAGGCGCCAAGTATGAATCTTTTATTATATACGTGTTGGTCAGTTTGTCTCTTAACAATCCCATTTTGCAGCAATAAAATTGAAGTGAGAGAAATTTGAAATAAATTTAAATTTATCTTTTTAGATAAAATAGATGTTGACAAAGTTTCCTTTTGGGGAGATCATTTGAAATTGGGGGAAAATTAGAAGTTGGAAAACGGTTGTAAATTGCAATATATCGCAGAATGTTGCAATATGTTTAAAATTGCAATAATATCCTATCGTGGCATAAGTATTGTGATGATATTGTATCGAGAGGTTTGTATGGTTTGTTTTAACTGTCCTGATATGTTAAGGATTGACTGACTGTTTCATTTGCCTTGTTCTTTTGCAGATAATACAATATCAGACGGTGCGATATGACACTTTGCCTCTTTCGCCTATCTCCAGAAACAGACTCAGTGAGTACATGACATGCTGCTCAGCTAAATTTCAGGGGCCCTTTTGTGTAAACATATGTTGGAAAGTATAGCAAATACTGTTTTTACCTAGACACATTTTTTTATATAACAATATAGAGAGGGAGATACTATTTGCAATGTGGAAATGTAATTAAAATTTAAAAGATGTGATTGTACAGAAAGGAAAAGCAACATAAAAAACACTTGGGCGTGACCCTGTTCTCGGGACCTTTGTCACCTCAGAATAAATTAACATTATCTGTATTTCTGGACATACAAATTTGACAGGACTCCTATAATATGTCTTCTCCATATGAGAAAACCTATGACTGTAGGTCATAGCCATGTTTTATTAAGGTGGATAGATGCAAACCACAGTTGGCTTGTATTTTCTTTTGTTTCAGTAAACCTGTTCTGCTACTTTGGTCAGTTATTGTGCTCTCATAGCTTTTTAATAGCATCGCAACAAAGAAGGGTTTTGCATCTACAGTGGGGCTCGAAAGTTTGGGCACCCCAGGAAAAAAAATTGTATTAATGTGCATAAAGAAGCCAAGAAAAGATGGAAAAATCTCCAAAAGGCATCAAATGACAGATTAGACATTTGTATAATATGTCACAAAAAGTTAGATTTAATTTCCATCATTTATACTTTGAAAATAACAGAAAACAAAAAAATGGCATCTGCAAAAGTTTGGGCACCCTGCAGAGTTGATACCTTGTACTGCCCCCTTTGGAAAGCTGAGACCTGACAGTGTCATGGATTGTTCTCACTCATCGTCTGGAAAGACCAGGTGATGTCAATCTTAAGGTTTTAAATGCCCAGACTCATCTGACCTTGCCCCAACAACCAGCACCATGGCTTCTTCTAAGCAGTTGTCTAGAAAACTGAAAATAGTTGACGCTCACAAAGTAGGAGAAGGCTATAAGAAGATAGCAATGGGTTTTCAGACGCCAATATCCTTTGTTTGGAATGCAATTAAGAAATGGCAGCAATCAGGAACAGTGGAAGTTAAAGCAAGATCTGGAAGACCAAAAAAATATCAGACAGAACAGCTCGCAGGAGTGTGAGAAAAGCAAGTCAGAACCCACGTTTGACTGCACGATCCATCTAGAAAGACCTGGCAGACACTGGAGTTGTGCTACACCATTACACTATAAAAAGACACTTGTACAAATATGGTCTTCATGGAAGACTCATCAGAAGAAAACCTCTTCTACGTCCTCACCACAAAAATCAGTGTTTAAAGTTTGCAACTGAACATATAGACAAGCCTGATGCATTGTGGGAACAAGTTCTGTGGACCGATGAGGTTAATAGCCTAGAAATCTCAAAGAACTGGAAGACATTTGGAAGGAATGGGCGAAGATACCTCAAATAAGAATTGAAAGACTCTTGGCTGGCTACAAGAAGCGTTTCCAAGCTGTGATACTTGCCTAAGGTGGCAGTACAAGGTATTAACTCTGCAGGGTGGCCAAACTTTTGCGGACGCCATTTTTTTGTTTTCTGTTATTTTGAAAGTGTAAATGATGGAAATAAAATCTAACTTTTTGTGACATATTATATTAATCTCTAATCTGACATTGCATGCCTTTTGGAGATTTTTCCATCTTTTCTTGGCTTCTTTATGCACATTAATATAAATTTTTACCTGGGGTGCCCAAACTTTCGAGCCCCAAGTCATTTGTCTAAAGTTTGGTTCATCAGTGAGATGACATTTTTACATCATTACAATTAAAAGCCAAACTAGTAGTAAGAATAACAACAAGTGATTTTGCTTTCTGCCTATCTGAATTTCCCTCAGAAATTGGCGCTTAAAAAGAAATGTCAATCCATTGCACAGCTGTAAATGTGCAATGAGATGAATACCTGTCAATAAAGCAAAGGCGGACACTTCAAAAACCAGTCAATCAATAACATTCATGCTAAGTTGGATATACAACAAGTATGTAGTTCCACTATTGCATAATTTAAATAATGTTTACCAATTTAAATTACACTGCACAGCAAGCCTTTACTATTAAAGAGGCAACACAAAAACCATAGTGTTTCTCAAGACTTGTAACCAGAATGCTAAAATTAAAATGAACTAATTTGGCCACAGTTAGGTAAACAGCCATTCTCTCCAAAAAGTATTTGAGTAAACAGTGAATTATGGGAGCAGGTTAATGTTAGGATCTACTCAACACAGTGGCATGGTGACCAAAGAAAATTAGATAAGTTTAACTTCCTTCTCTGGCTCAAACAATGACAAGACTGAAGTGAAGAGGAAATGCAAATGTTAAAGACAGCATTTACACTTGCATGGATTGGTGTGTGCACTGCACTCTGGAGGAGCTTTCCTTCTGCACGTAGAGAGCTCATTCAGAAGCACAGTCTTGACATGGAGGAAGGGTTGCATTTCAGTTTCATTTTCCTCGTTTCACTTTACACTACAGTGACCTCAACTGGAGATTCAGGTCCAGTTTCAAGTGAATGAGCTATTTCTTTAGCTGTAAATGGCTGGTGTTTCTGCTGGTATTAACAGCATTGTGGACAGAATGAAAGTAACAGTGATCTCCAAATCTATATGTCACATTGCTCTATCCTATACCTCTCATAACAGAATAAGGTCATCAAAAAAAGGCTTTTAGGAGGTGTGATCCACACTTTCTGGAACTCCTTAGGACCAAAAAAGCTGAGTTCAAGAGCAGCTCCTTCATGAAGAGAGTGTTATATTCAAATCAAACATGGTCCAGAACTATATGTCAGAGGTTGTCCTTGCCCTTGAAGTAGGTGGGAACATCCAAGAAGATAAAATGTTGTGTGAAGTTTTCTCCTGTATTGTCCGTATTATGATGAGTTAAGAACAGATTTTACATTAAATGTCTGTCGAAAAGGTTCTGGTGCATGGATGATGACCAATTGGAGTGGTTGTTTAAATTTGATATTTACGAGTAGTGACTTTTGTTTCTAAAGCTTGGTAAAAAAGACTAGAAGGTTTATTTGTTTAGGGTGTGTGGTTACTTTGGTATCTGGTCTTTTGTTCTAGGTAATGGTGTCTTGTAAGCCTGTGTGGGTTGGGCATATTTCATTGTATGCATGACACAATAATAAAATTTATTAATTCATTCAAATGTGTTCATAGTACACAGTTTGCCCATGAATGAACACTGCAGTTTCTCAATTAACAAGAAGTTCTCAAGTTTTGCTTTCCATATGCAGGGGAAAAGTGAGTCTGTGGGATCACAAACCGGAGCAGAGTGTGCTGCTCTCCAGCTCTGTCCTGAGACAGCACACTGCTCTGCCTAGGTTTGCTATGCTTGCACAGAGCCGGTGCACACACAGCACACTGTAGTGAGTCTAGGGAATTCAACAGACTGTGTATCAACTCTGGTTTTTCATCGGGGTGATATTAAGTAGAGCTGTAAGAACTGTGCACTGTAAAGAAATCAAAGAAATGTATCTTTTGTCATTAAAACAGTCATGGTTTTAAAATAAATGTAGGAGTAGGGGGAGAAATGGTATTACTGATCTGTTATATGTGCAGATTTTACAGTAACCATCGCTATTACAGTGCATGTAATTGCTTTGTGTTAATTCCTGTGTAACCTCATTTGTCCCAGTAGTCGTTTCTTGTGTGCATGTAAATATACTGAGATAAAGAAGCTTAAGAGTATACATTGTGTGATGAACTCCAGATGCCGTAAAGAGGAAGATTCTGGTTTTGGACCTGGACGAGACGTTGATCCACTCTCACCATGACGGGGTCCTGAGACCCACAGTGAGACCTGGCACACCACCAGACTTCATCCTCAAAGTATGATCATTCAGCCACGTATCTACATGTTTGGACGCATGCATTCAAGCCTAAACATGGTCTGTTTTCCTTTTATCCATGCAGGTTGTCATTGACAAGCACCCAGTCAGATTCTTCGTACATAAAAGGCCACATGTTGACTTCTTTTTAGAAGTGGTGAGTGTCAAGCTGTGATCAGTGTCTGTTTGAATTCTAGATTAATTTGGAAGGGGACAGTAAGGCACACGGAACTTCCAGGACATCTTTTATCCTGTCATCTTTGCTATCAGTCTCCATTGTACTGCACTCACAGTACCTGATGTCATAATGAAATATTAATTTTGTATAACAATCAAAGCACTTAATGTAACTTGTATACTATTGTGTGCTCTATACCCTGTGTGTACACAGGTGAGCCAGTGGTATGAGCTGGTGGTTTTTACAGCCAGTATGGAGATCTATGGATCAGCTGTGGCGGACAAGCTTGACAACAACAGGAACATCCTAAAACGCAGATACTACAGACAGGTGCGGCTCTAAACTGTATTTTTACATCATGTATTAAAGCTGATGCTGCTTAGGCTCTTTGGTTGCATAGCCCTATGAAGTGTCTTCATTCTCTTCCCTTTTTGACGGTGTCTTTTGTTTCTTTTGCCAGCATTGTACATTGGATTTAGGTAGTTATATTAAAGACCTGTCTGTAGTACACGATGACTTGTCCAGTATTGTCATCCTGGACAATTCGCCTGGTGCTTATCGTAGCCATCCAGGTAAGACTTAAAGTTATTGCTTGAAGTTATTCAGATTGGTATATAATGAGTAAGGGTGTCACGATTTTGATTTTAATTCAAAATTAACCGAAATTAAACCCAGTCTCTAACTTTAAATTAAAAAAACGTCAATCCATTGCCAAGCGGAAAAACACGTAATGAAGTGCTGCGAGTCAACCTCTTCTAACTTCGCTACAGCCAGTCCAAAACTAGCAAGTCAACTGCAGATGCAGGAGACTTGTCAACAGAACTTGAACCCCCTCCCTTTCGCTGAAGTCGCCGGTGTGGAAGTAGTTTGGATTTCCAGTGAGTTATGTTGACAAAGTTTGCGTTATTGACAAAAAGCCACAGTTTGCAAGCCCTACTGTGTTCGTGTAAAACATGTAATTGTTCAGAGAGGACTATGGATATGGCTGTTTAATTGTTTTTGTTGTGAACTTTAATGTCATCTCCTGTAGTGAAGACTGCAGTTACATAAGAGAAACTAGATTGCAGGTTATTTTGCTTAAGTCTCCAATTGACTGACAATATGTTATTGTTACATTGTCGTTAATAAATGTTTTAAATTTGACAATGTAGTGTGTGAACAAAGATCAGCTATTATAATGCATAAAACTCTAATGGCATAGCAACCTATGCTTTAAAAAAAAAAAGTAAAAATCGAGAATTGAATCAAACTGTGACCTTTTAGAATAAAAAATGTAATCAAATTTAGGATTCGGAGAATCGTGACACCCCTAAAATGAGGATTCTACCTATACATATCAACACTCAGTGGCCTCTTTAACAGGGCAGCATAAAATCACAGCCTTGTCCATTTCACTGACATGACTGACTTTTTTCTGCCCTCCAGACAATGCAATACCCATCAAGTCCTGGTTCAGCGACCCTAGTGACACAGCACTTCTTAACTTGCTGCCTATGCTGGATGCACTAAGGTAAACGTCATAACAAAGTTGGCATGAAAGCAAATAGAATGCAAACACTAACTTTTGTGCATACTGTCTGTATTCATGTGGCATGTGGTAATTCAAGAGATGCAAGCTAATGGCTGCAACTGGTGTATATGATTTTAGTAGTTAACACCTGTCAAATTCTGATTTGGTAACATTGACTGCACGTTACACCTTTTTATTAACATTATTCTGAATGAGATAGTAATAAAGCTGTTGACAAATGTTGGTTGTATAATATTCCATTCATATTCCCATTTATATGGGGTGGTGCACAGCCTGATTGCCTACTAAGCCTCACTTAGGCTGCATTCAGACTAGATCTGGCGCTGCGGTGAAAATGCCAGTTCTCCCATTCATTTGAATGCGGGTAATCTGTTTAGGCTGCGGCGGTGGGGGCTGCAGGGGGGTGCCGGGAAAAAAGCAGCGGCCAGAGGCAAAAGTTTTCACACAACACAACGTCATGCTGCGGTGGCCAATCACGAAACCAGTGATTAGACACAACGGACTGGAGTGTAAAGTCATGTTTTGCGTGTAGTCACTCAATTTGGCCTTGTGCACCCACCGTTTTGATAGACCTCACATCCTGGTTAGTTATTGAAAGTAAATGTTTTTTTTAATCTGTCGATGCGGACAGACAATCTCGTCATAGGACCCAGCATACTAGCAGCATGGCTAAATGCTAGCACCATGGGGAACACAATGGAAACACAAACGGTCGACACACCCACACCGCCGCACAACCCTGCGGCTAACCGCCGCAACGCCGGATCCTATGTGAATGCCGGCAAAAGATGCCCCATCTACACTACCCTACAATGTCAGTTTCCCTCCAGCACTTAGCCTAAAACCTTACCTGTCTGTTCTGTTGCAACAATATACTTTGAAGTCTGTCTTGGGGGCAAATTTCGCAAAAGATTGTGCTTTGAGATGTTCTGGGGAATAGTTAAATACTTTAAGAAATATTCCTTTTTGATTTATTTCTGGGAGAAAAATGTGAAGATTGATAAATCTCATTTCAGTGTGTTGAGATTAGGTCTGCACGATTCAGGGGAAAAATATGAATCACAAATTATTATTTTTTTGCTTAGAATTGATATCTGCCACGATTTTTTTTTTAACCATAACAAAACAAATTGACCGTACCAAACATCAATTGATCAAACATCAACATTTTTTGACACCTATAGCACATTGCGCATCACCCCAAGCCTGTAGAGGCTTCAGTGAAGAGAAGGAGAGCATTGCAGTGCTGTAAAACCTATTTTATACTCTGTGTAAAACTTATAGAAGAAAATAGTGTTTTGTGGTTTGTAAAATTATTTTATTATTTTTTTTTTTATCGGTTATTTAAAAATGTAATCGTGAATCGACGTTGCGATATTATACAGAGTGCAAGCCTAGCTTGAGAACAGATGGAGTTAGCCTGCAGGTAGCTTAGCACTCCTATTTGGCAACCCACCCTATAGTCTGAGACGGTGCAGCTAGACGGATTCGTTAACTGTTGTTTTTTAAGTACGTTATAGCATGTAACCTGTCCTAAAATTTTGAGGTCATATATCTGTTTTATGTATAGACCAATCAAAGGAGATACAAGGTTATTATTAGTATGCTTTAGAGGGATTTGTAGGCGTACTTTTTTTAGTTTGGAACGTGCTAGATTAGCTGTTGAATGTTTCTAGTCCTTATGTTAAGCTAAGATAAATGCATCTACGCCAACTTCGTACTTGAAGCCCAAAGGTCTCAGAAAGAAAGCGTACGTGCATTTCCAAAATGTTGAGCTTTTCCTTTAATGGCTAAGATAGTTGAAATGCCATGTCAAGTTGTTTAATTGTCTTTCTCTTTGTCTTAGGTTCACTGCTGATGTCCGCTCCGTCCTCAGTCGAAACCTCCACCAGCACCGACTTTGGTGATTGGCTGAATCAAGAGGGGTGGGGCTTGTTGACCAGCCTTTTCCTCTCTATCGGCTTCCATCCTGCTCTCCGTTCCCACACAGACGACCCACCAGCCCTCTCTGAGCCTCTCAGACGTGTCCTGAGGAGATGAGGGTTGGGGTGACTGCCTAACATGGGATGAACAGTACAGGATCACCAGAGCCCAGAAACTGAGGAGGGTTGGGGGGGTGGGCAACAGCTTTTTTCTTCTTGATTCTTTATTTGTAGTATTATTATTTTTTTTTCTCTCAAAACAAAACGGAGCCTCTCTGCCTTATTGCTCCTGATACTGACTGTGTGCATACGGTGGTAAGCTTGTGTACGTTGAGTCAAAGTATGCTTGCTGAGTTCATTAGTCCTTTTGAAACTGGGGGCGGGGGACAGCAAAGCAACAAAGACAGTTCTACAATATTGTTTCTTCTTCTCCATCATCCTCGGACATTGCACTTAAGCAGACAACTCATCGATTTACTGTCTTAACTTCTCTCCGAGGAACTGAGCAGGGGAAAATAGAAAACCGACCCTTTTTAGATCAGACTCAAACCCCTCAACCGTAATTCATTGATTCCTGAGGTACGTTTATTTTCCCTAAACAAGAATGGATCAATTTAAATGGTGTTATCTATGGACCTTTGCTTGCAACATACCATCCACAGGCATTTTTCTGGACAAATAGCCGAGCAGCCTGAGATACTATTTTTTTTTTTTTTTTTTCTCCCAGCCGTAACAATCACTCTTTCCCCAAAGCTCCTCATGGGACTCAGTGATAAAGACTTAACTGAAAAGATGTGAGAGAGAGAAAAAAAAGAATGGCTTGTAACGACATGTGGACTGCCGTGCCGCCTTTCCATATCTGATTATTTCTCTATTATAATATGTGATAATATGACTTCTGCGTTTCGCTCTCCCCCTTTGCCACCTGATGCCATCCTGATTTCATCTAATAGGAATTGCACTTAATTTTTTCCATCTGTTTTTGTTGCAGTTGGTTTTGTATTTGATTCAAATTTGCAGCCTTCCTCTTTAAGTTTTTTCCTGCTCCGCTTACTGTATGGGTTCTATTAGACCCTCCGTCTTTACATGCCTTCTGAACAATGTCTGTCTTGTCAAGGCTCACCGGTTTCTTATTGGCTCTGTCTCCAGGTCTGTGTTACTAATAAAACACTTGTCAGTATCGACCAGTTATTATCGAGCTTGTTTTCTTTTAATGCAATTAATACTGCAGTCTTTGTCATACTTGAGGCTTTTTTTTTTTTTGTAAAGATTAGTTTTTGGGCATTTCAGGCCTTTCATGACAGGACAGCTGAAGAAGTGAAGGGGGGGGGAATGATATGCAGCAAAGGCCCGCAGGTCGGAGTCGAATCCCGGGCCCGCTGCACATGGGCACCTGCTCCACCAACTGAGCCATCCGGGTGCCCAGGAAATTGTTTTTTTAGCTAACAATCTGCTACCATCTTGTGGTGTGACAGGAAACTGCATTGGTCTACTCAGTATCCTTGCCTGCTAGAGAGGAACTCAATTTAATTCAGACTTTTCCAAAAATATTCTTTGGTATCACACCAGAAATAAACTGTCTGTTTCAACATCGATGCCCTCTTAGCTTTCACATGACGGCAACTGGCAACATTTGTGCTTGTTTAAGAGCAGTATTGTGTCATGTATGATTAATAGCTTGTAATGTTTGTGTGTATGTTATTCGCTCAGCTGCCAGTTTATTAGGTACAGCTTGCTAAAACGAATGCAGTCTGATAAAACAATCCTGTAATAAATCCAACATCAATGGTTATAATGAGAGAGATGTTTATGCTCATTTTGAAGGTTGAAGTCTGTAGAGCTGTTGAGTTGTATTGCATTATACTGACAGGTGTTTCTGATGTTTTGTCCAACCCATTTATATCAATGAGGGTAGGCTAAATAACAGAAACCTCTCTATAATGCTATTCAGTTTAACAGCACCAGAAGCTACATCCTTCAAAATGATCCAGCAGTTGAATAAAACCCCTTTAAAATAGTTGTGGGGATATGACTGTATATTAGATTGCATTAGATTTAGCAAGGTGTGCCTAATAAACTGGCAGCTGAGTGTGCATATAGCGCTTTTAGTAAATATATTGCAAATGTTAGTTTTTTTAAGATATCTGTGCAAATTTATTCATTCTATTTTTCACCAAAACTGTATTTCTAGCATTTCATTTTTTGTTAAATGCCATTTAAAAGTGTTCATTACTTCTTTTTTTTAAAGTAATGAACACTGTGAACCACAACATTGTGTTTTCCATCCCCCTCACGTTTCTCAAGTTATTTATCAATGATTGCGCATCTACTGATCAGCTAGGGCTATGAGTGCACATAGTTTTTTCATTCCTTAAATTTAGTCCAAGTGCATTGTAGGCAACTGTATTATGGTGGGCCAAGTGTACAGTGGTATATATTAGCTGTTTGGTTTTCCAAAACCTCAACTCCTAATGGTTTTAAAGTAAAAACCAAAAGCTTGATATGGCAAACGTGCATCTGTAGTAGGCCTTGTGGGAGAGTTGGTTACTGGGGATCACATCATAATTTGCAGTGTAAGGGATTTGTCACTGATGATGAAGAGCTTTTGTGGGAGATATAATTTGGCAGGAGGTAAGAATAGCTAAGAACGTTGTACTGACTTTGAGGCCTTAGTGCTCCTCTGTTATGAGCACATCTGAAGAGACAGTAGAAGGAGAAGAGGAAGCAAAGGAAATTTGAGTGTTCACTTACGATGGAGTTTAAAATTACATCTGCCATTTAGGATGTTGATCTGTCATAAGTAAAGTCCCACAATAACCCTCATAGTAAGACTCAACTTTTACTGTAGCCTACAGCTTGCATGTTAACCTGGTCAGTAACTATTACTATTCTAAAAAAAAAATATTTTAATTTTTTTTTTTCTTCTTTCTTCACCCTACTAAAAATCAGTACTGTCCACAAGTGACTCAGCACATTACATCCTGTGCTAGAGCAGCAACTTCACCATGATCACCTAAATGAGTTTATTTTCTGGTTTAAACGGGGAGTTGTTTCACTTTCAGAACTGTCTCCATAGTAAGAGTGAACTGGGACATGTTTGTCATTATTTTAACATAGATACTTTATTTATCCAGAAGGAAATGAAGGTGTCCAATAGTTTACACAACATGCATACACATAGGGACATATGACATCCACACATACATACATGCATAGTACAAAAATGCATTGTCTGTCAAAGTACAGAAGGGAGTTAAGGTGAAGTTGTCAGGAGTAGATAGAGTGAGTCATCAGTCACATGCACAATGTAGGCTACAGGTTAGCAACTTTTCCCATTTGTGTTGCCAGACATGGGAATTTGAATGACAAACTGATGTGCTGTATATTATCAGATTAATTACTTCTAATATTTTGAATGTTTTTTTCTTCTTTAATCTCTGAATAGACACATGCTTTACAGTTAAAATTAAGAAACATATTTGGTCAGTGAGTAGTTCTTTGTGAATGCCCCAAACTAGTAGGCTACATGAGATATTTTAAAATCAGTAGTAACTAGGAAAATGGCCTCCTTTATTATTCCACAAATAAAATTGATTGATTGATTAAAAAAGGATGAATAATAACGTCACTGACCACTTAATTAGTTGTCTGATGTTGTGGCAACAGCGGAAATTGCGCAATTTCAAGCCAATAGCACTGAGCTCGGATAATGAGTGAATACACATTCAATTACGATATTCCCCATTTTTCTGAGGACCCGCTGAATTACTGTGGGCACATAATTAGAGCGTTAACCTATACAGCCAAAAATACAGTTTAATGTCGCATTTTTTGTTAATTTTCTCTAGCTAGCTGCTAACTGCTGGGCCTCGGTCATATGACAAGGACAGCTGCCTCTTCACTGCCCTGCCCTACATATGTACGCGCGGTTGATCAAAATAAAATAGTTCCACAGAAAATGACATCCTAGATTTTACACCACTTAAAAATATTTATTTCAAAAGAAAATATTTATCTTAAATAAACACCTGTTATCGGAACGTACCGTTAATGCGGTCTGAGATAGCGTTTAGTCTACTCTGCGAACAAGACTCTGCAACGTCATGTTGTTATTGTATCCCTCCGCCACATTCGCACTAGGAAAACAGCTGTGGTGAGCTAAAAGCTAGTTAGCAGCAACGTTTGTTTTTGTCGTGTGTGTCAGCGAGTCGAGCAGTTCTCTGAACAAACCGCTATCGTACAATCTCGGAGTGACCGACTTGTTGTCTGTCATCTCTTTTAAAGATGAAGTTTCAGTACAAAGAAGAGCACCCATTTGAGAAAAGGCGGTCCGAAGGCGAGAAAATAAGGAAGAAGTATCCGGACAGGGTACCTGTAAGTGGCTAACGTTAGCTTGGTAGCGCGATATATGTTGTAATGCTAATGCTATTCAGTCTGTCGTTAATTACATTCATTGTTCGCAGATAAAATATATACATAGTAATGTTGTTCAGTTTTAGCTCAACCTAATTATTCTATCTTTCTGCCATGTTAGTAAACAGCACACCAGGTAACGTTAGCTACAAAGATATCGTTGGAGGTTAACCAGAAAGAATTTGGGTTCGCATCGAGCAGGCCAATGATCCTATATTCATTCCGTGTGTGTATTTCTTTCAATATAGTATTACTAAATCATAAACATAATATAAGTTCATTTAACGCCACGCTGGTTGTAACTACCGTGTTACAGTAAAAATACATTACTACGGTTTTAAGTATGTGATGACAGATTATTATCTGGGTGGTGTTTTGGGCTGTATGTTGAAACGCTAACAGCAGCGCACCTTAAAATAGTATGTCAACAAACAGGACTCTTGGTTACGCCACCCTAGCTGCTCTAGAAGATAGATTGTATAATCCACAGCCATTGCCATTTTTGACCAAATGAAATTAGAAGATATTCACATTTGAGAAGCTGGAAGCATTATACTTTTTTCTTCTTAAAAATAAAAATGAATAGTTAATGTTGCTGTTAAATTTTCTAGCCATCGACTAATCACTTAAGCTCTACAATGACGTGCTGCTGCCTGGTGTGTGGGCAGGTAGTACTATTTTTAGACTAAAGAGAAGAAACTTAAGTAATTTAATTTTTGTACTCCGGCCAGTAAACTTTAATAAATCCTTGGTCTGAATTATAAACAAAATATACTGATGTCTTTCTAACTGACCAAAATGGCAGGCTCTTTATACTTTTAAAATGAAACTCAACATCTGGTTTAACAATATGTCAGTCCTCGCTTGACTGATAACTTTGTGTATTCTCAGATCCCTTTTCTTAAAAAGGTGAAACGCTCTGTTAAAGTACCTTTCACTCTATACGCACATCTTTCATTCAGTGGGAAATGTAAAAGAATCATTTGCTAAGGGCATGTGCAATCTTGTTTCAGGTAATTGTGGAGAAAGCCCCCAAAGCTAGAATAGGAGATCTGGACAAGAAGAAATACCTTGTCCCCTCCGATCTGACAGGTAAATACTCTATTATGTGCCAAGTTCCTGGACAAAATTTAAAAGACACTAATGTACAGTAATATCTAAAATTGTATCAATCTTATTTACTCTCTTTTAACAGTGGGCCAGTTTTACTTCCTCATCCGGAAAAGAATCCACTTGCGAGCTGAGGATGCACTCTTCTTCTTTGTAAACAACGTCATTCCACCCACCTCAGCTACCATGGGACTGTTGTACCAGGCAAGAGTCATTTTCTACCTCACTGACCTACTCTAAGACTGTCTTTATCAGCGTATTGTATTTTTTTTTCCCCACTTGTATTAAAGTGAGCTTCCCTTTACATTTTTAATGTCCTACTAATCTTTTTTTTTTTCTTCCTCTCTTTATCAGGAGCATCATGAAGAGGACTTTTTCCTCTACATTGCCTACAGTGATGAGAGTGTGTACGGGAGCAGCCAAAGGGAAATCTGATCCCACTACCACCCCCCACCAACCACTACTCACCTTTCTGAGACCTCCACCATTCATTCATTTAAATATTAAATCCAGCTCCGCAGCCTAGAGTTCCCAGAGTAAATATGTCCAATGCACTTTCATCACCCATA
Organism: Percina caprodes; assembly: GCA_013375575.1. Classification (NCBI taxonomy): domain Eukaryota; kingdom Metazoa; phylum Chordata; class Actinopteri; order Perciformes; family Percidae; genus Percina; species Percina caprodes. The sequence continues at coordinate 715,471 of JABXJD010000183.1, read as the reverse complement.
CATTACCCCTCTCCCATCCATGTATGTCTTTATTATTCTGCAGTCGGGATTGTATTTGCCTCTACTTTTCTTTTCAGTAGCGACTTCGGTTAAGTGGTCTTGTGGCCAGTTATTTTTTCTAGTGTCAAGTGTTAATTGACCAAATTTTACTGAAGAAAACTGAGAAAGAATAATAAAATAATGTTAGAACTAGGCCGTGAACATAGTTACCCCAGGGTAAAAGGAAGAAAGGCATAGTATGTGAGTTCAAATCAGCTCTCATTGACAATAAAGATGGATTATTGTTTGTCTGCTTTGTTGGCTTGCAGGAGTATAAAGTTTTGTTTTTGACTTTAGGTTAGGAAATTAATAGCATCTACCGATTGAAGGCAGGTTATTGTGTGTGTCTGGCAGAGTAAAGGATAACTGTTTTGCAGCAGTTATTTTCCTAGAAAAAAACTAAAGTGGCTAGGTGATTTATTTTTTTAATTCACCAGCCACCGGAGTCTGACTGAGAATTTAGTAGGCTGCCCCGGAATTAGAACTTAGCAAGGGGTATAATAGATTTCAGACTAATCAATCATCCTCTGCTTTCAGTGGTAAGACTATTATGTTGACTGCTACTATAATTATTGTTAATTTTAGATGGCTTAATTTCTAAAAGGTATTGTAAAGCTGAGTGCAATTTTCTTTTTTTAAGTTTCTTTTTTTTTTTTAAACAATATTTGAACTCTGTATACAGCTGCATTACTGGCTCTTTCTCTCCACTCATACATGATAAAAATGTGATGAAAAGCTATGTGTTTCTTGTCTTTATTGACTATTTTAGGTATTTGTTACAGGATTAAAAAGGTAACGTTTTTCCTTTTGGTATGGACTGCAAATTGACCAGATAGACCAAACATTCTCCAGTCATATCAGCTACTGTGGCTGCTTAAGTAATGTGTTTTCCAAGTTGTGCATAGCTCATATTAACTTCATTTGAATGTATACGCTAGTTTCCATGGATAAAGGTTAGAGAAATGAGGAGCAAACCTATGACTGGTAGAAGCAACAGGACACAGTAACAGTATGAAGCTGTTAAAGTTACATCAGCAAAGGAAACAAACTATGAAAGAAATACATTTATAAATATGTTCACAAAAGCACTACAAATAATTGACCCACGATACAGACTGTGGACACATGACTGATGACAGGTTTCACAGCAGTGCGTGATTTTTGTTAGGAAACTAGCAGGTCAGCTGTTAACCTGAAGGTTGGATGTGTGATTCTTGTGAAATAACATGAAACGCTAGGGAGCGTTATGCTCCATTCAACTGGCCGCTTGATGGGCGTACCCCTTAGAAATAATTGGAAAAAATCGGTTTCATATAAATAAATGATCACTGAATCTTGAACAAACGTTGTGATATTTAGCAAACAAGGGAAAAATATAACAAAATAATAAAATAAATGGTGTTAAAATTCATAAAGCAACCTAAAGGAAACTTAGTTTTTCGATGTCATTATTGATGAGAATCTGAATTGGAAATAACATTAATTATACAAAGGTGAAAATATGTAAATCAATAGCGATATTAAGAAAATGGTCCTTTTAAATATGGGGGCCGTCTCTGTAGCGCCTCTGAGTCGGCGTTGTTCTCACATTGGAAAGGCTCGCCGATTGGCAGGCATCCACTCCGATATTAGACGGTGAATACCATGAAGAGTGTCCGACTAATAACCAGAAGGTTGGGGGTTCAAGCCCACCTATGGACTGAGAAAAAACTAGTTGCTTTACCAAAAAATACCAAAGTGACTAGCTGACATCACTTCTCATCCGTCAGTATAGAGTAAATTTGACATTTATTGATTACACTCTGCGTTGTTCTCACATTGGAAAGAAGCGCCGTGATTGACATGCATCCAATCTGACGATGAGATTGCCAGGGTCTCCGGCTGATAACCAGAAGGTTGTGGGTTGAAGCCCACCCATGGACTGAGGAAAAAACTCATTTAAACTTGTAACAGGTTGTCCTGATTTGTATTATGATGTGCATTGCCAATAGTAGTTAATTCTTTAAGAATAGCATACTAAAAACATTTTAAATACATTTTTAGACTTTTTAAGAAATTAATAAGGGATGTCTGATCAGCTAGACCACTTGAATTATGATATTTACCCATTAACTTGATTGACTTGGTCAGATAAAAAGTGAGTAATTCGATTTTTTTTGTGTGAAAAAGACGTCAATTATGTAAATAAGATATTCTTATAAGGTCTATAACAACATTTTCATTTCTGAAGAGCGTCTTACAATGTGTCAATAGTATACATCCTAGTAAGAAAATATGTTTAAGTTTTCTTATTAGACTGGGGGATCTGAGCAATGACTGAGGTAAAGGACTTACATTGGAAAATAGGCATCACCAGAGTGACAGAGAAAGACTGTCTCTATGGCTCTGGGCATCTGGACATCACCAGTGGGAGGCAGCAATGTTCTATCAGTGCCTAGTCTGCCTAAAAGAAAAATAGAAGAGTGTCTGAGGCCGATGTGGCCTAAATAAAGGAGAAACTACAATTCCCAAAAAGCAATTCGGTGTCCTTTGCAACCGGAAGTGCAACATCGTTCACCCGGGCTGAAAACCTTTCGTCTGTTTATATTTTGGGTAAATGTTTTTAATTTATCTTGTTCAACTGCTCCAGACACAGTCAAGTTACCTCAAATTGAAAACCGCAAGACGGTTAGGTTTTTATTGAACGACCTTCAAAGCAACAAAAGTAAGATGTCTTGTCCTTTATTACTCCGCCACAGACCTAACGTTATAATAGATAACGCAACGTTACCATAACATACGTAGCTAATGCTAGTGCTAACCAGCTAGCTAGCTAACGTTAACGTTTGTTCTTGGGGATGTTGGGAAAAAGGTTGCCTCTGGTTTGCATGTTTAAGCTCCACACATCTTGGTCTTAAATTATACCACAGTTTACAGTAGTTAAATGTATCAATGCTAACTTAGCTGTTAGCCGAATAGCAGCTAACCTAGGCCTTTTACCCTAGACGTCTTTACCTGTGGTATTTCTACCGGTTAACGTCACACTGATTGAGATATAGATAATCGACACCATTACGTGAACCCCGTTATTTACCACTGCTTTGTATGTACACCAGCTGGCCCCTCCGCTGCCTGTTACCATGCCTGCCCTGCTGGACAGACCCAAGCTGTCCAACGCGATGGCCAGAGCCCTCCACAAGCACATCATGAGGGAGAGGGAGCGCAAGAGACAAGGTATGCAGTGTGTTTTAAAACTAGCCTAGCCGAGTGTGCACTGTCACAACTGAAGAGGAAGACGTGTTGTACTTCTGACTTGCTGCAAATACTACGCGTCACTAAAAAAATAATGTCGCGTTTCATGAATTCCCATTTATTTAGTCTATTTTACTTCTGCCATAATGACTCTAAATACTGCCTCCCAACTTTAGAACATACCCCAACATCAACTATATTCTTCTATACTGCAAAATCCGACATGATGCATTTTACATACTATTTATTGGTACATACTAAATATTGTTCTTGTTTACAAAAATAGCATGCTAGTATGGGTATTGGAGGCAGGACATTTTAAATAATTATCAAAATTGATAGAAACATCAAAAAAACAATTTCAGTATAGTGCAATACATAACAGTTCAATTATTAAGTTCTGCAGAATGAGTATATTGTCATCTACGTTTATACATAACTACATTTTATTTCTCATTAAAAAAATGTAACTAAGGGATATGAACCTGTTTTTGACTACCACTGAACAACATTATTATCTAATCTTTCAGAGGAGGAAGAGGTGGATAAAATGATGGAGCAGAAGATGAAAGAGGAGGAAGAGAGGAAGAGGACAAAAGAAATAGAGGAGAGGATGTCTTTGGAGGAAACCAAAGAACAGGTTGGGGAAAAATGGAACATTTCAACTGCAAACTGTGCTTCACACTCCATTTTTTTTCTTTTTCTGTCTTACCTTGGGTTGGGACAAATAATACATGGCAATTTTGTTTTCTTATACTATGATTCCCAACCCCACACTAAACTTCAGGTAATGAAGATGGGGGAGAAACTTCAGGGACTCCAAGAAGAGAAACATCAGCTCTTCTTACAGCTCAAGAAAGTACTTCATGAAGAGGAAAAGAGGCGCAGAAAGGAGCAGAGGTAGTAAGGATGACACAGCTTTTCAGTACTTTCAGTACATAACGGTATGACAGAATTTTTTATTAAACCCAGAAGTTTACTTTAAGTATTTTTGGTATTCAGTTGCATTTTTGTCCTTTCCAGCGATATCACAACATTGACATCCGCCAGCTACCAGCCCAGCCTGCCCATGCACTCAGGGCAGCACCTCCTCAGCATTCAAGGTAAGGCAGTTTTCAAGTATTATTATGCCTAACTTATTTGGTTATCTGGACAATTGTCTTTTTGACAATATTAGTATCAATCAACTGATCCTTCTCTGTGCCTCTTTAGGCAGTCCAGTCAGCCATAGTCGACCTGGTGCGCTACTTGGAGAACGTAGTAAACAGCTGTTCCCAGCGTCTGTGATTCCAGTAAGTAAAGGGGTGTTTCACTCGAATGTCTTTGCATAAAATATCAATCTAAAATAACTCTCTGCAGGTACATGATTTTTGTAGATATGTAATTTCTGTCCTGTGTGTTTAAAATTTGTCTCTGATTTATTTTCATCTTACACCTTTTAATCCATGTGCCTTGGAGATGCAAGTATTGCATCTTACACTATCTAACCCTCCTCCTGTTTCTCCCTTGCTTTTAGGCACGTCACTATCAGACGGCTGGTTTCAGCACGGGCTCCGCAGAGCACGGACAGTTCAGCGGGAGCCAAGGGGTCCATGAGCCCTACGGGGTGGCTCAGGCCCAGCATCCCTCCACCTATGCCCCTGGACCATCAGTACCTGTCAGTTTTGCAAGCAGCTCTCAGATCAGAGGTAAATGACACTTGTCTGTTTAAGTAGCAGGGATCACACATCATCTGTAATATAAGGAAACTTGCACTTTGAAATAAATTTATATTTATAGTGTAGTAATACAGTCTGAGATTTCTCTTATTTTTTTATATATATATATATATATATATATATATATATATATATATCCCTAGCTCAGTAGTTTTTCTTTTGGATTACATTGTCCTTCATGCTCATGTCAATCATTTTAACCACATGAAAGTGGACTTTAGTGGTTGTTATAAGACAAAGCTTTTTGGCTTTTGTTCTTCCACAGGTGCGTCTGCGTTTCAGGCCATGCAGTACCTTCCCCACCAGCAGGCTGGCTACCCCGTCCACGGTCACTTTACCTCCCAGCCTGGTCAGTTCTTCTGTTGTTGTTGTTGTTGTTGTTGTTGTTGTCATCGTCCTTGTGTTCCCACTGCTATTTCATTGCCAACCTGAGTGTAAGCTCTGGATTTGATGTAAATGGTTGTTTGATCATGAAAAGTAACCATTGTATCTCATGCAGGATACATTCCCGGAGCAGGAATACCCCTCCAGAAGCAGCTGGAACATGCCAACCAACAGTCCGGCTTTACGGATGCAGTAAGAAATAAAATATCAACACATTACTAATAGATATGGGCTTCATTCAAGCATACAATATATTCTAAAAAGAGGGATAGTGTTTTAAAATGCTGACGTCTTACAAAAGATATTATGTCTAATTTTGTATCAGAAACAAGAACATAAAAAGTATTAAAGTTTGTGCTTGAATATTTACTAACATGCCATAGTGTAAATGGTGGAAGCAGCTGGCATAAGCTTTATACACGTGCCTTGTACTTCAGGTCCTCACTTCCTTATCTGATTACATTTGTTTTGTTCTGTCTTGTTGATATTCTCACAGGGTACTTTGAGGCCTATGCATCCACCAGCCATGCATCCTTCTGCTCCAGGGCTGCTGCCCACACCATCGATGGCAGTCCAGATTCCCACCGCAAAGGTGAATCTCAAAAAGCACGCACACACACCCCTCTTTTCAATAAACCATTAATTCATCTTCATAGCTCCCCTTCTAATTCTGGGCAGAGGTGTGCATATCTATAGCTATACAAGCAGTTTTATCATCAAACAGTGTTGTCTTCTTGTGTGTAATGAGCATCCCAGCCTCACAGGACTGCTACCATGGCTGTAGACCTTCAGTTTGTCTGCACATGACCACCAGATTGTGCTAGCTATTTTTAACTAGAGGGCAGTGGTGCTAACACCTGCGGTAATTGCTTCCTTTGTCGTTGCATTTCACTCATTTAAATTTTACTTGGGCTTCCAGCTGGGTCCAGTCTGATTATGAGATTATAATTTATTGTTTTTAGATCTGCTCCCAACCCACGTTTGTGATGTGCTTAGAATGTGCTTGGTTAGTTTTGCTTAGAGATCATTTTCCCTCTTCCAGTTGTGTTTTTCCATCATGATGTCTTTCTGTTAAAGATGGTGTACACTCTATATTTACTGGGGGGAAAGAAGAAGAAAAAAATACAGGTCATTTCATCATGTCACTCCATGTTTCCATCACCAGGCCCCATTCCAGAGCTCTCCCCAGGGTGCTCCTCGCCACGGCTTCCTCCCCCACAGCCAGAGCGGACAGAGGTTCTATCACCATGGCAAGTAACTCGTAGCCACCTTCACCTTCATCGCCACTGAGACTTCACAGCTTCACTCAAGATTCTGGAAAACCTTTTGGACGAGTAATTGATCAACTTCTTCAAAAAAAAAGTAATAATAACTTGGCTGAATTATACCATGTTCTTTATGTTTTTATTTTCTGTACAGTATCTTTTTTTAACTTTGATAATGAGTGATCAGTTTGTGATCAGCTTGTGTGCTTTGAGTTTTACATCACTTCAAATGTTAATTTGTTAAATAGATTATTTTACCTTCACTGTTAAGCTGTTCTGGAGGTCACTAAAATGTTAAGATCTTGTATAAACCAAGACTGCATGAAGCAGAGCTTATTCTTTGTATACTAACATTGATAATTCCGATCAGTGGAGTGTCAGTTTCTCTGCAGTGAATTTGCTCACAAAAATAGAAGGGGAAAAACAGAATAGTCAGCAACACTTAAGTTGAATTTGGAGAATGTAGAATAAGTCAAACACATTGACTTAAATAAAATAATCTATTTCACTGTGTTGTTGACTTCTGGCTAATCACATGTGACCTATTAGGGTTGGTTACCACTAATTAAATCAACAAGATGACCATTGTTCTAACAAAATGATTGAGGATTTCCAGTGTTTGGCGTTGTCTTTCTACAGAATAAATGAAGTCTGAGTTTCTGCTGTTTTAAAGCTTTTATGTTGCTAAATAAAAATGATGAGCAAACACCATGTCCAGCAGTTTGTCATGTGTTTTTGGCCATGGGCACATTCTGCACAGTTTAGATTTGAACATAAAGTAAGAATACCAAAACAAGTACACAGAAGTTATCATCGCTCAAGGTTCAGGAGTATGCCAAATCATATCCCACTCATATTCTCCAAAGAGCTCCGTGTAAAGTGGGTTCTGAAAAAGCCAATGAACAGTGAATTACTTTTTAACAGATGATAATATGTTCTTGAAGCAGGGTTTTGTATTCTTTTTGAAACTTCAAATTCTTGAGACAAAAAGAAACGGAACCTTGGTGTGCCGTGTTGATAACCTTTGTTTAATAGACAGGTGATAAAGTAAACAGCAGTAGAGGCTTGTTCAGATCTCCAAAAGAAAAGTTGAATACAGAAAATATGAAAGCTAGTATTCAATCCTGTAACAGCACACACTGAACAAGCCTCAATGGAACAATGCAGATCCAGAGGGGAAGCCCTTTATAAAACAGGGAAACGTATATATAAAAAACCCAGTAGTGACATTACCACCTTTCTTTTCCCTGATGGTAGGTAGCTACTGAAGATCTGTAGACTTAATCAATAGTGAGAGAACTTCTTCTACACCTCTGACCTTTTAATCTATTTACATCTGTTTGTCCAGACTCAGATGTGGTTTTATGTGTGCATGTACATAGCGAATGGTTGTTTACCCTTAGACGTTTCCAATTATTTTCTAATTGAACCCCAAATAGGGTCAGAAAATAGAGAATGAAAAACAAAGACAAAAAGAAAGGAAAAAAATAGGATTGCGGGGGGGGGTAGCATTGACGAGGCAATATTTCCTCCTTTTTCCTGGGTCCAGCGCATTTTGTTTGCCCCTGAAACAGAAACACCCAGCAATTACCACAATGCTACAAGCTGTTTCTTAGAGGAATACTGGAAGCAACTGGATGACTGAACTTTAGATGAGGCTGTACAATGACGTGCAACCCACAGGACAAAATACATCATTGCTCAAAAGTACAATATGAACCATAAGCTTTTATTTATATTCGATGCTACGTAAAAATGATACACATGCTCGTAATAGTGTTAGCATGAGACAAAAACACATTAAGGGGTAGGCAAATCCACAGTGGCACACTGTTCAGTAACCATCACTTTATACAGGCTTCAAATTTGGATTACACTCATCAAATAAGTTACATTTCGTCAATTGGAAATCTTTAAATTTCAGTTGATCTCTAGTATGTACAGTTTAAACAAACAAAGGGAAAAGTCATTGTGCAAGAATGTGGAAAAACTTGGATATATATATATATATATATATATATATATATATATATATATATATATATATATATATATATGCATAATTGTAAATATAATATTTTTATCATATAGAAGGTCAATTCTAAACATCCAACTTCGGCCTTGGGACGTGTTGACAGGAGTTGCCTTCCCCTCGGTCCAATGATGAACAAGTGTGCATGTACAGTATATGACATCACACACTTGCACTGGCATGGCATGTGCTGGTGGCTTGTGGTGTAATAACCAAACACACACACACACACACACACACACTTCTTTTCGGGCAGGCTGGGGTCAGGCGGTAGTTGGGGGGAGGACCTCTGTATTTACCTGCAGGCTTATTTATTCACGGATTTGATGCTAATTGCAGCTTCTTCATCCATTGCATTTAGAACAGTGATCTAAAAGAGCAAAAATATAAGATTTTTAAGATGTTTTGGTTTCTTCTTGCTTTTTGATCACTTTGGCGCTAAAAGTATAAAAATTGAATAGAAGAAGTCCCTGCCCCAGGTCATTTAAGTTCGATACCTTTATTTTAATCCCAGGTCATGGGCCATAATCAGACTACAATTTGAAAATGAAGCTAAGGAATGTGCTGCCTGATGTTAAATTTGATCATATTGACTAGAGAAGAAAAGGATTCTCAAATGTGAGGATTTCATGTTTAAAAGTATTCCTTGGGACTCCGGACTCCGGACTCCGGATCACATGAATCTGAACTAATTTTCCTCGCTACAATGTCTCTGATTGTCAACTCTGTATTAGCTAGTAGTAGTGTAAGTGGGATCATTCCTAATATCTCAGTTAATTACTGCGTTAACTAACACAATGAATGATGCTCTTCACACCACTATGATAGCAACGTGTCCCGCCTAGTTTCAGATCAGGCAAAGTAGACAGTAGAAAAGAGTGCAAGGTGAGCACTGACCAAGATCTCGTCTCCGGCTTCATGCTTGCTCTCTATCTCTTTGCCCAGGTCTCCCTCGGGAATCCTCAGGTCCTCTCTCACCTCCCCATTGTCCTGGAGCAGGGACAGGTAGCCCTCTTGGATCCCAATCAGCTGGCAGAGGGAAACATTGGAAACAACAGAAAAGAGTAAGTAGAGTATTTTGATACATGCAGGCATTATCTTTTTCCTTTTTCTGTTCCTGAACTAACAACTAAACTGGTGGTGTCTTAGTGTGCATGTGTGAGTCATATGTTTATTATTGTAGGATGTATAATGTTTATTTTATGTACAAACATTTCAGTTTGAATGGTTTCCATTACGTAGACTGTTTTGACTTCATGACTAGTTTTGCTTGTTCCACTCAGTATCATATTGGGTAATACTGTATTTTAACAATATATTGGATTACAAGCTGCTGTCTCTTCAGCCTCTCCAGCTGCCTCACCTGGTAATCCATTCTCCGGATGTTGGGGACATCCATGTTGTGGGTGGAGGGACAGATATCTTCATACTTCTTACCAGAGAAGATGTCGATCCCAACCAGGTGGACCTGCGCCGGCAAAAAACACACAGGGAAAATGAGAATCAGCTTTCTAACTGAAGTGTATCTCAAAAAAATATCCACTTTATTTTATCAATTAGTATCTATAACATATTTAATTTCCAATGAGTAAAGAAAGTGCTCGAGTGACCTACTATCCTTTAAAACTTGGTTGGGTATGCATATGCGTAATAAGTATATCACATTTAAATATCATTTATAAAACATAAACCTTTCCAAATACTAAATATTTTTAATAATGGAAACTGTAACCCAGCAGGGACACACTCCTGTTCTTGTACAGACTGAAAGAGTCCATCAATATTATTATTATTATTATTATTAATATTAATTACTGTGATCTAGTGTTTATTGCAAAGATAGATGGATAGTTTGTAGAGTGATAATTTATTGAAATTGTCCCTCGGGTAAACCTGTAGCAAGAAAAATCAAAACTGCACAATATTTTTATCGAAGTGAGTTCACATTGGAAAAAATTTATTTATTTCTCTGAGTCGTGCATCTAAGCCCTGCATTAATGTTCTCGGACATCAGCATCCCTTGTGTCCCAGCACTTCAAGATTTAATGACCTTAGCGTGGCCGTGCTTGCCAGTCTTGGAGGTGGACATCTCGACGATCTTGCAGGGTCGGCCTTTCAGCACAACAAAGCCGTTTTTACGCAGGGCCGAGCACTGCATGGGGAAGGTGGCGGATGCCCCGGCATCACCTGAGGTGAAGTCCAGATCTTGGTCTGCCATGCCTGCTGTGGAGGCCAGCACACAGGACGCAGACATAAAAATATATGCTCATGGATGATTGAAAATGACAGCAGACACAGTCACCGTGAGATCTGGGAGGTGTTTTCACTTCATATTGTGACATAGGACAAAATGCTGTATGGGATGATGATTTAGTGATGCAATATTTAGATTGATCTGACTGAAATCAGTTGGTCACGCATTTACTGAGACTGGGAAATTTGATGATGATCATACCAAAGCAATACATTTTCCGTACCTTATTTGGATAAATATGAACATGTTTTTCTTTTCTTTTTTGCGAGATGTTTTTCTATGAAACTTTTTTCATCAAACGTAAAGGGCGTTTTCAAAACCCTCAAACATGTTCTCTAAACACACCATAAATGAATTTCCCTAAAGAAAACACAGTATAAAACTGCCAAAATGTTGATTTAAAACAGTAAATATCTGATAAAAGGATAAGTAAACAAGACTACAAATATGGCCAGGCGTTCAATACCAACGTTTAATACTTGTCAGTTTTAGATACACTGTGCTACAGTATTTAGATTAATATTGATTTAACAGCCACACAGAAAAAAATGTCAAACGTAGTGTAATATTTAATTTGATCTTCTTACTCTATCGTCTGGTGTTTACTGGGGCTGATTCAACTATTGATTATGATTGATAATTTATACTTGGATTTAAAGAGTAAGTCATATCTATACAGGTTCGTCCATGAAGTAAGACAAGCAGCCCGTGCTGCCTGGTGAATAGCTGTCGGTATTGCAGCAGAGCGAGATGGAACGTGATTGGAGAGTTGGCTGGTGTTACCACTTAAAACTTAGGGGTGCAAAGGAAGTCACACATTCATATAATGCTGAGCTAAATAAAGCAACAGAAACATGGCACCTGTTAGCCAAGCCCAGTCCAGTTGCAGGGCGTTTGCCCTGTTGACCACTGTAGTTAGCAGACACAAAATGCCATTAAAATGTCTGTGCAACATGAACAGGGCCCTTACGTGACAACAAGAGGCATTTTGAACTCAGACATTGTTTAACGGTCCCATGGCATGAAAATTTCATGTGATGAGGTTTTTTAACATTAATATGAGTTCCCTCAGCCATCCTATTGCCCCCCCAGAAATGGTGATAGGTGTAAACCGACCCTTGGGTATCCTGCTCTGCCTTTGAGAAAATGAAAGTTCAGGTGGGCCGATCTGGAATCTTGCTCCTTCTGAGGTCATACGGTGCAAGGTTTCCTCCCCATTCTCTACTTTGCCCGCCCAGAGAATTTGGCATCATGGCTTTCAAGCAAGCAGAGTGGCAGTTGGTCAAGGCCACCCCCCCCTCCTCCTCCTCAGGTAGAGACACAGAAATGGCACATACTAAGGAAAGCACATTGTGGGACTGGCTCTAGTGGCTTTCATTCTGCACCAAGGCTGAATTTTGGGAAAGAGACATCGGATACAATATTAGGGGACCACTAAGGCCTATATAAAAGAGATTTCAGATACAGTATTAGGGGACCACTAAGGTCTATATAAAAGAGACTTCAGATACAGTATTTAGGGGACCACTAAGGTCTATGTAAAAGAGACTTCAGATACAGTGTTAGGGGACCACTAACATCTATATAAAAGAGACTTCAGATACAGTGTTAGGGGACCACTAACGTCTATATAAAAGAGACTTCAGATACAGTGTTAGGGGACCACTAACATCTATATAAAAGCGACTTCAGATACAGTATTAGGGGACCACTAAGGTCTATATAAAACAGACTTCAGATACAGAATTAGGGGACACTAAGGTCTATATAAAAGAGACTTCAGATACAGTATTAGGGGACCACTAAGGTCTATATAAAAGAGACTTCAGATACAGTATTAGGGGACCACTAAGGTCTATATAAAAGAGACTTCAGATACAGTATTAGGGGACCACTAAGGTCTATATAAAAGAGACTTCAGATACAGTATTAGGGGACCACTAAGGACTATATAAAAGAGACTTCAGATACAGTGTTAGGGGACCACTAAGGTCTATATAAAAGAGACTTCAGATACAGTGTTAGGGGACCACTAAGGTCTATATAAAAGGGACTTCAGATACAGTGTTAGGGGACCACTAAGGTCTATATAACAGATACTTTAGATACAGTATTAGGGCACCACTGAGGCCTATATAAAAGAGACTTCAGATACAGTATTAGGGGACCACTGAGGTCTATATAAAAAAGACGTCAGATACAGTATTAGGGGACCACTAAGGTCTATATAAAAGAGACTTCAGATACAGTATTAGGGGACCACTAAGGTCTATATAAAAGAGACTTCAGATACAGTATTAGGGGACCACTAAGGTCTATATAAAAGAGACTTCAGATACAGTATTAGAAGACCACTAAGGTCTATATAAGAGACTTCAGATACAGTATTAGGGGACCACTAAGGTCTATATAAGAGACTTCAGATACGGTATTAAGGGACCACTAAGGTCTATATAAAAGCATCCAAAAAGCATCGTGTCATGGGACCTTTAAATTCACCTACCTTGTCTCTACCCTAGTGATAGCTAGCTCACCCTGCTACCTGCTAGATGTTAGCTGCTAGCTGCCGTCCGTGATGTTCAGCCAGGTTTCTGTGATAATCATCGTGCAGCAGTTCAGTGTGTATTTGTTGCTCATCCATCTGGTGTTGGTTAGTAGGAGTCTTGGCAGTGTTGATCTGTGTGGTAGTTCCCTTAGCTGCGCTAGCAGGCCTCACCAGCATCCTTGCTTCTGATTTCTCCCCACCTTCGTCGCCTCACACTGCTGAAAACAATCCAGTGAGTGGCTGGTGGTGTGGCCTCCAGAGGACAGGTCATGCCTTTGCGATAAAAACATTATAGTGGTTATGACCATATCAGTGATTATGTAACTACATGGAAACGGGCCAAATTATGTCTGTGGCTTGCACAGTGATAGCATTACTGAAGGCTAGGTGTAGTCTCGCGCTGAAGTCCCGGTGTAGCAGGAAAAGGTAAACAGTGTGCAGATTGCTCCAAGAAGCAAGGGTGCCGGTCGGGACTGCTGCTACCACACAGATCAACACTGCCAAGCCTCCAACTCACCAACACCAGATCGATCACGCACAAAATGGATAAGCTACACACAGAACTGCTGCGTGATGATTATCACAGAAACACAACTGAACACACGGCAGCTAGCAGATAACAGCTAACAACTAGTAGATAACAGCTAACAACTAGCAGATAACAGCTAACAGCTAGCAGATAACAGCTAACAGCTCACAGATAACAGCTAACAGGGCAAGCTAGCTACTAGCAGGATCAAGTTGGGGGGTGAATTTAAACAATGTCTGAGTTGAAAACGCATCTTGTTGTCACGTAAGGGCCCTGTTCCTGTTGCACAGACATTTTAATTGCATTTTGTTTCTGTTAAGAGGCACAACGGCACTCTAGAACTTGCCCCGATGACTGCCGTTTTAGCTCAGTGGAAGCTCGAACATGTAACTCCAGGTACTCCGTGTTGACCGCACCGATTCGCTTATTTTTTTTTTCTATCAACTATACTCGCATATTTATAGCAATCAAGGTTAACTTAAAAAATGGCCGGAATTCTCCTTTAAGTTTCCCTTAAATTTCCCCTTAGCTGCCGAATCGGAAGCTGTGAATCGGGTGACAACTTTAAGGTCGTCTTTCTTATACTGTCTATGGTAAATACTATGGACGTGTCGCACTGCGTCCGTGCTCCATGTATTTTGTACATGAAATGACTTTATTCTCATAATATAACGACTTTTTTTCCTCAAAATATCACGACTCTCCAAATCTCATCAGAGGAACACAGATGGAATGAGTTATATTTTGAATGTGCAGAAAGGTTTGAAGATGAGCAGAAATCTTGCTCAAATACATCTGAGCTGTTAAAGTCGTAGATCAATTCAAATGATTGAATGTGCCACTGACATTCAAAGAGGTTCCTTTGAATGTGTGTTGAATCAGCAGAGATAACATTAAATCACCTGTGTTTTCCTTTACATATATAAAGACATTTCCACCTGGGGAGACGTAGTGAGCCCTGGGGTTCACCCACCAGTGGAAAAAGGTTGATACTATTGCCTACCATAATAATAGTAATTCAATTAAACTCAGTGCTTTGTTAAATATCTGTATTAACATCACATTTACACTTGCAAAAGAACAATAGTTTTCTTAGCAAGACTAAGAAGTGTGGATCCAGAAAAACAAGCATAATTTGAAGACACACACACATACACACACACACACACACACACACACACAAACACACACTTCACGTGTTCCCATTAATAATAAATAATAATACATTTATTTTAAATAGCACTTTAAAAAGTCCTCATAGTAAAGTCAAAGAAAAAGAATAACAAGATCAGTAACCACTAGAGATTGTCATTGATCAGTTTTTTGGACGTCACCTGCAAAAGAATGTGTGTGCTTGACAGGACTTTTAAGGAGGTGTGGATCCAGAAAAGAAATGTAAATTATTTTATTTATTTATTTTTCATTATTTTTTTTAAATTATTAAAAAAATTATTACAAAAACCTTAATTTTATTAGTGTGAAGCCCGACACGACCCACTTCCATACATGCACACAACTGGCACACAAACACACAATACTACCTGCACTCAGGGGCGATTCTAGAATCAGACCAGGCTCAGCCCCCAATGAGAATGTGACATGGATGCAGTGCCTTGCAAAAGTTTTAACGCCCCCTTTTAAATCAGTAATTTCACAAGATAACAATGAATATACAGTATGTATTTATTATTATAAAAGAGGATAAATGCAAAATATTCACCATATGAAAAAATGACGAAAGCTCCAGAATGAACTGATAATGAGGTGTAAACAATAAATATATTAAAAAATAAAACTTTCCTTGACTGGGTTCCAGGTGCATAGCATTGACAACAGCGACACAGGATATTAAATCTGTTTCTTTGAACCTGTAAGTGTTTGCCCTCTGTCACAAACTCTAACGTGAAGCTATAAAATTGATTTTTTTTTTTAAATGAATTTGGTTTTTATTAGTATAATTTTTGGATGGGCTGAAATGAAATGTAGGGGGGCTTGAGCCAAAGACCACTAAGGGGGTTTATAATGTATCATTGACGTGAGCAGGTGCCACATGCACATTCAAAGAGGTTACTTTCCCAAACTAAAGACACAAAGAGGACGAGTAAATTATGCCTTCGTGTAGGCTTTGTTGACTCAGCAGAGATAAAGAGAAAGTTGATCTGCAGGAGAATAAATAATTTGAAAGCAATCCAGAATACATGACTTCATTATATGTCTTTATGTCTTTAGATATTGAATTGTCATCTGTGTTTTCCTTTACATAGGATACTGTAAATAGTTTTCACCATGAATAGAATAGAATAGAATAGAATAGAATAGAATAGAATAGAATAGAATAGAATAGAATAAATCTTTATTGTTCACCAGGTGCTGTCATTTTAACCTGCAACCTTTGGGCAACTAGTCTGCCTCTCTACCAATGTCTCCACCTGTGTTTTCTACCAGCCCAGGGTAAAGCCGGCCCTGCCACATAGGCTAGTTAGGAGGCCATCTATTATTTAACCACCTGTCATGTTGTAAACGGCACATAGGCCTGTAGCCTACACGTTAAAATGTAGAAAGATGAGGCTGACTGCGGCCTAGTGCGTACGAAACGTGCCCGCCGTCATAGCCGCTCCACGGCCACGGAACATCCATGCGCACTGGACGCGCTCGGGCGGGCCGAGGCCCTTCTGATGAAGACAATCAACTTCTTCAGACAAAACAACAAAGCCACTTAGCCTGTCTCGATATTAACGTAGCCTCACACACGGGCGTGATTATTTAACTCCGACGCTGACTGTCAATAACCCCAGAAAGCCTATAGAAAGTGAATTCTATCCCGATGGCGTACAATAGTGACTAAGTTGGGACTGTTTGAATATGTTAGCCTGAGACAGGCATGTGCATAGGATAGAACTCTTGTGCTCTCTATCTATTGAATGTGTTGATAAGGAACTTACCCTAGTGGTAATATGTTATTTCTCAGCCTTCCTTCCCTTTAATTCTCTCTCCTCCTCTTTGCCTCCCTGTATCCGTGCTCGTCTGGCCGGGGTCTGGGTCCTCCTCTGTGGCTCGTTTGCGATGTCGCCCCCTTTTTCTATAGCTAATCTCTTTTATTCCTCTTTCATTCCTGTCGTTTCCGCTGGCATCTCTTCTCCCCCTGCTTTGTAATCCAGATTGCAGTTTACCTCGTAAAGAGGTACAGGACTGTTAAAGTCTGCCACCAGGTCAGGAAGAACCCCAGCCCGGATCCCTGCTGTCTGTAATGTCTGTAGCCTACACTCAACCTTCTCTGTCTCTTCTTCACCCAGCTCCAAAAACTCATCTACACACCCCTTCCCGTTGGAACTGTCAGAATAAAGTCCCGCGTTAGTAAAAGACCTTGTTACAATGTTATTGTATTATTATATGAAGAATCATAGTATTATAAAAAAATAATAACAGTAATGTCATAACCAACATTGGTTGATAATATCAGCCATACCAATATATTGGTCATGCTCTAATGAAGAGTGTGATAATGCATAACATAATGTATAATTTGACGTTAATAAGTGGTAACTCCCACTATCAGGTACACATCAAATTCCCATTATATTGTGACAAAGCTTCTTATGATCGTGCCTTAAATAGGGTTTAATATGTTTATACGTGTGCTCTTTTCAAGTAAATAGGTGGATTTGAATGATTGTGCATTACTGCATATGTCTGACATTTTCACAAGAAACCTTAAAAGCTGTTTATTCATATTTATTTAAGAATGCATTAGAGTAGTAGTTCAGGAGCTATTGTCGTTTTAATTTGGACAAACCCTTTTAGGCATGTTTTTGTTCAAAAGAAGAGGTGGATTGGAACACGCTGTGAGAGAGACACTATAATTTGGAAAATGATGTTGTTTGTTTGTTTGTGCTAATAAGCATCCGTTTAATGTATTATCAGGCCAGAAAACTAAAACATGAAAAATACTCATAACAAACCTACATAATCATACCCTCTTACATTGAAGGTCCAGTTCAACTTTTCCGGTCTTCTCTTCCCTAATTTGCAGTGGCTTTGATTTGATGCTGCTCTCATCCAATGCCCCATGAAACAAACCTCGGCAATTTGGTATGTTCTGCGCATGCGTCGCTTTGCAGAGCCCACTCGGATTTAGATCTATGGGATTTATATACATCCCATGGAGTAACGTAGCCTAGATGCCACGACACATGCATGAGCTGATCTTAGCCACGCGTTTTTACGCATTTTTAAAAACAAAAAAAAGTAAGTTATATTAGTTCCCCAAAATAAAAATTAAAAAATGACAAGCTGAGCTTTCCTGCCATATTTCATCTGGTACATACAGATAGTGCCTTTACTTGCATAGTGTAACTACAAGACATGGTTTAGGGTGTATTCTGGACTTTTCACATTCACCAAACAGAAGTTTAATAAATAGGCTCCAAGTATTTTTCTGGTAATTTACCCTGTAGCTTTCTTAATCCACAGCGTCAGTGCTGTCATCCTGTCAGTGTGCTCCTCTGCTGGCTGTAATTCCCTCTGCTATAGTAATAATTACAGTTCTAATTAGAGTCTTTTTTCTGTCCAGATCCCTATGGTTTCTGTGCACAGCAAATGGTTACGTTGAACTTGGCAGTCCTTAGAGCTACTGGGTTAAATTTAGTGCTGTGAAACCAGAGTCCTATGACCCATGTGCTGAGGGCTGCAGTTAAAGGCATAGTTATTGGAACTCCAAAAGGAAAATTCTTTCTCTTTCTCTCTTTCTTCTCAGTAATAATAGCACATAATTAACACATCATATGAGACCGTGAATGAAAGAACTCCCATCCATCATCCTCATAACCATATGACCCAAATGCATCCTGTTAGAGCAAGGTTTTCCTTAAAGACAGCATTTTTCTGATAAACCCACTCAACAAGCTTCCATTGCATGCTACTCTATACTTCCCTTGTCACATTCCAGATGTTTTTGAGTTCTTAGCAGTTTCACAAAAGTGACTTTTCACTTCTAAATTTCTGAGATTGTTTCATTTCAAAGAAAGAGGTCAAACTATACAATATATGACAAAAAGTAGAGATTGTGTAGCAGAACTTTGGGAGTTATTTTCTATACTCCATTAATCATCTCACAACTCCCTAGATTCATCTTGTGACCCTTTGGAGGGGCTCTACCCATAGGATGAGAACCACTGCATCTAAAGTAGGCCTAGTTCAACAGTATGCTACATTCATATTAATAATGTAATAATTTAGTGGCAAACTAACTTTTGATACATGTTGCTGACAAGTACAATGAGAATATTTTCTTTTACCTAAGTACACTTTTCAATACAGGTCAGGTAGAAGCCATGGTGTAAGAAGTATATTAACCCTCGTGTTGTCAAATCAACACTTTTGTTGATGCTTTTTATCCATGTTTTTAATTATTTCTTACATTTTTGTCCCTTTTTTCAACACTTTTGCCGCTTTTTTCAAGGTTTGTCACTTTTTTTGTACGTTTTCAACACTACGTAACTAACTTATTAACTTTAGTTTTACAGTTATTTTTGTATTTTATGGTCAATAAACCTACTTTTTAAGAAATGAATCCTAATGTTTGAGTTAGAAAAGCAGAAATTAGGAATTATTTAAAATTAAATGAAAGGAATGTATGTTGATGGATAATCACAGACTGGAATATGTCAACTTTTACTCAATACTATTTCAAAACCACTTTCATTTGTTTTTCAAATGCTATAAAATTGAATAAGACGCCCCAAAATTAATGAAAGTAGAGATGTGTACTTGCCAAAGAGCATCATGTTATTTTGGGTAATTACAATTGGGTAGTTAAAAGAACATTGATATATGAAAACGGGTCAATTTGACCCGAGGACAACATGAAGGTTAAAATGTAGAGACAGTGTGAAGAGTAGAAAATAGGTATTTGGTTTTATGAGACTACTGGGGAAATGACACGACTTCGAGGAAGACTAAATCCTGAAGGAGGCAGTAATGCAACGTCAAGGATGCCAGCTGCCAGGAAAGCTTAAAGAAGAAGAAGAAGTAGAAGAAGAAGGAGAAGAAGAAAGGTTTCGGGAAGAACAAGAGGGAGGGGACTCCGGAGTGAGTAGCAAACCGACAGCGAGCATGACCGACGCTGAGGCGCAGAGCGCTCCACCATCGGCACCTGTGGAAGACGAGCCACAGCCAGAGAGGAAAGTCATAGGTGGGTGTAGAGACGGTTTATGCTACAAACTGTGTGGGGGAAATAGTCCAGGAATATTTCAAACTACCAACTTTAGTTTGAATCCATGTGCGCTTTATGGATATGAGTGTGGTAAACAGATTTATGTTGTTGCAAGGATATTGTTTGATGCGT
This sequence comes from Percina caprodes, assembly GCA_013375575.1. Taxonomy (NCBI): domain Eukaryota; kingdom Metazoa; phylum Chordata; class Actinopteri; order Perciformes; family Percidae; genus Percina; species Percina caprodes. Next base: position 695,131 of record JABXJD010000183.1, on the reverse strand, counting down.
TATGGTCCCACTAATGTTACTTTTTTTTTTTTTTTAATCTGTGGTACCACGAAAGCTAAATCAACAAATAACTGTCAATGAATTTTTTTTTTATTGGAGCAACACGTGTGCTGAGTTTTACACATGGTTTTGTGGGAAGCAACTAACTTTACCAATTAAGTCCAAACCTCCACGGTGGAAACCAAATACCAGTTCTAATGAGCTTTCATTGGCAGATGTAGGAACGGTAGGCCTAATTTAAGTCATAGTCAACCCAAAAACTGGGTCACTGGTTCTCCCCCTTAGACTGCTAAGAAAAAAAGGTTCTTTCAGCACATTTGTCGTCTCTTTAGCGGCTGTTTTGATTTCTGCACTATAAAGTAAAACAAAATGAAGCCATTTTATTTGCTTTTCAAGTGTATAACATTGTGAACATGTGACTTAAATTTCCTCTTTTATCAGCGGTCGCGCGCTTCGACCCGGAGGCGGCCGCGCGCCCTCACAGGTGTAACTCATTTCGCTGAGAAGTTAACGTTCCCGTTTAAATGCGTTCAGGTGAATTTCCAGGGCAACCGTTACCAGCTTGTCGTCGTGAGGGTTATGTATTTAGATTGTCATGACTATCATTGAGATGAGAAATGTAGCCTTGTTGTTCAGCTGCCCCCTCCCTCGTGACCTAGTGCAGACCTGGTTTCAAAGTCTTACTGTTAATGATTGACACACAGAGCTCCCTTTTTCTTTATGTAAGTTAAGGCTGCCATTGATAGAAGCAAGATAACGGTCAGTATTGTATAACAATGCACCTTATGTAAAATGTCACTGGGAGACTCTTTTAATCATGTGCTACCTGTTGTTGTAGCCACCTTGGTCCAAGGAACTGTGAAGTGGTTCAATGTGCGTAATGGCTATGGCTTCATAAACAGGTACTGCGTTTTCTCCACATAACTTCAGGATATTTATTACTTGCATCATTAAAAAAAATTTTTTGGTAATGATTTTTTATTATTATTTATGCATATTTGGTTTTTCAGTACTAGTACTCAAGTTTAATTTCTCACAGGAATGATACCAAAGAAGATGTGTTTGTCCATCAGGTAAGACGGAGTGCATTTTCTTGAATTAATGTTTTTATGGGTTGATGTGTCTTTTAATGTTCAATGTTTCTCCTCAGACTGCAATCAAGAAGAACAATCCTAGGAAATTCCTCCGCAGTGTTGGAGACGGGGAGGTTGTAGAGTTTGACGTGATTGAAGCCGCCAAGGTGAGAATCGGAAACTATTTGATGGTATGGCACTGCCACAGATGTTTAAGGTCTGATTTAACATTTCCCATTCCTGCCCCTCTTTGGTGTCCCTCAGGGCTCGGAAGCAGCCAACGTAACTGGGCCAGGCGGTGTTCCAGTCAAAGGCAGTCGTTACGCACCCAACAAACGCCGCTTCCGTCGACGGTTCTTCCCTCGCAGCCCAAGGCCCGGTGATGAGAGCAAACCAGCTGATGGCCAGTCCTCTGCTGTGGAGGGCGAGGGGTCAGGAGAGAACGATGGAGCCAGACCTCAGCAGCGCCGGCGTAGGCCCCGCAGACCACGGCAGGAAGCGCAAGACGTAAGCTGAAGCATAAGGATTGGCTATAAGGGGAAGCATTGTATTTTTATTTTCCTAGGGGTGTGCAAAAGAATCTATTCAAATTGCAATTCAAGTGCTACAGATTCCTAGAATTCCAAAGATTGATTAATACATTTGTTTTTATTGTATTCAACTGCAATCAACATGATAGATGTATACTTTAGTGATTCCCAATGGGAAATTTAAGGTCCCAGTAGCTTGCAGCCATCACACACAACATACACATACATCATAACAGGATGTTCAAATAACAAACAAATCCACATGAATAATATGGATATGCATGCATGCATGGGGAAAAAGTAACTACATTTACATACTGTGAATCGTGTTTTTTAATCCAATTGTTTTAGAATAAATCGTGGGGGTGGGTGGGGTAACTAGAGCTTTATTTATACAACCCAGAGTTAAATGAGTGTAAAGCATGTATTTAAGAAGTAAAGTTGTCCCACAGGTAAACTATGGGAATAGTGGTTATTTGGAGATTTAAACATTGGGAACTTTTTTTTTAATTTTGAAGCTTTGTAAAGTTTTAAAATAGTAAAAATCTCTTGAAAGTAATGGGCAAAAGATGGAACTGTTCTGAGGTTTTGTCTGCTTGCTCTGTCAGGTTGAGGCTGGAGAGCAAAAGAACGGAGTGGCAGATGGGGACCAAACACCGCGACTGCCACAGCGCAGATTCTGGCGCCCATACCGCAGGTGCCAACGCTGCCTGTATTTTAATTTTTCTGCTTTAGAATTACAGAACTGCAAAGCTGATTTCTTTTTTTTATAAACTATTTCCTGTTCCAGACCGTTCCGTCCTCGCCCACCTCCTGAGCAGGCTGCAGACGGCCAGCAGGCTGCTGCGGAAGAGAGCCAGGAGCAAGGCGAAGTGAAGCAGACGGAGGCCTCTGAAAGCCCCCAGACCAACGGAGAAGGAGCTGAGGGCCAGAAACAACAACGCCGTCAGTCTAGGCGGCGCAGGCAAAAGAACTCTGAGTCCTCTACCTCGAAGGTGAATAATTTATCTTTTATAGTCTGTAAATTGTATCTGTACTGTAACTGACAAATGAGCTACTGGGGGCCATTTCCCCAATACAACTATAGACTCCTAAGAGCAGAATATCTATATGGAACAAGTAAGAACTTACATTTTGAGTTTTGGAGAGAGACAGATTACAATATAAAGGCTCTTCTCCAACTTGCCTCAAGTCCAAAGTTGTCCTGAAACAGGCTGTGATGTCAAGGGTTTGATGTAGGGAATCAGAAGATATGGACCAGAGCTGACAGTGCAGCATTGTACAAAATGGGCTGATGGGGCATCACTTTTTGTTTCCTACAAAAGAAGCATCTGTAGTGTCCCTTTGGTTTAAGGGGCATACCTTAATTTGCAATGTCACTGGTTTACTTGTATTTTCGGTGGAAAGTTTTCTTATTGTGCTTAACGCAATTTTGGTACTTTTACACATTGAGAACGATACAGAGAAGTCTGCATCAGAGCCTGGTACCCCCCCACAGACCTCCAAACCAGCTGACCTTAAAACCAGATCAAAATCTCCAAAGGCCTCCCCCAAAACCTCTCCTAAAACGGCTAAATCACCCGAGGTAACCACTGCCTCTTTGTTAATTTTTTACACCCATTCCTTTTCTGTATAATCACTGGTGTTTGTTGTGTTGACAAAAATATCTCAACTGTCTCCTTCCCCACAGCAGGCAGCTGCCACAACAGTCCCAGCACCAGCAGAGTGACGTTAGGGAGAGGACAGTCTCGTGACCCTTGGTAAGAGGTGGGTCAGGCAGGGTGGGGGGGCATGAGGGTGTAGGGTTGCACTTGTCGCATCTTTTACAGAGGGCAAGATGACAGGAACTAACAGGCTGTTTATAGTATTCCTGTAGTTGGATTTAAGGTGGAATGATAAACGGGTGGCAAGATATTAATGAAGAGGTTTATTTTTTTTATTCAGAGTGAAAACTGAGCTCTGACCCTGATGTCAGGTTAATACAATCTTTGTTTTAGGGTCAGCTGTGTATTTTGTGTTTCAATGTCTTCTGTTTCTGTACTGTCTTTCTCTCATTTCCTGTGTCTCCCTTGCGTCTTTATTTTTGTCTTCATTTTCGTAGGTCCTAGGGTTGGAGGGCTGGATCTATTTCAGAATACATGCACTGCTCTCCCCTCCCTGCATTTGCCATATCCTCCAACCCACCCTGTGTCGCTGTCATCCCTCAGGCCCCCTCATCTTGTCTTGTGTTGTCCTGTCTAGACAATGACGTTTGGGATGAGCCAGGGAAATAGGGAATATAAATGGGTGCATATTTAGAGGTTTATACGTCTTTTTTTTAAAAAAAAAAAGGAAAGAATGGACCATCTGCTTGGTAGCCCAGTTATTCCAACCCCCCTTTTGAAAATGATTTTTCTTTAATTGCCTAAATGGGACACATCAAGTAGTTTATTGAGGAACCAGCCTTGATTTTTATTTAACTTGTATTAAATTTGGTTGAAGAGGGGAAAACCAAGCAGGTTTGAGGTTGGTGGTGCATTATGGGAGTCAGTTTAGTTCTGTTACCACCTCAATTCTTAAAACATACTACTCCCTTCATCTCCTAGGTTAAGGATAGATTGAAAAACGTATTTTCTTTTTTTTGCGTGTGTGTGTGCTTTTCTTTTGGAGGGGATTATGTGCAATGTCAGTAGTTAAAATGCTAATAAATCATGTCTGCAAATCTCAGGATACAGTTTTTATTTATTGTTTAACAACGATGGGTGCAGCTTACAAGATACTTTGACTGTATGTTATTGAAATTGGATTACCTAATTAAGTCATCACTGCACAACAATTGCTGTCCTATTTTAGAAATAAATGGAGGCATTCACAGGGGCTTTCAGTAACATTATTTACAGTACTTGGATTCTTTACTCACAACATGACCACATCATTATTCACTCTATACAAATGACGGGTCCTCTCTGAACAACCGCATTACAAATCATCAGAAGGAAGTGATACACACCATTAAAGCCTGGACAGCAAACGGCACACATGACAGAAGGAAAAATGCACAAACGTAATGCTTGTGATTTTAAAAACAGAAAATGAAGCTACAATATCTAGTCTTTACATGCAGCCTTTTTGATTGCACATCTTGCTCATGTATAAGTCTTGTTTACGAAACCAAACACTGGAGTGCATGAAGAATTTAACTCTTAGACCCTTGTACCTTTTTATTTATTTTTTTATTTTACTTTTTTTGAATAACCAAATAACACACTATGTACACAAAGTACTAAAATAGATTTTGTTTCTTTTAACAAAGCATTTCTGCAGGTTGTGCAATGAGTTTCTCATGGGAAATGTACGTCACAATGGCCCTTTGCCTAAGTTTAAGCTGGGAACGACTATATGAATGAAAGCCCAGTTTGGCAATGAAGACAGATTCTTTCCAAAAATGAAAGCGTGGCTGTTTAAAGTAGGACCCCATGAACCGCTGACATGTTAGGGCTGGGTACTGTTTGAAATGTTTCTATACTGATCCAATACCTGAGTTTTGATACTTCTTAAATGTCCCAAATGTTAAATGTTGTCTAAACTCATGCAGCTGCACATGAATCTTGCCTCTGAATCTAAAATTGGCAAAATTAGAATTTTAATCTAAAACTGATCAAGAATAAAATGATTTCCGACCACCTTTTTGATATTCAATGTTTCAATACTTGCCATAATAGGAAATTTTCAGTTAGTACCAATAAAGTATTTGTTTAAAACCCAGTCCATGTTACTGTATAATGGAAAGGGGTTTTAGGATTTAAATCTTAACCAGTTAGACCCATTAGAACTACAATTTTCAGACCATGATCCTATAGTTGGAGCTAAATGGCATGAGTTCCCAGCTTTAGTACAAAATATGCCATCAAACCTGGCTCTATGGCTGTATATCCTAGTTCTTTGGGGGGGGTTTACCTCCAAACTGAAAACTTTGGATGTCTTTGTAGATAAAGTGCAGGAATTCCAAAGTCTCCACCTCCGTCTTTCAATATGTCACCAAGTGCATCACCATGGAATAACATCATACCGCATGGGCAGTCAATGCTTCAACAGTCCAGACACTTTGTTCTGATGCGCATGTTATTCTTTTTACACTACAGTAGTCAACTTTTAATCCACAGGTTTTTAGCCTTTGTCAAGGCTCAATTCGTAACCTCATATTGCAGTGGTACCAGCAAAGGACAATTCCAAAACACCTAAATTGTCACATACCTTTAACACCGCTTTGGCACCGCAATCTATATGAATACATCAATTGACCTCAATATACATGTCAGAAAATAAAGTTTGGAGTCAGGCTCACACAGTTCATCCCAAGCTGTACGCAGTCCCATTTCTCTTCAGGCAGAGGATCTTCAGTTGATGCTTTCCTCCCCCAAGTAGTCCAGCTCGGTGCTGGGCTTGTCCAGGTCCATGTCCATATCCATATCCATCATTCCTGCTGTAGAGTGCAGATCGAAGTTTGCGGCAATCTGGTCGAAGGTTTTTCCCCGTGTCTCTGGCACCCTGAAGAATGTGAAAATGAGGAAGAAGAGGAGGAGTGCTGCAAAGATCAGGAAGACGTATGGCCCACACAGGTCCTGGGGATAGATGAGAAAGTCCAAATTAAAACATATTACAAGTGTTATCGACATTTTTGTTGGACATCTACAACATATATTCAAGGTAAGAAAAACTTACAGCAACGTATTGGAAGCACATGCCTATGATGAAGTTAGCGGTCCAGTTAGAGAAACCAGCCACAGCCATGGCAGCCGGCCTCGGACCTTGAGAGAATAGCTCGGCTACATAGAACCAAGGGATGGGACCCGGACCGATCTCAAAGAAGGCCACGAAGCCAAAGATGGACAGCATGCTGATGTAGCTCATCCATGGGACACTGTCCTATCAGGTGGGAGGAAAAAGGGTTCAGAGGTTTGTAGAGAAAACATCCATACACGTACAGGACACTTGCATCTTTAAGAAACTGACCAACAAAGCAAGAGCTGTGGTCATGATGATGGCACAGATGCACATCCCACCAAGTCCCAGCATGTGGAGCGTCCGTCGACCCATCCTTTCTATGAGGAAGAGCTGTTAATAAGAAGAAAATGTGGTAATGGAGAGGTTGTCATCTTCAGTAGGTAATTTGAGGTAAAGTGTACATATGCTACTGTAGTTGCTAAGGTTATCTGTGCACCTAGTTTGTACAGAGATATGACAAATATGTTAAGATTCTACAGTACTGCTAGCAGCTCTGACGTTGAACAGTGATGATTCCGGAGCACCAAAGTCAGTAGGATTCATTCTCTGAGAGTCATGTTTGTAAAACATTTGTGGACCGACCAACATTGCCGTCCAAAGAGTTATGCTACTAGTGTGGCTAGTAAATCCCGCTTTTTCATCCGTTTAAAGACAAAATGTCTTGACCTGCTAAACCAGACTTGACCTATTTGGATGCAGGAATGTCTAAAAAACAGCCGTGCTGTCTTATTTTCCTTTTTGATAACCATGTCAACACAATTTGGTACATAACAGGACAGTAATCTTTTTCATTCTAAATTCACAAAATATTGAACATTTACAATTCAGTTATTTGATAGGAAGGAAGAGAGGCATCAAAAAGCCAAGATGAGGGTGTGTTACTGACCGAGACTACAGTGAAGGCACAGTTTACCACGCCGGCTCCAATGGTGGCATAGACTGGACTCTGGACTCCTGCCTTCATGAAGATACTGGTGGAGTAGTAGAAAATCTGACCAGAGGGGTAAAGACATTATGATTTTGTTAATATTATGCTGCACTAATTCACTCTCCTTTTTTCAGACTTTATGCAAGGTGTATTCATGTCACTCATACAACAGAAGTATAAAGAATGTTTAATGTTAAACTCACTGCATTGACCCCAGACAGCTGCTGGGAGAGCTGCAGCAGGATAGAAATGATGATGGGCTGGCGGTAGAGCGGCGAGCGAAAGAGCTCCAGGATGGACACCTTTCTCTCCATATCCATCTTCCTCTTCTCCTCCTTCATCTCCGCCAGCATGCTGCCCACCTCCTGCCTGCCCGTCAGCCTCCTCAGGCCTGCACAACGAAGGCATATAAGGAGTGAGAGGTGTGTATGTTCAATTAGAATATTCTTTTGAAAACCTGTTTAGGGCCTTTAGACACTTGGAGTACATTCAGTCCCATACATGTTACATAAGGTGACCTAAGAGTACTTTAGTACAAAAAGCAAGATACTGTACTGCAAGAGATTAGATAGTAGTAGTAAACCTGTAGACAATGTATTTGTACAGCTCTTGCTCAGCTTAAAGACTTAAATTGTAGTTTATCTCCAAAATAGGAATTCAGTCTTGCTGTCTCATCCTCATGTCATCTTTTTAAAAACCAACAAACACACAAATTAAGTAAGTCTAAATTTGCTTCAGCATCTCAGCCTTTTCTCATGAGATTCATATTGTTGTGGTACTCGTTCAACAGCAACACAAATACAGAAAATGTCAATAAAATGTCTTCATGTTCAGCATGATCCAACCATTGTAGCCAAATCCACAGAAACAAGCCAGTCAGGTGGAAACTTTAGATAAATGATGATATACCTGTTGTACTTGTGGAACTGCAAAACGAAATTCTATAGATATCTTCAAAAATATAGTACCATTTGCTTTGAAGAAGGCTGTTATACTGTACCTACTCACTAGGCTACTGCTTTCTGTGTGTTGATCCATTTTAGCCGTAACTGGCGATGAAAAGAATAAAAGTTATAATTATATTAGTAATATTATTTCCCTATTGCTTATCTGGGTTTTAGTTTTAACCTCACAAAATAAACCACAAAATAAAATTATATTAAAGGGGATGAAAATGACAGCAACATTTTGAAGCTTTCCCCAGTATAAAAACCAAGCTCCTTAAGATATCCTAAGACCAGTCTGGAGTACTTCAGCCCTGCTCACCTCTCTTGGCTTGGTGTTCCTGGCAGCGGACGATGTAGAGGAAGCGGGGGCTCTCGGGGCAGAAAGGCAGAAGTGCCATCTGAAATACAGCCGGCACAATGGCTAAACCCAACAGAACTGGCCACAAGTCCTCAACCCCCAGTAATGACTCAAGACCGAGGACCTGCATCAGGAGAGGGATCAAGTGTGAGGGCATTAAAACATAAAAACTCAGGGAAACACCTGTTGATGTAATGGGACAGAACAGCTGATGTTCATACATTAAGGTATTATAATCTCTGCAACATCTATATCTTAATGTGCTGTCATACCTGTGCTATGAGAATACCAGTGACTATAGCCAGTTGGTGCAGCGTGCCCAGTGCCCCTCGCAGACTCGTAGGAGCTATCTCACCCACATACATCGGTGTCAAGGCTGATGCCAACCCTGCAGAGAGAAAGATTTGGATGAGAGACAGAAACCTTTTTATAAAGTGTGAAGGAGATAACCTACTGAACAGTGGAGCGCTCACCGCAGTAGACACCAATGATAAAGCGTCCGAGGATCAACATTTCGAAAGAGCGGCAGAGCTTGGACAACCCCATCAGACTCCCACCAATGAAGGCAAACATGTTGTTTATGAGCATGGCTTTCCTCCTGGAGAAGACACAGACAAGCATATTTGAAGTAATTCAACAGTTTTTAAAGCTTAACTTGGCCTATTAGACAGCATTTTGAAACTGTAATCCATGCCTTTATAACTACACGGCTGGACTACTGTAATTCATTATATTTGGGGGTTAGTGGGTCCTACATCACCCGTCTCCAGATGATCCAAAATGCAGCAGCACGTCTTTTAACGGGTACACGTAAACATGAGCACATCTCCCCTATTTTAGCCTCATTACACTGGCTGCCTATTCAATTTAGGATCAATTTTAAAATTTTGTTATTTGCTTTTAAATCACTAAATGGTCTTGCCCCGCCATACCTCTCTGAGCTTTTACATTCTTATAAACCCGTCCGCGCTCTCAGGTCAGATGATCAGCTGCTCCTGACTGTGCCTAAAACTAAGCGTAAGCTCAGAGGGGACCGTGCCTTTGCTGTGGCTGCCCCTAAACTGTGGAATGATCTGCCTTTGCATGTAAAGCAGGCCTCTTCTTTATCTGTTTTTAAAACCCTTCTTAAAACCCATCTTTTCTCTTTGGCTTTTGACACCCAGTAAGATGTCGACTTCATTTACTTGTTTTTATTTGTTACTTTGTGTGTTTTTATTGTATTGTTATTAATTGTACATATGTTTAGGTTTATTTTATGTACAGCACTTTGGTCAACTTTGGTTGTTGTAAAGTGCTTAACAAATAAAGTTGGTATGGTATGGTATTATCATCATCATTTTCCAGAGTCCTGGAGTGGGTGTTACATTTGGAACAAAAGTCTTAAATTAACATCCAGAAGACTATCATTAACTTGTATTACAGTAGTAATACAAGTTAATAGTAGTATTTCATAATAAATATAATATATACATATATATTTTTTTTTTACAATTTATTTTGCTGAGAGGCTGTTTGGAAAAATAAAACACACTCTTCTCAAATCACTTGCAACATAAAATTATGGTCAACATAAAAAAACTTTAGTCCTGTTAGTGTTAGCACAATGAATTTGGGGTAAAAAAAAAAGAAGTTCATCCAAAGATTGACTTGAAGAATACTACAGCACACACCTTTTTTGAATAATTAACTTTATACAGTAAATTTGTTGATACTATAGTGTGTGTGTTGTTCGATTTGATAAGGTATGGTGGGTGTAGATGAAGTAGACAGACCACTTATGCCTCCAGAGGGCAGTGTCATACAACACCCTTTAGTAAGTTGCTGAATTCCTGACTGAAATGATTCTTAAATAAACTTAAACAGAAGTCATTTACCAGCCTCACTCCTGCAGTGTGGTATTATATACAAGTTATTTTCAGACCATGCCAAAAGGTTATGTTTCCCACATATTTATATGATCCACCAAACATGTTTTAGACTTATAAAAATACTCTGCTTTGAATAATAACTGTGGTCTGATATGTTTTTTTCTTCACAAAAGTGTTCAATTACCTAAAAAATCTTAAAATGACATAATCCTCTTTTACTGTAAGTGAATGTGCGTTTGAGCGGCCTTCTGCCCATACATCATCTGCACAGTGAGCAAAATCTTGTTTCAAAGCATACTGCTCACTGTTCCATCTGTACTCACGTCTGTTATTTTCCTGCTCCAGTCTGTTGCACCATCCAAACAACACAATAATCTCAAACCTTAAAAACTCTTATTTGTGCCTTGGAGACTTACATCTAAATTACTCTGACCTCAGAGCTCCCATCGTCTTAACCAGCCACCCCAGTGTCCGCTGCTCTTTTTTAGGAAGTCCTAAGCCAAACGCTACCACCCTCCCAACCCCTCCTGACCCAGTGCTGCCAGCTCTGTTAAGTTCCCCTTTCAGTTAATGCAAGCTGTGGCCTGCAGTCCAGTTTGCATCCCAGCTCCGGTTACAGATGAAAACTGGGACGACGGAGAACATCCTAGGCAGAGTTTTCCCTAAGTGACTATAGGGTGGACGTTGGCATCCATTTTGGATCCATGCATGGTGTAAAGGCGACACGGATGTATCATGACTTATAGTTGGCCACTGAAATATTTCACAATTTACCAGATTCAGGAAGAGTTTTGTAGATTAATTCAAGTATACAGTTTGTACAGTATAACGTGTATTCTGGTAATTAAGGTTATTTAAGTGTGATACACACAAGCATTTCTGTTTGAATTATTCTTGCTCTGTTTTTGCACAAGTGAATCAAATAGTGATATGCATGTAAACTCTATAGTGGCTGAGTATTCATACTGGGCAGATATTAAAATGTGCAACCACTGCCACAGCTCATAATAGGAACCTAAAATGTAATCAATTGTAGCCTGGAGCATATATGGTGTTTTCAATGGTTTAAAAAAGCTTGGGTTCATGCAACAGGCAAAAAACAAACTCCCAATTCCATTAGAAATTCCTTAATTATGTGTGGCATGCTTTGTGTTTCCCTACCTGCCCAGCCACTCGGAGATGAAGCCCACACAGAAGGAAGACAGCATGCCACCAATGGAAAAGATGGCCACAGACAGGGACCAGAGGGAGGTGAGGGTCCCAATGGGGATGGGCTCTCCATACCGGTGCACCCATGTAGCATTATAGTCCGCCTCAATGATCTGCAATAGGGCACAGAGCCCCGGAGAAGGCAAGAGTCATGTTAAACAACAGATCAACCCGAGAGTGCCCGTAGGAGTCAAACAGAAACAAATGAAGACGATTAAGAAATAAGCCAGGTGCCAACCAAAATGTTTCAGTACGGATACTGAAAGCTGGCATTGAATGTCTAAATGTACTACATTTCTAGTATGGATCTCCAAAAACATGCTTATATTTCTCATATATATATGTTTTTCTGTTAACATTCAAGTATTGTGGGCGCTAACATTGAAAATCTTCAAAGAACCATGTTCACACTTTGAAGTTGACCAGGGACAGGATTTCACTATAAGCTCCTGAGATGAAACTACATTTATACAAATGTAAAGGGGTCATCAAACAGTAAAGTCAAATCAAAAGGGGGGAAAAAAATGTATATGGATGATGAACACAGCGGATAAAATAAAGGATGAAATAGAGAAACATATAAACAGCCAATACTTAGTTGGCTCTTTCTAAAACGGCCCTATTTTAATGGCCAACAAAACTGTCTAATAATGTCATTCGCACACATACAGACAGCTTCTAGTCAGGTGTCAGTGTCCCAGTGAATTAACTGAGTGGCGTTTCAGAATCAGAGAACCCCCCCGATTTGGCTTTAGTTATCTGTGTCCATTCATCTTTCTGACTGACTGTATATGTGTTACTAATGCCAAACAACAGAGTATATTGTGAAGTGTTGTGTTTTTACCTTCTGAGGTGCATTGATGACGCCGATATTGTATCCAAACTCAAGAGATCCCAGGACAGCGGTGAAGACTGAGAGAACAAAGGTTCCAGTCAATGTCTGGAGTACAAACACACACAAAGAAACACATATGGAGAGGTAAAAAAACAAACAGAACACTGAGTGTAAAGATAATTGCGGCAAATAATTAGAGATCTTAAGTGGATAACTGGGATTGGTTTCAGCACTGCAGCTCTACTCCCTCCAACATCATCTATATATAACTGTGACGCTGATGCGAGACAGTCTCTTCAGCACTGTCCAGGACTTCACAGGCTTCTTTTCTATTGACGCCTGAACTTTAACTTCCCTCCACTTCCCCATCAGGCTACAGGCACCTGTCTCCACGGTGACAGACGAGCTAACCTTGGGGAGATGAGGTCTTCCCCTCTAGCATAGTGTGTTTCAGTCTCAAAGAGACATTTCATTAACTGGCAGATTAGTTACCATAGCATCCCAATGCTAAAGACCTAACTTAATAACAGATTTACATGTTTTTGGAGGGTTTATGAAATATTTTAAGACCTGCTGGATAAACAGAAAAAAACACCCATTGTAGCTCCCTGTTAAGTTGGCATTTTGGTGATGTGGACCTCCTGGCAACATAAATATGATATGACTAAAATGTGAAAGGCTGATCCTCCTGCATTTTATTGAATTCTGTTCTATTGTATTCAGATCATTCAGCAGTTAGTGTGCGTCTGTAACACTGTGTCTTAACCTTGATGTTTTAAGTCTCTAGATAAGCTGCTGTGTAGTATTCATGAACCAAAACATGTGTGTGTGTGTGTGTGTGTGTGTGTGTGTGTGTGTGTGTGTGTGTGTGTGTGTGTGTGTGTCCTTGTAATGGAAAAGGTAGAACATCAGAATTAGCCAGTTATGCTCTATTACACTTCATGTTACCTGCATTTCATTACAAATCACATAGTTAAATGCTCAGTTATTCATTTACTTTTCTCTTATCATGAATAAATCTGATTCCTTAGAACTCTGAGAGTGTTTTTGCTTTGTTTGAGATTCCAAGCTTGCAGGATTTATTTTACATTGAAGCCAAAACGTCTGAGGTGCAACAGAGCCTGGAGCATCAGCCTGCCCTGTTTACAGACAGTGTTCTCACAGACTGGTGTTGACGCCTTCAGGAGTTTTTCTCTTCAGATAACAGTCCACTCACTCTTGTTTCAAAATTAAGGAGAGATGAAACTGAATCACTTAACCTTTAAACACTGTTTTGTTGCTATCCCCCCTATTTTAACATAAATACCAATAAAAATGGGTATTGTGTGTGTGTGTGTGTGTGTGTGTGTTTCTATTTGTGCGTGCATGCATGTGTGGTGAACATTGGTGGTTCACATGCACAAGTGGCAACATGACAACATGACAACATGAACTGTCAACATTACCTGTGTGTGTGTGTGTGTGTGTGTGTGTGTGTGTGTGTGTGTGTGTGTGTGTTTGTGTGTGTGTGTGTGTTTGTGTGTGTGTCTGTTTGTGTGCGAACATTGGTGGTTCACACGCACAAATATGAAAAGATGTGTTTGTGGGGAAGGACATGTCAAGAGGAGTAGTAGAAGGAGTATGTGAAAGAGATGGTTTCCTATAATTTACACAAGATTGATTTGTTTGGCAGGTGTGGTTCACATTGGGGGAGAAGGACTTTAGTTCAAGAAAACACTGGGCTCCCATAAGTTACTCTAAGCTCTCTTTTGAAAAGTATGATCACACAAGCACATGAAAGGTGTAGGAGTGTGTGTATGGAGATGTCTTTCATCTCCTGGATGAAAATTGTACTCTTTCCCATTAATTTCTTATTGCGGTCATTTTTTACCATGAATAAATCATTCAAAATTTAAATGCCTTTCGTGAAGTATATAATAAGCTATTGCGGCAATCTGATGAAAATGCCATATTTATGGAACAGGGAATGTGTAAATTGGTTATTTTTGACCGGAACATTGTTAGAAGATTAAAAGTGATTCATACATCCACCTGACCTAATTTCTCAGAAAGAGCTGCAGGCAGCACATAGCACAGGCAATGTTTATGAGGGTGAAAAGGAACCAGTCAAACTAGGTGGCTGTAACAAAGCGACAGTCGGCTCTGACCTGTACACTCAGATATTTGGCTGGCCAAGGTCACTGCTCAGGACTTAATAAGGGCCATAGCTTGTTCAAAATCAGGCTGAAGTTTTTTTCCTCCCTGAAACGGACACATTTATTGTAGTTACATGTTGTTGCAAAGTTGAAAACTGTTGATTGTTATTATTCTTTTGATTTTATGTAAAGGATCATATAGACCGTTGCCTAGCACGTTTTCAACGAAACTAAGACAAATAATCTTACTTTGTATCATTTTATTATTTAGATTTGTTTTCACCGTCCGACCAATCTTTGTTTTGGTCTCCAGTTTTTTGTATATGACGGAGATAAACCCGTGCGTAAAATATCTGGTAATACGCACCAAACAGTGATATGCGCACAGAAGTAAGAAAAAAACACAGCCACATTTACAGATTATGAAAAAGCTGTAAAGAAAGAAAATTACCTCCCCTCCAAGTTGCTGAAACCCGGCCGGCATGACTCCAGGTAGCTCCAGGCACCCAGTAGCAGTCGATGACAGATGCGTCTGGTGCCAAAAGGAGACACGTGAAACTGCCCAAAAGGACAACAAGTCCCGATTTAAACCTTAGCACTTAGGCAACAAAAAGTACGGAGGGAAACGTAACATCCAAAAGAGAAGCCCAAAGGTATCGGTCTGGTGCGTCCTGTATTGCAAACTGTGCTGTGTCCGTCCAGCTGGGATAGACTGACACCCGCACATGCTCTCCGCATCGAGACCGTTGGGGGTTGGGGTAGAGGGGCCTGAGCTTGAGGTCCTCCCGCAGAGGTCACGCGCAGTAGGAAGCTTATATGACCTTAACTACTATTGGCTCAGTTTTTACATCAGGAAGACCATGATATGAAAACTGAGTTTTTCCTCAAGGGCTCACAAGGGCGTCTGGTTTCTATAATGGAAAGTGAGAAAGCTGTGATTACATTTTAAGATTCCTGTGTAAATAAACAATAATTTATTTCAGGATGAGTGGAAGGTTTGCTGAGGACCAAATTTGGGCCCACTTTAAAAGCCCATGTTACATAATGCTGACTGGCCTTTTAAAGAATTATAAGTGAAAAAAGATACAATAATGTGGTGCATCTTACTCTTGAGGTGCAACATTTGCAGTAATGTGTTGAAGAGTCTGTGAAGCATCAGAGGGAAACATATTTGCACTGCGCAGGTGTTGGACCTTAGACGAACCCAAGTCCGAGTCCAACACGCCACCACCTATGACTCAACATTTTTATTGGGGCAGCAGAGAGGGGCTCGTCTTTTACGCCTGCGCTCCCATTGTCATTATCACTTGCCAACAGCAATAAATCCCTTTCTATTTCAGAAACACGTCAAAGGGGTCACACACCATACCTCACCCTGTTCCACAAACGCTCCCCTTCTGTTCCACACAACAAAGATTAATCCACCTCCAACAGGCGACAGGTGGATCCTAAATTTGGGCTGTGCCACTTTCGTTAGCAGTGTAGGTGGGGTCAGGGGAAGTTTGGGGATGAAGTGACACTCAGTGTGTCCTGGAGGGGGTTAGGGGGTGTATTGTGGGAGTGTTGCACTCTGCGGCAAAAGTACTGATCGGGCAAAGAGCTCAGTGGAAAAATATCTGCTCTAGAGCTCTCAATCAAATTATTTAAGTCCACCCCTTGCAGACACACCTCCACATTACACCACTCTCTACATCATGCCACTCTCTCCTAGGAGCTTGCCACCTTTGCCTTTTTCCTTCCCTCATACGAACATTGAGAAAGGGAGGAACCTGACACCCCTCATCCAAAGCCAGGGGCCCCAAGCACAGTCATGTGTGTGTCACTCTGACTAAATGTAGAGGAACTTTACACCCTTAGAACAGTGGCGTAGAGCCTCGCCAACATAGTTTAAGGGTTCATGTGCGTGACCATGGGCAGACAGAGACGATAGATTTTCAAAATGTATCACATGAATTCATACAGAGAGAGCCAAAGACAGTAATAGAACTACAAGTACTGTCTGAGAAGATGGTATAAATAAGCATACATGCACAGCCTTGCTACAAGCAGCCAATATTTTTATCCTAAAGCACGTGTTCAGCACTATTTACAATGCAAAATGTCACTAAACTGGAGATGCCAGCCGGTGTGTGTCAGACACACACACACACACATACAAACAAACACAGACACAGCATGTGACTGCCCTTGATTGCTCACCCAAGTGATTGAAATACTCCTCCTCCTCCTGTGTGTGTGCGTGGATGGTGGGTCACCTGGTTCAAAAGTATGTTACAGTAAAGTTGTGTGATGGAAGGCAGGTGTGTTGCACTATATGGTCAGTGTTTGAGTGTGACAACCAATCACATTCGCAACAATTTGCACGTCAGTTCAGTTATTTACTGGGAGAAAAACTATGTTCAGAAACCTCTGACACAAACATCAGTGACAGGTTGTTGTATACATACCATGTATGAACATTATGTGAAAAGGTGGGGTAAACTGTACAAAATTTGACTCAACTACCAATTAGCAACCTTGATTACACAAAGTCCAAAACAAAACAATTCAAAATATATTTTAAAATGGATGCATGTTGCGAGGACCACACTGAGGACAAACCACATGTGCTTAAGACATAGTACCATATGAGGAATAGAGCTACAGATCAGGACTGCGTCATGGAGCTTCAGGAAACGTAGGACGCCAGTGCAAGACGGAAGACACATGAGTAAGCTCAGGGATTTATTGTAATGAAATCCAACAAACAAAAGGCGTCCTGGAACAGCAGGCAAAATACACAAATAGGAACACGGAGACCAACAGGGTAGCCAACACACAGCCACTCCAAACATAATACAACAATCTGACAACAGAGAAGGGGAACAGAGAGACTAAATACAAGAGGTAACGAGATAACAAGAGACAGGTGACACAAGGGCTGGGAACAGGTGAAAAGGTGGAAAAACTAAAGGCAGGAAGTAAAACAAGACAAGACAGAAAAACAAGACTATCAAAATAAAACAGGAAACAGAACATACACGATCAAAACAGACTGCATCCCTCTGGGCTTGATAATCAGCGGAAAGGCTTCAAAACACCAGGTGGAAGTATTCAGATCCTTTCCTTAAGTAAAAGTACTAATACCACACTGTAAAAATACTCTGTTACATGTAAAAGTCCTGCATTGAAAATGGTACTTAAGTAAAAGTATGCAAGTATTATCAGGAAAATGTACTTCAAATATTAAAAGTAAAAGTACTTAATGCAGAAAATATTTTGAGAAACTTTTAGAAACTGCAGCGATCAAACTTGTCCTACAATACTTGAGTAAATGTTGCACTTAGTTAGATAGATAGATAGATAGATAGATAGATAGATAGATAGATAGATAGATAGATAGATAGATAGATAGATAGATAGATAGATAGATAGATAGATAGATAGATAGATAGATAGATATTTATTGATTCCAAGAAAAATGGGAAATTACGATGTTACAGCAGCACACGTACATCAGTCACACAACACAGAATATAAATATAAATGAGATACTAGGAAAAATATACACACATACAATATACATGAAATAATAATAATAGGAATAAAATAAAAGAACAAATATTTGAAAATATACAGGATGGGAAAACCAAAATGTGCAACTGCTTAAATAATGCTAAAATGTATGCTAAATGTAAATAAACCAACTGTGCAGGTTGCACTTAGTGCAGTAGTGTGGTGTCTAAAAAGTCTTATCTAGCACCCAGTGATGACATGTTATGGGGAACAGAGCGCTGGCCACAACAGACTGGTAGAACATCTCCAACATTTTGCTGCACACGGTGAAGGATCTCAGCTTCCTCAGGAAATAGAGTCTGCTCATCCCCTTCTTGTAAACAGCAGTGCTGTTGATCTTCCAGTTCAGCCTGCTGTTGATGTTGACACCAAGGTATCTGTACTCCACCATGTCCACATCACTTCCCAGGATGCAAAAGGGGCTGCGGCGCCGTTCCCTTCCTCCTGAAGTCGATCACCATCTCTCTGGAAGCAGGAAGCTACATTCCACCACTGTGAAACACACACACACTAATGCAGCCTCTTGTCCTGTCTTATGACAGGCACTATAAGAAAATAATAAAATACACATAACATCAGATTAGTTCTGCTGCTACATTATGCAAATTCTCTTTTTGCTTTCGGCCCTGGTCCTGTCTGTTAGACCTCACTATTGTATCTTTAAGCAGTCCTACTGGGATCAAGTTCATAGTGGACTTGCTGGCAGCATTAGCACATTCACTGAAAGGTCAAACAGCCACCTAGCCCCAAAGTGGCACCACAGACGAGAACCAACAGTCAGTGCGTACTCTTTGGATGTGAGTCTTGCCAGTTCAGGACAAGACGGCAGCAGTGTGGCACAAGTGGCCCGACGCTGCTGCAGGCACCTGAGCGAGGTCCTGTTTGGAGTTTCTCTGCAGCTCTGATCCCAAGTAGCGTAGAAGTTTATCTTATCAGCTCAGGGGCATTTGAAGGGTGATGAGCGTTATCCCCCCCTGTAAGAGCAGATTATGAAATCATTAAACAGCATCAAAGTGTGAAGTTAACAGATTTAAACTTTAGTTTTAAACCCAATCAGTATGGTAGGACTGTTCAAAACCACACCGGAGGAAACCATCCTTGAAATTTTATGAGTAAGGGACACTGCTTTAAAGTTGACCTCTGACCTTCCCTGGAGATAGAAAGAAGCAGGGGGTCTCTTAAGACAGTTTTACAGGAACTACAACTGATTACTGTGCATTTAGGCTACTTTATGCTAATAATTCTGATTGTACACAGAACTCGTTCGATTTAAATAAAAAATATAACTTCTAATTGGACCACAATACACTGAAAAAACTGATTCTGACCCCTTGTAAATGTTACATGATTTTAGTCTGGTTTATTTAATTTATTTAAATATGTTATTAAAACAAGTTAATTTCAGTCAATTAAAAGTAATTAGAAAAAAATATGTAAAATGTAATTACCACATACTATCTGGTCTGCGCATGTGCAGACACATGCCGCCACTTTGTTCTGAAGGCGCGGATTGTACGTTATCCACACGTTAGTAGCGGCTTGAATGTTGGATCCATACCGCTGCATTTTTGGTAAGTAAGCAATTTATAATCATTGGTGTGTTATATTTTTTACTTTAACAGGGTTCTGTTAACACTAGCCAATGCTATCAGTTTGTGTTTTGATAAATTAACTTTAGCTAACGTTAGAGTGACTAGCTTAGATGTGTGGTAAGTTAACTTAATTGTAACAGATCTTAAGCCAACGTTATAGCTAGCTCTCAAGTTAAATGTATAGTGAATTCAGTGTTAGTCTTGTTAGACTTATGTGTTAGTTTGTGGGCATTGAATAAACAGGTTGACTAATGTTAATTGACAGTTTAATCGTAGCTTCATCTTCCTGCTGCCTGGGCTTGTAGACTAGCGTTAGCTAGCCCACTTTACTCCTAACTTACTGTAAGCATGTTTTCTAATCTTGTCAATGTGTTAACTTAAAGACAAATCATGTTGGTAAAGGTGCTTAATGTGCCCTAACAGCAATCATTTAGCTATGATTCTACATATAGGTAGGAGCGTGCCTGAGTTACCGTTAGCCTAATTCAAAACACAACACGGAGTGGCAGACACGGTGTGCAGCTTCAGGCTAAGAGCAGATTTAAAAAGCGATAAAAGCAATAGTAGTCATCAGATTGTGCTTTGTGAGGAAACAATAAATAAAAATCGTGGGTTTGTGTAAGCAAACCTTGATATTGTGGGTGTTTAATATTAACGTTTAAGTTATACTCCGGTCTTTCTTTGAAAGTATCTATTTCTTGACACCCGTATCCCGCGAAGACCCGCCCCTACTCGTCCTCTGATTGGCTCCGACTATGATATTGCCTTTGACTTAACCAACCAAAACAACGAAGGCAACGAACACTAGCTAATCAGAGGCAGGTCTTCCAGAATACCGGTAAGAAAAAAAAACAAGCTTCTCTTCACTGCGTGGTAGCAGCTAGTCGTGGACTGTTTCTGGCTCACTTAACACGAATAACCAAGCTTAAAACGTAAAGGTGAGGTTGAAAGTATATTCTCCAAAGTAGAGGCATGCTAATGCTTCACAACTAAATAGCAGCAGCTTTGCAGAGGTTTAGCAGAGCACGACCATAGCCCACAGTCCAGTTAAAAGACCAGTTAAGGTCCTGAAGTGTTAGGCAGAAGACAACAGGAGATCACAATGTTGGTTTAGCTAACAGGTTCATTTTGTTTAACTTCGTTTCTGCTCTAAACACTAAGACTTATTAAATCACACACTAATACTTTTAGTATCGAAGTGGAACATGAAAAATACTGGAACCAAATGTGTTTTCTAATTAACTCACACAATATCCATAAACTTCCTTCTCCCCCTGTCTTTACATGGAATGTCCTGTTTTTCTGCTTGTAGCATCTACTAAAGCGTTGAAAGCATTAATTTGGGTTGTAATTTCTATATGCTCCAAAGTTATTTATAATCGCTCATCAGAGACATTACACATTTGCAAGAAAATAGTCCAGCAGTAAATAGATAAATAAGTTGATAAATAAAATAAACTTTGCTGAAAATGAATTACACGTCTGTCTGTCCACTTCCACCCTCTTAATTTGCCATTTATTGCATATGTTTTTTGTCATTTTAATAAGGTACTATTAAAATGTGGATTTGGACCCAAATTAGTTTGGGCAAGTTTGTAATTATTGGACAATTACTTTTTTCCCTCAACATGCTTACGATTTATTTTTTTAATACCTGCTCATTTTTATTTCTATTGCAGGTCTTTCTCATCCCTGATATGTGTAATCTTGGTTTGGAACAGAACCTCTCTTTGGGCAGCTCATATTGTTTTGGTAAGTGCATTAAACAAACAGCTATACTGATCACAGCATTGTAAATTTGAAAAAGAAATTAGCAAGTTTAAATAAGTTTTGATTTCCATTACCTTTGCCTTTATTAATAGCAATACATTTGACTAATTATGGTCTTTAATATTGAGGTCAAAAGTATTCTTTAATCATACGGTAGCTACAAAATATTACCCAAATGGCTGAACACAGTGCTCTTTGTCTTCTGTTATTTCTTGTGTATAACAGATAAATGCTGAATTCCAGCGCATAACAACAATCCCACTAAAAACTATTTTCATGGCCATTTACCCCAGCTGTCGAGGTGTTTCTGGCCAGAAACTAGCCACACATCTGGTGATCTTGCAAGAGGTAAACGTGTATACATTGGTTGTAGAAAATATATACACTGTGGAGAAACTTCATGAAATATACCTATTCAAGAGCAGCCTTTATTATTTGTAAGGGGCAAGGTTCCTGAGTCCCGGCCAGAGGTGGGTAGTAACGAGTTACATTTACTCCGTTACATTTACTTGAGTAAGTTTTTGAAAAAATGATACTTCTAGGAGTAGTTTTAAATCACTATACTTATACTTGTACTTGAGTAGATTTGTGAAGAAGAAACTGTACTCTTACTCCGCTACTTTAGGCTACAATGAGCTCGTTACTTTTCTTTTTACCTCTTTGGTGTTCGACGCGTCCATGTTCTTACCCCAGCGTACGTCTCATTTTAATGTTTTATTTTGACAGCGAGAGTCTTCCGCTGAAGGCTTTACCACGTAACTGTGTTCCACCAATCAAACGCCGTCGTGCAGTCACGTGACCATACTTGAGCTTAGCGGCGGGACAGGTTAGCTTTACACTCGTAGTAAAACAAAGATGTCAGAATCAACCGTCGCCAAGGCAACGCAGACAAGGAAGAACCTCCCCGGCCTCATAGTGAAAGCATGGTTACCTTAGGAAAAGTACAAAACAGCAGCTACGTTACGCGGCGCCTTCAGTGTCGACCTAAACAAACGGACATGTCAGCGTTCAACAACTCAACATCTAACTTGAGGAAACATGAAGCGGTAATTTTAGTTTTTGCTGTGGAGAGGTGAATGTTTGTCTTTTAGGTTACATACAGTATGTTTTGCACATGCAGTATCCATTCAATTTTGATGTGACAAGTCTCTCACTTAAGCTATTTTGTAATTAATAAATTAATTTTAATTTATTTTATTGATTGGATGAACTATAATTTGCCTAAAGATGATTATTTTGTATTTTTGTCTGTCTGATTGATGCTTGTGTTAAGAAATAAATCAGACGGTACTCAACAGTTACTCACTACTTGAGTAGTTTTTCACCAAGTACTTTTTACTCTTACTCAAGTAATTATTTGGATGACTACTTTTACTTTTACTTGAGTCATATTATTCTGAAGTAACAGTACTTTTACTTGAGTACAATTTTTGGCTACTCTACCCACCTCTGGTCCCGGCTAAAGAAAGGTGACCAGGCTGCTTTCTTTCTCGGGACGGAAGTGCTCTCCCTGGAGGTGCCTTATGGCTTTCCACGTAGGCACTTGTCTGATTTTGTTTGTCTTAATTCTGGTTCAACCATATAAATCACTTTGTAACTGTGTTTTGAAAAGTGCTGTATATATAAAATAAATAGAGACGCATTTCTAAGGACTGATGATGATGATGTTGATGTATTTAGGAATATATGAATAATAATTGTTATCCTTTTAAACAGGTGACGAGTGATGTCAGTCTTAAAAGGGCAGCAGTCCTAAAGGCACTTTGCAGCTCCCTGGGCGAGGACGTTGGACATCTCATCGGGAGTAGAAGGTAAGTCATGTGTTAATCACATGTACCGTTACCGTATTATAGAAAAGTTACTAGTTATTAAAAGAAAATGGCAAAAAAAGGGACACTCAACAAAAACAAACCTGATGCATAACAGAATAAGTGTGTTGACGCCACAACAATGGCAACTGTAGTCCAGCACTGTCTACACGCTGTCATGTTTTGGGGTCTAGAGCTATGATAGTGTGGAAGCCTGCTGTTTATTTAAATCAACTACTGCAACACTTGACAAATTCTCTAGCCACTAAAACATGTCACTACAGAGGATCATAAGGATTATACTTTTATATAGGATTTATGTTTTAAGCTGTTGATGACAAAGGCATTAACATTACCGTTGACCATTTGCCATAGTATCAATTTTAGAAAATTCATTTTTACCTTTTATAAGTAGCCATAAGGTTGAGAATATATGTATAAAAATCAACAACTTGCTTTACAGTGTTGCAAGCAGGAACCATTTTCTACACACACAGACACTGATGAACATTGTGTTGAGGAAATTATAGCCATAAAAGTAAAACAACATGGATGTTGTCATAGGACAACCAAGATTTAGCTGTGTCTGGAGATTATCATTGATTGGCTAAAACATTTTAAGTTCTTGAAATGATTTAGGGCTGGCTTTATTCATTATTTCTATTATTGTTCAATTAAAACACCAAAACCATCCATGTGTTAGTCCATCTCTCAATGCGTCCTGACTTCTGGGTCTCAGCTCCAAACCCATTGATTCTTACTGAATATTAAATATTTTCCGCAATACAATAAAAACAAAAATCTATGATTGTGCCATTCATATGTAGAATAATAGTTTTACTGACAGCATGGATTCATTTTTGTAAATATAAAGAGATTTAGAATTTTACGTCATTAAAATCTTTTACATAAATATGTTTTCCTTTTTCCAATATTTTCTCCAAGCATACAGGACATTGAAGGAGATGACATCCAGAGAGACCTGCAGAAATCCACCATGGGAATATGTCATCTACAAGGAGGGTGGACACACTGGAGCTCACGAGGATATTGGCATTTATGTTGACGGCGTAATCATTCTGGAAAACACTAGATCTGGAGCCCAAGCATGTGCATTTATGCTGGGAGTCATCTATGTACTAAACATGGCTCACCCCAAACAGCTGAAATACTCCTGTGAATTAATTCAAAAAGTGCTCTTGCAAATGGATGGAGAAGGCTCTCCCCCAAAGTCTTTGGACTAAAGAACACAATCACTGCTGGTCTGTAGGATTTCTTCAGCCACTCTAACCCTGCTGAGCTGCATTGTTATTTCTGGTTTGGGGGGTGATCGAACACATTTAGTATGATGTGAAATGCAGCCCAGAAGGTTTCTAGAACTGAAAAACAGAGTGAATGGTGGACTGTAATATTCACACAGCCACTGGTGTGAACATGGAGAACCATGTGGAGAACATGGTGGAATTATGACATTTCTGTTAGTTTCATGTATTAATGTGAGGTTACAGCCTCCTTTGTTTTTATTTGCCACTATTTGTATTATTCTCAGAGGAACTTAAGCTTCAGTGACTTGTTTCATGTACATTCTGATGTATTCAGTAAGTCTGCTTCCATTATGATACACCAACTTTTCCACCTCAGCTAAGCATAAAATCTATTTTGCAATATTATTTGCAGTTTTTTTTGTAACCTCATCAGCATCAGGTCCTCAGTGTGCAATGTGTTCCAGCTGTGGATGGTTTTGGTACTAGTATTTTTTGTTATATATAGAATTGGTGTATTTGTTGTAGATTTTGCACACTTGCAAATGGTTGGAAAAGGGTTTCCTCCAAAGTCCTTGGACTAAAGAACCAAATCAGCGCTGGACTGTAGGCTTTCTTCCAGTTTGCTGTCTTCCAGTTTTTCTGACTTCTGCTCACCTAAAGGATTATTAGGAACACCATACTAATACTGTGTTTGACCCCCTTTCGCCTTCAGAACTGCCTTAATTCTATGTGGCATTGATTCAACAAGGTGCTGAAAGCATTCTTTAGAAATGTTGGCCCATATTGAGAGGATAGCATCTTGCAGTTGATGGAGATTTGTGGGATGCACATCCAGGGCACAAAGCTCCCGTTCCACCACATCCCAAAGATGCTCTATTGGGTTGAGATTTGGTGACTGGGGGGGCCATTTTCCCGGTGGGGTCCGCCTCAAGGTTGTGCGTGTTGTGGCTTCACAAATGCTTTGCTGCATACCTTGGTTGTAACGAGTGGTTATTTCAGTCAAAGTGTCTCTTCTATCAGCTTGAATTAGTCGGCCCATTCTCCTCTGACCTCTAGCATCAACAAGGCATTCCCCCCCCCAGGACTGCCACATACTGGATGTTTTTCCCTTTTCACACCATTCTTTGTAAACCCTAGAAATGGTTGTGGGTCTAAATCCCAGTAACTGAGCAGATTGTGAAATACTCAGACCAGCCCGTCTGGCACCAACAACCATGCCACGCTCAAAATTGCTTAAATCACCTTTCTTTCCCATTCCGACATTCAGTTTGGAGTTCAGGAGATTGTCTTGACCAGGACCACACCCCTAAATGCATTGAAGCAACTGCCATGTGATTGGTTGATTAGATAATTGCATTAATGATAAATTGAACAGGTGTTCCTAATAATCCTTTAGGTGAGTGTATTTCTTTTGTTATGAATGGTACATTGTTTTTATGATAATGGTTGAGAGTACATTTTGTTATAAGATAGTAATGTAAGAAATTGTTACCAATGAGTTACATTGCTGGCACTCTTGTTGGGGAGAGAGAAAATCTAATAAAGTAAAAGTTGGAAATATTTGGTTTGCTTTATTTGTCTGAATATTAATAAAAATTAAGATACTATAATAGATAATATAAATTGATTGAAACTAATTTTAGTATGTAGAAGTTAAACAATTAAAATTATCTGAATGCACATAATTACTTTTAGTATACTGACCCTAAAAAGAATTGGTCATTCTTACTCAAAATAGTTAAGCTAAAATATATATAATTAATTAATTTAAAATTACTAAAAAAAAATTATTAAAGACAATGCACAAAATATAAGTACACTCAACTTATAAAATATATCTGAATTTAGATAAATTTATTTCGTGCAACCACTTACCATAATAAAATTAAGTAAATTCAACATAACATTTTTTTCAGTGTACTAGTTAGAAACCCACTGGGCACATAGATGTAAAGAACTATTTCCTTTTTTTCTTTTTCTGAAGGCAAACTATAACCTACGTTTGCAGTACAGTATTCGAGTGTATTTTTATTTAAAGTGTCGAATTTATGTGAATGTTTGCCAGTTAAAAGTAGCAAAAAATGCTTGTTACTGGGATAGTATACCCTACTGGCACACACGTTTTTATATACATAATTACTGTTCTCCATAGGAAAAAAATGTAGACACCTTATTTCGTAATATTGAGAAAATAACTCATAATTTTGAGAAAATATCTTGTAAATATGAGATCCTATCTCGTAATTTTGAGAAGAGATCTTGTAATTATGAGTTCCTATCTTGTAATATTGAAAAAAGATCTCTTAACTTTGAGAAAAGATCTTGTAGTTATGAGATGAATGCATTTTCTCAACAGAAAACAGCACTCTTGGTACATAATAGCTCAGTCAGCAATGGTGTAAATGAAGCAACAGTTTGGGTTATTAATATATAATAGAAAACTGCTTTAATTGCGCACAAATTAAGCATACTTACAATAAATTTGGTGTCATTATGTTGCCTTCATTGCTCAGGAGAAGCTTGTAAATATGTTGTATGCTTAATATGTAAGTTTCTTTTGGAGAAAAAAAATCACTTAAGTAATTTTAAAGTTTATCAACATATATTTTTGTTTCAATCCATCCAAGACTTTAACAATCCTAATAATTATAGAAATATACAGCTATTACCTATGTAACTGGTTTGTCATACCTACGGTCGTTCTTTAATTCCAATATTTCCGATAATTATGAATGCAGCAGTAGTATGTTGCAGAACACTGTGATTGGACGCTGAGTGCAGTTAAAAATCTGCCCCTCCCCCTGCCTTTTGTGGGATTCCCCGACAACGTGCTCTGCTCAAAATATTTTGACTTTTTTGTCTGTTTGCTATGCGTACAAGACTGATTACTCTCTCCCAGCAGCAGCCGCAGTGAACACAAGGTAGGTATAGTCATCAAGTGTTATTCTTTACACCAAGTCCCGGGAAACCACGTATTAGTCCGATAAATAAAGTTTTACGGCGCTTTAGCTTGTCGGTCGAATTCCAAAACGTAGTGCTAACGTAACGCTAAATTCGCTAGCCATAAAAAAAAAACTGGCATTGCGCTTTAATTGCAAACCAGATCCTGTTTTACAGTCAGTCGGTTTTGCTTGTCAGCACATTTAGGCGTTTACTTCATTTGATGTTCAGTTATTTTAAGTAGCGTTGTGCCGACTTGGTAGTCGAATAAAGCTAACGTAACGTTAGCTTCATTCAGTCTGCGGGCCTCCTGCTTGAAATTCAATGGACTGTAACGTTAGCTATTAGCTAGCTAACGCTAGCAGGTTGCACTGGTTGTAAAGGCATACGGTTTTTTTACGTGTTTTATTTTATTGGCGTTACACAGGCTAATGCTAGTTAGCGGGCTCACAGAGCAGAAGGCCCGACGTTAACGCTACTAATTTTCAACTTCGTGAACTCGTATTTCCTGCGTTGCATCAACCAGAGTTTATCAATCAAAGTCAAAACATGTCCTGGTTTCATCTTCTCAAATGTGGGGATTTATTGATTTTCTCGGTTTATATGTAATCGTAAACACATCTTTGGCTGCTGGACTAAAGTGGTGTACAATAATTCGGTTTTACATTTAATTATCAACGTTAACTTTGCAATTAACCCATCGGTCACTACATCACATTACCATCGTGAAAGACACACAGGGATCCTTTGAGTTAGTTCGTTAAAGTGGCCTGGAGAGCTCAGTTGGCAGAGCAGACGCACACAGACTGTGTGTGTGTGCGCGTGCGTGCGTGCCTCAACAAAGTTGCCCCCCCCCTTCATAGCTGTCCTATCTATTAAAGGCGGAAATGCCCAAAGAGAGAGTGTCGTTAGAAAACTGCATTTTAAAATTCAACAATCATTATTTTTATATCATGGTGCCTTTTTTCAGTTTTTTTTTTAACAATTTGTTGTATTTTAGCATTATACTTACACTTACTTCCCGTTGATCCCCACAAAGCACTCTGTGCTCTTCCTATTGTTTTCTCAGCCAGGGGACAAAAATAATGGAGGAGCACGGATTTGAAAACCTGAGCCAGAACCTGCCACTGAGCCAGGACTCTTTTAAAGAGCTGTGGGATACTGTGTAAGTTATGTATTTATATTAGGTAACATTTAAAAAAAAAAAAAAAAATGCCAGTTTAGGTCAGAAAAACAAACTAACCTTTTTGTCTGTCTGTTTTTGCAGGCTAACTCCCTCCATCTCGACGATTCCCCCAGCTATCAACGAGACTGAAGCATGGAGGCCAGATGAAATGCTGGTAAGCATGCAGACCGAGGTTATAATTAACAAAAACGAACAATATAATGAAAACTAGTTGGGGAAAACATTGTCGTTAACTAAAATAAAAACAAGGCATTACAAAAAATAATAAGCAACTAAAACTGTAATGTCTGTTTGCAAAACTAACTAAAATTAAATTATCAGGTAAATGTTCTTAGTTATTTGTATTTGTCAATGTCTTTCATAGAGCAAATAATGTTAATTCTTTGTAGAATTGACATTTCCGACCATATACCTGTTTTATACAGTCTATTAGTCTAGTCTAGTACATATAGTTTCCGACAGGGAACCCAGAAATTCCGACATTCCATGTCAAATTGAACAAAGTCTGTGCCCCTCGCCTGGTGTCATGGCGATACCAAAAGTAGGAAAAGAGCGGCAGAGTCCTATTTGATTATGACTGTATCAGATAAAAGCAAGTGCCTTGCAGTGGAAGGTGGTAAAATATGTGGACCGTTTATTAAAGAGAGAAATCCCACAAATTTGAAGCTACATTTGAGAAGTGTGCACAAGGGGGCTAACCTAGCTTAACTTAACAAGGCAAAGGAGAACGCCAAGCCCCTGTTGATGTCTGTCTCCTTTAGTCTGTTGGCTGTTTAGGTGTCTCTCCTGGACACGTCAAACACATTCTGCACTTACTGCTGCGTCTTGTGTTGACTGTTTACATATCTAATATATCATATTACATATCTGTGCTCATCATATGTACATTGTACTGGTGTTATTGTTGAATACATTGTGAATACATATTTCTAAAATTGTATGATGGTGGTGTTATTATTACACAATAGTTTTTCTGACTTTTTTAGAATCTGGCACCTGACAAATAACCCATATTACAAAAAAGAATAAAACCAACTCTAAAACTAAATAATACAAACAAAACTAGCAAACCCATTTTAAAAACTAATTAAAACTAAACAGAATTTGAAAACAAGTAAAAATAAAATGAAAACTAATGAAAAATGCAAAACTATATTAACCTTGATGCCTACCTATGCATCTATTGAACACAATAAGTTAAATTGCAGCAGGAGAAAGCTTCCTGCTAGATATTGGTCAATATTCATATAATGGTAACTTTAATCTGAATTTATTTCTGTATGAAATGTATTTATTTCAGAATGACTCAATTCCCTCCTATTACAGTTATTAGACGAGCACGTCCTGGCCCAGGGGTTTGATGAAAATCTGTTTGAGTTACCCCCTGAGGTTTCCACCAAAGACGGCGTTACTCCCCCGGCCTCCACCGTCCCTGTTACAACAGACTATCCAGGGGAGTATGGCTTCCAGCTTCGCTTTCAGAAATCTGGAACGGCCAAGTCTGTCACTTCCACTGTAAGTAATCCCGGGCCTAAAATCTCAAAATGTATTTGTTGATTTCTCTCATTCTTAGTTTCTTGTAAATGTGTTGTAGCTAATTTCAATATACAGTATGTATTGGAAAACTTGAATGTTATCTGTTTAAAACATTGTAAGACAAATTACTTTCAAATGCAGCAACTCAAATCTGTACTTACAGCACACAATGTATTTTAACTGAATTAAACAGAATCCAAACGTAGGACCAGAAATGTTGAAGTTTGACAGGATTTGCAGCAGATTATCCTGCAACCGAGGAACAAACGTTCGAGTCCATTTTGTAGAAGACGAGAGATTTCTACAGCTGCTGTACAGAGTTTCTTCATCCATAGCAGAAACTGCTCAATTCACAAAATTAAATCTGAAGTAACAGAATTTTTAAGTTTTGCGTTTTGGAAATTAAAAAAGTTTTGCTATAATAAAATCACTTTTTATCATTTTATCACCCACAAAATAAAATGTGTAAAACATTAAAGCAGTTGTGAATAGACAGTTATTAACTTACCTTTGGGTCGCCTTAAAAATCCATTCTTTCCTATTACTCACAGTAGCATTCATGTGGAATCTTACTCATTGTGACGATTCGCTAAATTTGAGTCGGTCACTGCGTTTGAAGAGCCAATGGTTTAATGCTTCCACTGTGACTCACCCAGCAGTGCGCTGCAGTTGGTCAGTTTAGTTGAGGTTAGAGTGCTCTGCCCTGAAAGTGCCGCCCCCTGTAACTTGTGCTCTGCTCTGTGGAAGAGGTGCCGTCTGGTTGTAAAGCATGGCTCTGACATGACGGGACATGTTCCTGCGCTGTCTTTCTCCAGCACGCAATGGGTTAAAACAGATAAAAGCAAGTTTAAAAATGTCTTAATTTGATCTGGCTTTACTTATTTGAAGAACTTACCATGTAGTTTGTTTTTCTTTTAGAGAAGAAAGTAGTTGAACACACACTTTATGAAACGTTCAGAATAGTGTTTGACTTTAAGTCTTTAAAATAGTGCGCTCGTTTTTTCCGAGACAGATCCCAGACCAGCACTTGGCATTCGAGTCCTTACATACTGTGTTCAAAGCTCTGTTGCTGATAACAATGTGTATGTTCTCCCTGTGCTTTCTGTCAGTATTCAGAGCTTCTCAACAAGCTGTATTGCCAGCTGGCAAAGACCAGCCCGGTTGAAGTGCTAGTGAGCAAGGAGCTTCCTCCGGGTGCTGTCCTCAGGGCCACAGCGGTTTATAAGAAGACTGAACATGTAGCGGAAGTGGTCCGCAGATGTCCCCATCACCAGAATGAAGACTGTAAGGAAAATGTCTTAGTGAAAAATTGCTTTGTATGTACAGTGGAAGAATGTTTTGTATTTGCTTAAAGAATCAGATTTGAGGCTTAATTAAAACAATTTTATTTCCCCCGTTTTAGGCGCAGAGCATCGCAGCCATCTGATCAGAGTGGAGGGCAGCCAGAGAGCTCAGTATTTTGAAGATCCACACACAAAGAGGCAAAGTGTGACAGTCCCTTATGAGCCTCCACAGGTATGACTGCCCCACTCGATCTCTCTGAGGGGGAACTTGTCAACCACAGCAGATATTTTTTTACTCATTCACATTTCCTAATATGTGACCTTCAAGAGTTTTCTATGTGAGTATATGAAAAACAGTGTTGTTACAGCATCATATCTTAGACTGGAAATTCTGTGTCCATCAAGTACAGAATTGTAAAACCATCTATTGTTTCCCAAAAAAAAAAAAATGGCTCCATTTAGACACCCAGAAGAGTCAATGAGGACTTAATGTGCTGACAAGCAATGAGGACCTTTTCCCTGATTGTATACATTTCAACCGGCAGTAAATATAAATTGTTCTACTTTCCTATATTAGTTGGGCTCTGAGATAACAACCATCCTGCTCAGCTACATGTGCAACAGTTCCTGCATGGGGGGCATGAACCGCAGACCCATCCTCACCATCCTGACCCTCGAGACCCCAGAGTAAGTCTTGCTTTTCTTTTAACAGATGTGAGTTGGTCAGTGGGAGTGTAAATGTTTCTTCTAAGTATAAAAAAATGTTATTGCCACAGTGTAACTGGATATCCTAGTTAGCGTTTAATTTTATACCCATTATTGTGTGCATTCTGGACAAATATGCCCCTTTTTAAAGTTGTATATTACGTTTTCTATTAGATCTTCATTTATTTGTGCTGCCTAGGAAAGCATTCTGTCCCTTACTTCTGTTCATCTCCTTCGTAGGGGGCTTGTTTTGGGTCGGATGTGCTTTGAGGTGCGTGTCTGTGCATGTCCTGGCAGGGACCGTAAAACTGAGGAAGAAAATAGCACTAAGATGCAGAACGGCACCAAACAAACAAAAAAACGTAGTAAGTTGTTGCTGCATCACTTTAGATTTCAGTTTCCGTCTCGGCTTGCTTTTCCCTCGCTGACTTTACTCTTGTTTGTTTAGAGAGCGCGCCGGCCGTGCCTTTACCTCGGGCTCCTGACACGACTTCTGTGAAGAAGTCCAAGTCTGCCTCCAGTGCAGAGGAGGAGGACAAGGATGTTTATGCTTTGCATGTAAGTAAAGATGCATTTTGTTGTAAAGCTGGACGTCTACAATAAGTTTAATTTTGTTTGACTAATTCCCCTTTGATCTCTCTACTGCAGGTTCGTGGTCGTGAGCGTTATGAAATGCTCAAGAAAATCAATGATGGTCTGGATTTGCTGGAAAAAGAAAGGTAAGAAGGGCATCCTTTAAAACAAAACAGCCTGAATCTGAATCACTTTCAATGGGTATAACTTGGGGGTAAACGATAGTGTTTTAGCATCAACAACGCGATGTGCGCATGCGCAATAGTCCAATCGTAGGACGTTACGATGTTGACGCAAAAACTTTTTAGCTGCTTGATAGAAAAGTAAACTTTCATCCTTTTACATGATTATTACCGTCCCACCCTTCCCCTTTAAGACAGGTAGTCATGTGGGCAACGTGTGTATGTAACGTTAGTCCGATGGGGTTTGTTATGAGAAGTGAGGCTCTCTGTGTGTAGATAAGTACCGTAGGCAGCCGCTGACAGCGATGCGCATAGTTTTGATGGGTAGTCAGTCAAGCTACAGTAGTCAGTGTTTATGTTCGCTGCAAATACCAACTAAATTACCTGATTAATGCAACACAATCGCAACATCTCCCGGCCACACAGTTTGTTGCTAGTGCGCGTGACATGCAAGTCTATCAAACAAACGAGCCGGCCCCGCTAGCCGACCACAACCTGAAATTTAGAGGAAGCAACATGCAGTCGCTGTCACTCGCGTTAGCCTAGATTGATTATCATATGAATACAATGGGGTCACGCTAGTCAACCAGCGTATTTCTAACTAAATTCCCTCTCCAAAATCACTTCAGAAGAGAAACATTAGTCACAGCGCTTACTTGCTTTGGTGTTTGTAAAGCATTAAAGTTTAACAAAGAATGGTTCACATAAGAAAAGATCCTTTCTCATTTTTTTCTTCTATGTAGATGCACTCCCCTACAAAATCACCGCAGTAGTTGAGAATTATTTATTTCCAAATTGAGCTATTTGTTATCTTTTTAAAATTACTTTTTCTTTTTTCATATCGCAATATATATCTCAGGGGGAAAAAATATCGCAATGTCAGATTTTTCCAATATTGTGCAGGCCTAGTGCAACTTGTAAGTATATAAAGAATATATATCTATAAAGAATATCTCAACATGGTCCATACATTTAGTCTGTCAAAATAATGAAATGTTGCGTTATTGACTTTAGACCAGATTTTTGTTGGTCAATGGCGCGATCACTTTCTGCTGCCACAAAATAGCAATATGCCAAGAATTCAGCTCTTTCTTTCTTTCTTTCTCACTCTTTGTGTGTGTGTGTGTGTGTGTGTGTGTGTGTGTGTGTGTGTGTGTGTGTGTGTGTGTGTGTGTGTGTGTGTGTGTGTGTGTGTGTGTGTGTGTGTGTGTGTGTGTGTGTGTGTGTGTGTGTGTGTGTGTGTGTGTGTGTGTGTGTGTGTGTGTGTGTGTGTGTGTGTGTGTGTGTGTGTGTGTGTGTGTGTGTGTGTGTGTGTGTGTGTGTGTGTGTGTGTGTGTGTGTGTGTGTGTGTGTGTGTGTGTGTGTGTGTGTGTGTGTGTGTGTGTAAAGCGTCTCCAAGTGCATCCTTAGAAATCACGTAATCACTTTCCTTTTTTATTCGTGTCATGAAAAATACGTTGAATCAGTAGGTAGTTCTGTTCACAGTTGAGTAGGCGGTCTTTAATGTGGACGCCTGAGAGAGAGTTTTCACTTGTTGCTACCATTTGTGTGATCCGATCACACAAATGGGCTCTTACTACCAGGTGAAAAGGGGGTGTAACTAATAATTTCCACCGGTTGCAGAACGTCTGCGGATCCAATAGTTTTCCATTAAATTCAGTGTGTGTATTTCCACTGACTGCTGAACGGCTGTGTCCCGACTTTGTCCCATCTCCGGCGATCCCCAGCCCTTCGCAGCAGATACGCAGAGCTTCTATTTTTGCCGGACGCCGGAGTGCTCCACAGTAACTCAGTACACGGAAGATGGTGCGGGACAGGAAGTCGAGCACAGAAACAAAATGAAAAATCCTGGAAATTTTCAAAATAAAATGGAGCGTGCTCACGGCGGATCATATTTCCCTGCACTACACCTTGAAAACACAGCACAGAGTTGTTTCCCCTTTACTCCTCTTGATGGAAACAAACTGTTGTTGTTTTGTGGTTCTATTATAC
This sequence comes from Percina caprodes, assembly GCA_013375575.1. NCBI lineage: Eukaryota > Metazoa > Chordata > Actinopteri > Perciformes > Percidae > Percina > Percina caprodes. The sequence continues at coordinate 660,097 of JABXJD010000183.1, read as the reverse complement.
ATGAAATTTGCAAGATCTCGTGGGTCATTGTGACTTCAGCTCTCAATCATGGCCGCAGCCGTTCCCTAACAAATCCGGACCTGGTGGGTATTGACTGACTGAATTAGGAGTAACTGGGTTTAAGCCCCAACTCCATGGCTGTCTTATAAAGATTGCCTGCCACAGAGGTCACTGTATAATGTTAAAAGTTGAATCCACCTACCACAGGTCAACTGAGGTTATTATCATAAACATTTCAAATACACCAAATCTGTCACACCTGCCTAAGTACTGACACACTGGATTTGTCCTGCTTTCTCTCCACAGCAAAACCAAGACCAAGGTTTCTGTGAAACATGAGTTTGCTCAGCCTTCCAGCGGAAAGAGAGTCCTGCAAAGAGGAGAGAGGAGTGACAGTGACTAAGAAGCTCGTTGCCTTGATGATGGAAAAAAAATTGTCCCTCCAAGCCATCGGGTGTATTTTAGGCTTTTACACTTCATTGAAACCCCAAATCGCCTCCTGCGTCATTATGCCAGGAAAACTTCCAATAACTGCTGCTTGACCATTTACTGTACCGCAAGTTCTGTACAGTGTTATGCTGTTTATGTTAGCAAATGAATAAAGGTTTACTAGATTATGCAGAGGAGAGCATTATATAGTGTAGACAGCTCTGCCTCCACCTCGATGCCCTTATTGCATTTAAATACAATACTTTGCATGAAACAGGATATCAGGACTTAAAATCAGGAGGGACTGTATTTGATCAGTGTTAATGCAGGGTTTTAATGTGAGTTTTAATGATTCCATTTTGCAGAAATCATAATACAAGTCACTGCCATTTGTTTAAAGTTGCTCTTGTAAAACTGGAATGGATAAGTTCTGATTAGATGTCCTATGCAAGAAAACAGACTATAGACTGCCTGTAAAACTCAGTTTTTATTTTTTTATTACATTTTATCCCTGTTTATTTCCAAGGATCTGTGTGACATCACCGCGCGGCCTTGCCTTTTCAATAGGGATTCCGTTTGCAGGGAACATGTACTATTATGATTTTTGTGAAAATTAACAGATTTGGTAGATGCAGGGCTGGCTGGATCACCCCGAAAGCTAATCAACTTTTAGTATTTGTAACTTTTTATATACAGCAAAGAGCAGCCAAAAATGGCAAAAGAGGAATTTGAACAGAAATACAGAACAATTTGGAGAAATGTGCAACAAAAAAATTCTTAGGGAGGCAATATAACAAGAACAACAATTATGAGGTACAAGCCACTCTGTTAATATATATTACAAACTACTGCCTGTGCTAAACTGGTAAAATGTGATGTGATTTCATTTTGTTTTAATTTTTTGGCCTCAACCACAGAACCTGCAGTTTGTCACCTGCTGTAAGCAGCACTTGAGTTTGATGTGACTAATCACTGTTAACCAATTTAACATTTTTTCACACTGCCAAAAAGGTATACTAAGGCATTTCTTTGTTGTATTTCCGTAGCTTTTGGGAACTTAGTTTTGTATAAGAGGATAATCTTTCTATATTTTTTATTGTCATTACTTTTTTCATGGCTTTTTTTTTGTACTAATTTGAATTTTGTTACTCAAAGTGTTCAGCCAAAATAAATGTGTAATGTAAAGTTGTTCTTGTAGTGTCTGTTAATAATATACAGTGGGGTTTGAAAGTTTGGGCACCCCAGATAAAATTTTTTATTATGTACATAAAGAAGCCAAGAAAAGATGGAAACATTTCTTAAAGGCATCAAATGACAGATTAGACATTCGTATTATGTCACAAAAAGTTAATTTCCATCATTTACACTTTAAAAATAACACAAATGCCATCTGGAAAAGTTTAGGCACCCTGCAGAGGTAATTTGCTGAAATTTTATTGAATCCATTTTTCCTTCTACTCGTGAAATGTTCCCTGTGCCACTGGCTGTAATACAACCAGCATGATTGATCCACCCCCATGTTGGACAGAGGTTCTTTTCATTAAATTCTGTGCCCTTTCTTCTCCAAACGTACCTTTGCTCATTGCGGCCAAAAGGTTCTATTTTAACCTCATCGGTCCACAAAATTTGTTCCCACAATGCATCAGGCTTGCCTATATGTTCATTTGCAAACTGATTTTTGTGGTGAGGACGTAGAAGAGGTTTCTTTCTAATGACCCTTCCATGAAGACAATATTTGTACAAGTGTCTCTTTATAGTGTAATGGTGTAGCACAACTCCAGTGTCTGCCAGGTCTTTCTAGATGGATCGTGCAGGCAAACGTGGGTTCTGACTTGCTTTTCTCACACTCCTGCAAGCTGTTCTGTCTGATATTTTTCTTGGTCTTCCAGATCTTGCTTTAACTTCCACTGTTCCTGATGGCTGCCATTTCTTAATTACATTCTGACCAGAGGATATTGGCGTCTGAAAACCCTTTGCTATCTTCTTATAGCCTTCTCCTGCTTTGTGAGCGTCAACTATTTTCAGTTTCAGTTTTCTAGACAACTGCTTAGAAGAAGCCATGGTGCTGATTGTTGGGGCAAGGTCAGATGAGTCTGGGCATTTAAAACCTTAAGATTGACATCACCTGGTCTTTCCAGACGATGATTGAGAACAATCCATGACACTGTCAGGTCTCAGCTTTCCAAAAGGGGGCAGTACAAGGTATCAACTCTGCAGGGTGCCCAAACTTTTGTGGATGCCATTTTTTGTTTTCTGTTATTTTGAAAGTGTAAATGATGGAAATAAAAACTAACTTTTTGTGACATATTACACAAATGTCTAATCTGTCATTTGATGCCTTTTGGAGATTTTTCCATCTTTTCTTGACTTCTTTATGCACATTAATAAAAAAACTTTTCCTGGGGTGCCCAAACTTTCGAACCCCACTGTATAACACACACGTTTTCTGTCTTTGCGCCCCGCCAGTTTATTGCACTTCCTTTTTTATTTTTACGTCATCCCCCTATAAGTACTTTGCATGTTTGGAAGATGGATGCAAAACCAGGAGCATCCAAAGGTATTTATTTCCATGTGTTGAATGGAGTCTTGTGTTGCCAGTCAAATGTGATGATGTTTGAGCATTGATCTTCTGGAATGGGTGTTACTTTGTGTCTGATACTGAGAGATCATTTCCTTCTGTTGAGAGAAGCTGGTCACAGGATGCAACTGTAGATTTGATGAGTAGTGAGATTCACACAGTATAAGTTAAATTTCATTTGGCTACTTTTTTTGTAAAATAAATAAAGCTGCCCTAACTCTAGTCTCAAAAGGAATCAAACATGGGAAAGATATCTCTCCAGGATAAAGTCCTAATCTTACTTTCTTGGGGTGAGTATAATTTATTTTATGGTATTCACCTGCAAAATAAGTTCCACATTTTTAAAGTTAAAGAAAAAGTTAAAGTGGGAGCCAATGATTATCATTGATTGGTTGAACACTATTTGGAAAGCTAAATACTGTACGTTTGTGAAAGCATGTTTCTTGCTAACTGCTTAGAGTTATATCATAACTCTTAATAAATAAAACTGAATATTTTGATTTGAAGCTTTCTGTTAACTGTATCTTAACTATGACTGCCAGGTCTGAAAACTAAAATACTTTTGAGGAAGTGGCGGTACAATATATTCTGTTTTGTGGCTTAACACCAGACATTTGGTTAGATTTTGAAAGATTACTCTGGGTTGTGTATAGAGCCAAAGCCATTAATTGATTGGTTGATCAAAATAAATCTAAATCTGCAATTGTACAGATAGTTCATAAATCCTTTTTATTACATTTTCCAGCAAAACCCCTTATATTTTATATCATAATAAGAGTAATGCCTTTGGATTTTGGTCAGTTGTTTGATCAAAGCAGGTAATTTAAAGATGTTACCTCGGGCGTGTGATGGCAAGAAATCATCGTGGCATTTTTTCAGGTCTTTCAGAACGGATCCGTGACTTGACAAACTTAAAACTTGTCTGTGTGTTTCTCTTCAGCTCTGGTGTTGAGGTGTAGCACTGCACAGCGAGACTACTTCCCTCAATTGAAAAATCTCACCTGGGATCAGGCCAGGACATATTGCCAGGTACAACATTAAAAGAGAGGTTAAAACATATCAGGCTGGACTGTGTGAAAAATACTGGGGAGGTTGTGATTTTTAATTGGTAAGGCAAGTGTGTTTGAAGCAGCATGTAATGATACTGTTGTCAAATACTTGTAATTATTGTATTGTAATTTCTTCCACGTTGAACTCACGCACATTGCAGTACGTGCTGTCAGTTTAAGCCAATAAGAAACTGAGTTTTGGACTGTTGCCAGAGCTGCTCGTTAATTACCCAATTTTGTTTAAATCATAAATGTGCTACCTAGACCTTAATCAACACTGACTTGTCCCAGTTTATACCAGATCTACTGTAAAAGATTGGCCGTCGTCTTTTCCGTCCTGTCAGGCATGTTTCAAAGAGCTGGTGACACTGACTCCACAAAACATCCAACACCTCTCCCAGAATCTCACCTCTGACTACTGGGTTGGCCTCCGCAAGAACTTCAACTGCACCAGCAACCACAGTATATCCTGGTCCCGCTGGGCCAATGGGGATCCCCTCATCTTCCAGAACTGGTACCCTGGTTCACCTGTGTTGAAATCCTCCCCAAAAGAATACTGCTGCAGCTGCTCCTGCAACAACCCAGCAATGACTACCCCAAGAAAGACGAGCTTCACCACAATCTCAGACTTTACAACCTCAGATGTGACAAACACCACTGACATGAGCAGTTTCACCAACTTCCCAAACCAAACTGCGACAGACTTTAATAGTCTCTGGAACTCTACCACCCAAAACACTCCACCCACTGCAACGCCCGGGATGCCAGTAGAAGCAGAATGTGTGCAATCGCCTATGCTGTCCCCGTATGTCTCCGAGACTGATGTAAACTACATTGAAGACTCTTGTGTGGCCATGCTCAGCTTTGGGGCTTGGATTGAAAAGAACTGTTCGGAGCGCCTGCCTTTCGTATGTTATGAAGGTAGGACTCATTTAAAGCCCCTTTGTTGTTGGCCCTATGATTTTAGATCTAAGACAGTTCAAACATATCTACTATAGATGACTCGTGCAGGACAACTGTAAGGTGTCACACTGCACCCAAACAGTAGCTTTTCTAATTAAGTAAAATCTAATCCTGGGCAAATTATTAGAAATAAAGTTTGTCGGCGTAACCGGTACTTATAACATAAAAAAAGAATACAACTACACACAGTAAGGTATCCGGTACCATTTTTTTTTCTTAGATTAATTATTTAATATTTTAATATTTTAACATTCTGAGACCATCACCAATTTTTGTTCATGACACAACAACTTCATTTATTTAAGGAAGTGATCTGTTTTAAGGCAACATTTTAAATTCAGCCAATGATTTTATTTTCATTATTTGGTCTAGATAAAAATCTTGTGTTAGTCTCTGTATTGTATGATAACATTTTTATATTATTATACATGTGGCCCCACACCTTCACACACAAAGTGCTTTTTTTGCGTTTCATGTGAAGCACTTTGAATTGCCTTGTTGCTGAAATGTGTACACAAATAAAGCTGTCTTGCCTTTCGGCACGCACTGATCAATCTAAGATGTCATTCCCATCCATACCTACCTCCAGAACCCTCCAAAAAAATAATAAAAATAAGATAAAACATATGTAGGTTGTCAAATGTAACAATTCTGCATCCTCTGTAGATTTGGAGAACTCTAAAAAAGTAGCTCTTTCAGCTTATATTATGATAAAAATTGTGATTAATTAAAAAATATTTAACTAATTTAATTCAAAGTTTTTTCTTTGCAAAACAAGCAATCATAAATAATATACATTTTCTATAATATACAAGATCAGGCATGTTGTTTTAAAAGATACAATGTTCCTTCTTTGCTCTTACATTTAGGACAATATGGAAATTGTTATTTGATACTTTACGTATTCTTATGAGATTTGTTTACATGCTAAAATGTTAAAGTCTAATATACATATTCAGAATGACACACCCCATTTTTGCAACCTGTGTATTTTTACGTTCTTGGATATCTACATTATTTTGCCAATGAACAATCTTCCCCTTATTTCCACCTCAGATCGTTTCTTGGGCCAAGCCATCGTGACCAACAGCACGTCTGTGAGCGCCCATTTATCCTGGCTGCCCGGGCCTGGTAACATCAGCCATTACCGCATAGAGGTGGAAGTGGACAAAAATCGGACAAAAATCCAGACTGACCATTTGACCCACGATCTTGTCAACCTGACAGCAGGCACTGGCTACTTGGTCCAGGTGTTCCCGGTAAAATGTGGGAGAGACCTCCACCCACAGAGTGTCATCTTCTACACCAGTGAGTTTCCCTCCTGTAAAATCTGACTGCATTAAAATAAAGCTTTAATTTAGATTAATTTTCTGCTGTGAAAGGACACTGATCACTGTTTATGGTAAACACAGTCCTATTGTCAGCTAAGATTTTGCCTTTAATAATGGTAAGTAAGGAGTAAAACTACGAGAAAAGGCAAACTAGCATCATCATAGTGTTTCATGCAGATTATTTTCAAGGCAGAATACCATTGTTGCTATACAATTTAAAATATACACTAATAAATGAATACACAGATTCACAGATTGGTAAAAACAAGAAAGTATTGAGCCTCAGTAAATGTTAATGGACTTTTATATTCTTCACTGTTTCTTGTTACTACATGTAGATATACAATGATAATCCGGACTACGACAAAATATTAACCTTTTATTATTCCATCAGCATGTAAATGTGCTGTATTTATATAGCGCTTTTCTAGTCTTAACGACTACTCAAAGCGCTTTTACATCATACAGGATACATTCACCATTCACACACATTCATACACTGTGGCCGAGGCTGTCGTACAAGGTGCCACCTGCTCATCAGATAAACATGCACACACATGCACACACATTCACACTCCGATGCGCAGCATCAGGGGCAACTCGGGGTTCAGTGTCTTGCCCAAGGACACTTCGACATGGGACCAGGGATTGAACCACCAACCTTCTAATTGGCAGGCAACCGCTCTACCGCACCATGGCTAACACCAACAATGGACTCTAAAGTCAATCCATCAGGTGTATCTCAACTACGGATCATATAGTAAAATACACAACAGACTGTATCTATATAGCGCTTTTTTAGTCTTAACAAATACTCAGAGTGCTTTTACATAGTCCAGGAACCATTCACACACATTCATGCACTGTTGCCGAGGCCACTGTACAAGGTGCCACCTGCTCATCAGATTAACACTCACACACATTTACACACTGATGGCGTGGCATCAAAAGCGTAATAACGCAAACACTTGTAACCCTGATTATATCTATCCTTTCTTTCAGACCCGAACAAAGTGGAAAACCTCTCAGTCACCAACGTGACCGAAACCTCTGTCTTCCTGAAGTGGGACAAACCAGCTGGAAAGTTAGATTCCTACCTTATTGAGGTCCAGGGTGGTGAGCAGATCCGAAGTGACACAGAGAGCAAAGAAGTCAACAGGTTGATACCTGGAAACCTTTACACATTCACCGTCCATTCAGTGGTCAACTTCAAATTGAGTGATGGATACAACATAAAAAAATATACCAGTGAGTTTAGATCGTATAAAAGGATTAGAATGCAAGAATTTTAACAGGAAGTACACTGTATAAATGAGAATAGTGAGACTGAGTTTGCATGCAAAGCTTGTTCAGAGTTAGATGAGGAAAATGTTTATAGCTGGTTCATAATCAGAGTGTTGTCCATTCATCGGTCTGTTATCTTTTTCAGAGCCCGGGAAAGTGTTGGATCTGAGGGTGTCTAACAATACCCAAATCTCAGTGCTGCTTAGCTGGAGGCCACCTAAGGGAAACTGTACGGGTTTCTTGGTGAAGGCTACATATGACAATCATAAGTATGTAGATAGATACTCTAGATGTACGTTACTTTTAAATTCAGGTATATGTACAGCAATGTTTGTTTTTGGCCATGCTACAGCTCTATAGATGGCAATGTGGGCCTGTCGGCCAGTCCACCACTTTGGTGGAAACTACATATTCATTCATGGTGGCCAATGGATGAATACTAATGACCTTGGTCAATTCTAAAAATACTTAAGCTTAGACAAAATTAAAATGTACATTTATTTCTTATCTTGTTTTTAAATCTAATTTTATGTTGCCTTGAAATAATTTAAACCCTTTGTTTTGGAGGTAAAACTGTAAGTGAGCACATAAATGTTGGTCGTTATCCCTCATTGAATAGAAAAACTCGACATTTGCGTTTACGACCTACAGTAAGTCAGAGTTATTCAAGGATAATTCTACCTTTTCTTAACCAAATCTGTCTGTCTAACCTGGTTTTGTTTTAAATCTGTATGGTCATCTGACTGTTGCTGTTTGAATGACTATTAAATGGTCTGAATTTTAGTGATGGTGATTCATAAGAATAGAAGTGATCTCCCAAAATACAAAATAAGTTTTAATAAACTCTTATTACCTTTAATTAAAAAAAAAAAAAAAAAAGGTCACTCCGGTAATGAACAGTTGCCTCTGCCAGACGCAATTTACATCAAGTAACTGTTTCTCTTCCTAACAAACTGAAAGGAATGTTTCAGGGCTGCCAATTGAGGTACACCAAACTGAATGGAATGTAACAGGGCTGCCAATTGGCACCAAGATAACCCTCAGTGTGACAGCACTGACCAATGGCACTGTGGAGGGAGAAGAAGAGACCGTCGTCGACTACACTGGTAACTGTGTTTGGCAGTTGACTGCTACTTGTTGGTCGATAGAGAATCCATGAATTTACAGAAAAGAAACAAAAACTGTGTCATGCTGCATTGAATGTCACTAATCTGACTTTGTGACTCCTATCTAGCTCCTGGACCTGTTTCAGGCCTCGTTTTGGACCGAACACATAAATCCCTCACTGCCAAGTGGAATTCATCTGGGGGTAGTTCTTTCACTGTCGAGCTCTACCTGGATGACCAAAAAGTAGTCACAGTCAACTCTACATCACCCACACATCACTTTGATGGACTAAAGACTGCAGCCAAATACACAGTGATTGTCTACGCCTTAAGCGGACATCTCACAAGCCCATCAGTGAAAAGCTCCTGCTTTACTAGTGAGTCGTTTTTGCTGCATTTCAATTCAATTCAATTCAATTTTATTTATAGTATCAATTCATAACAAATGTTATCTCGAGACACTTTACAGATAGAGCAGGTCTAGACCACACTCCATAATTTACAAGGACCCAACAGCTCTAGTAGTTTCTTCCAGAGCAAGCAACAGTGCGACAGTGGCGAGGAAAAACTTCCTTTTAGGAAGAAACCTCGGACAGACCCAGGCTCTTGGTAGGCGGTGTCTGACGACAGGTTGGGATTAGAATGAAGAGTGGCAATAACAGTCACAAAAAAAATTACTAGTTTGTAGTAGTTCTTTGTAGTTTATGGCATAGCAGGGCACTGTGCGGCGTTACAAGGCACAGCAGGACGTAGCAGGGCACAGCAGAGCGTAGCAGGATGTAACATGGCATCGCAGGACATTTCTACTGAATATTAGAATATGTGGAAAGTACCTGGTCATTTTTTTGGGAGGGCCCCTGTCGAGGTTCCAAGCAAGCTGAGCCAGAACTAGAAGGTGGAGTTAAAACACTGCAGACCACTGATTGGTCAGAAGGAATTCCCCCCAGATCAAGCATTTAGTGGAACAGTGGGGAGGAAAAACTCCCTTTTAGGAATAAACCTTGGACAGACCCAGGCTCATGGTAAGCGGTGTCTGACGGGGCCAGTTGGGGGTGTGATGCACAGTGGCAATAATAGTAACAATAAAGACAATGGAACAGTGCCTACAAATGGTAGTTGTAGTAGTTCATGTCATACCAGGGCACTGAAGGGCATAGGTGGAGGTAGCAGGATGCAGCAGGGTTCAGCAGGACACTGCAGGGCATAGGTGGAGGTAGCAGGATGCAGCAGGGTTCAGCAGGACACTGCAGGGCATAGGTGGAGGTTACAGGATGCAGCAGGGTTCAGCAGGACACTGCAGGGCATAGGTAGAGAAAGCAGGATGCAGCAGGGTTCAGCAGGATACTGCAGGGCATAGGTGGAGGAAGAGGGATGCAACAAGGTTCAGCAGGACTCTGCAGGGCATAGGTGGAGGTAGCAGGATGCAGCAGGGTTCAGCAGGACACTGCAGGGCATAGGTGGAGGTAGCAGGATGCAGCAGGGTTCAGAAGGACACTGCAGGGCATAGGTGGAGGTAGCAGGATGCAGCAGGGTTCAGCAGGACACTGCAGGGCATAGGTGGAGGTTACAGGATGCAGCAGGGTTCAGCAGGACACTGCAGGGCATAGGTAGAGAAAGCAGGATGCAGCAGGGTTCAGCAGGATACTGCAGGGCATAGGTGGAGGAAGAGGGATGCAACAAGGTTCAGCAGGACTCTGCAGGGCATAGGTGGAGGTAGCAGGATGCAGCAGGGTTCAGCAGGACACTGCAGGGCATCGCAGAGACTACAGCTTACAATTGACAAAGTGCATACATTGTTGCTGATCAAAGAGTCCACTAAGTGTTGCGTTCAGCAGTTTCAAGCGTGTGAAGTTGGCATCTATGGTTACTGGTGTGATTTAGTAAACAGTGAGGTTGGTATCTGTGGTTACTGGTGTGATTTAGTAAACAGTGAGGTTGGTATCTATGGTTACTGGTGTGATTTAGTAAACCGTTGAGGTTTATATCTGTAAGATAAAATTAAAAACACTCACGGTGGATTACACAATGCCTCTTTTCCCGTCAATCCCTTGTGCAGGGGAAAGCAATTGGACCCTGCCGGGAATAGTGGATTGATGAAAATCTGATAAGTCACTGCCTCATTTTCTCTCTTTTTTTCAGAGCCAATGCCACCTACTAATGCCAAAGTAATTTCCTGTAATGAAAACCAAATCACCTTCCAGTGGAACCCCCCTGAAAACATAACAACAACAGCAAACTACTCTCTGAAAATCAACTCCATCTTCTGGGGCGACAGCCGGTCTGAAACTACTAACAACATCAGCTACACGTTTGGTGACTTGAAGTCAGGGACCAGGTACCACTTCCAAGTACAAACAATGGCCGACACAGAGCTAAGTGACCCAGCAATTGTGTCACATTATACAGGTGAGACTCTCAGACCTAAAAGACCATACTGGTTGTTTTGCATGCTTTAGCCTATCAGCAACTAACTGTTACTTTGTCGATACGTTTTCATAAAGTGCTATATTGTGCTATTTGTCTTTTTCCCTCTATGTGTTATATATCTTTTTGTCCATGTTATAGGTTTAAAAAGTGAAAAAGCCACCCCAACTGGACTTACCATCTCCAACAGTAATCACTGTTCATAAACTGCTCCAAACAGCTCTGTTGGAGTCCAGCCTTTACTTCAGAGACAAACGTGTCACTTTGTAACATAATACATATAATGCTCACCTAGCTGCTAGAGTAGCACGCCCTCATACTCTGAAACTGACTAGCTAGCGCATGTGCGACTTCCAATAAAGATGGTACAGAAGTGAGATGTCTCACTCTGTAGCTAAAACAGAGAGCTCAACACACAGGGTGAAAAGAGGAGCGGCAGCACTGTGCAGTACAACAAAAATATGGTGTTTTCGTAAAATGAAACCACATAAACCTATTCTAGTACAACCTCTAAATACAACTATGAACCTGAAAATGAGCATAAAATAAACATTTTAAGTATACCATAACAGGGTTTTCCCTGGCTCAGAATAGGCCTTTTGGGGGGGGGGGAACTACGCACAGCAGTAAGCATGATCAGTCAGCGGACAGTAAAGGCAAAGAGTCTGTGTAACGTTATTTGGTAGGTCTATGCCTTTACCGGTTATTTCTGACAATTTGATAAACAAAAATGTATATTATGCTTGACTAAGTAAAATGTCAATTAACGAAATGGTTAAAAAAATAAAATTAATATTTAAATAAATCATATTGAAGTTTATGTTCTGCTTGTTAAACACTTGTAAATTTCTCTTAAACACATTTAGAGAGAATTTAAATTGCTATTTTTTATTCTCAATTTTAATCATTTTGGTGCTGGTGGTTTACCCTAGGGGCTGGCTAAAACCTCTTTGGGGGTGCCAAAAAGTTTCTAGATTTTTCTTTTCATGCAGCCGTCAGTTTCTGATTTCTAAAAATAAAGTGGCGTAGACTTAAAACCAGTCTTGCGGAAAAAATGCATTTTAGTGCATACAAGGAAACGCTTGAGGGTCAGCTGTTCAAAAGCTGCTTCCTCCCACTCCCAAGGTGTTTCTGAGAAATCAAATCCAGAAACAAAGGATTAGCAAACATGAAAACAATTAAATGACTTTGGTGGCTATTCATTCAAAAGGTTGCTGCAAACTCTCATATTTAAGTTTTTGGAGCTTCCGTTAATGCAGCAAGCATTTTTTAAACTACAACTACTTGCAACAATATAGTAACTAAAGGCCGACTGATACTTTATTTTCTAGGCTGACTATGATATTCAGCCGATACTTGTTTTTTAACAAAAACACAAACATTTCGGAAAGATAGCTGAATAGGGTACTACTGGAAATGAGTTGTGCAACTAGTTGGATAATATGGATAATATGTTATCTTCCACATGCAAATTACTATTTACACAATGGATGAGAGTGTGCCTCTTTGTTCCTACTTCCTCTAAACACATCTCACAATCTCTGTTTGTTCTCCAGTTGCAGTGGAAAGGGAAATCAGCTTGTCTATGTTGTGCTCTTCGGCTGAACCTCTCCTTTGTGATAAAGACGCCATAAGGGAAGATGTGTTTAACCAGGTATGTCAGTCACCACATGGATCAAAACAAAAACAGTGTACATATTAGAATACTTGTTTTCAAATCCACATATTTGTTACATACGTAAACTGACACAATACTGAACTGACACAAACAGCAGAGATCTCCCAGTGTGTAGGTCCAAGGGATGCTAGTCCCTGAGCAGGGCCTGTGAAGAAACAGGAGGCCATTCAAAGTGTTGTCTGACCTCATATTGCCCATGCCTGTATTTCTATTGCCATTATGTAACTGAATAGGATTAACTCGAGTGTGAAGGAATCTACATGCAAACATGTATATAAAGCCATTAAAATGTTATGGTATTCACCTAAAACCATTATGATATTGATGTTTTAAAGTATTTATATCGTAGACGCTGAGGACTAAATGCAGTTATTTGCGTGTGTGGATGGGTTTTTAAACTTAATAAGCTAAATTTAGTTTTATTTTTCAAAGTTGTGTGATAAGGAGTGGCTATTTTTTTTAAATGCAGTTGGTTTACAAAAATGTCTTTCCATAAACAGCTTGTGTTTGTGTGTTTTATTGCAGTTGCATGGACATTTCAACGCGCTGTTGGGGGAAGATGTTTTCTGGAAACTCAAGAAGCAGAAAGCAGGAAACTGAAAACAAAGGAACACAAGAATGATAATGTTGCTTTGGTTTTTCCAATTGGTATTGATAAAGGTATTTTGTGTTTTTTTGGTGTTTTCTGTCTTGGGTTTACTTGTATGCACTATACTGCTGCTCAGGAAATCAAATATTAAGCCATAATATGTAGTGAATAGAAGAATTAAGTATAATGTTGTCTTTTGTGATTTTAAATCTAGTTACAAGTTGACTGCTCTGACTCTTTTATATTTTTAATTTTGAAAACAATGCCACAAAAAAACTACAATACTGAACTCTCTTTCCTACTTTTGCTGCTTTCCTCTTGTTTATTGTATATGTATTTTAAATCATTTTATTTTCCTTGATGTTATTTTGTGTGTATGGCCCTTTTCCAACAAGAAAAAATATGTCTAATGTTGTAACTAAATAATGAATTCAAAAAGAGTGAGAGATAAGTTCTTCAGTAAAAATTAAAATTCATTAAGCATGTTCCAGCCATCAATAAAGTTTTCCATCTGAATACACATCACAGCAAATTTTTTAGAAGTCATTATTGAATAGACGATGCAATACTATTACACTAATAACAATGACTGTGTAAGCTTTACTCCAACTCTACGGCTTCCTGAAACAAGACAATATTTAGAATGACAAAGACAATAATTTACCTAAGTTCCCTTTTCTTAAACAAAAAAAACTATTTATTGAATCTCCAAACAGATAACAAGTAGCATGTTCAACTCTGACCCTCAGTTAGTTTCCAATCTAATTTTAAATAACTAAAACAGAACAGGAGAAAGAAAAGCAGAAAGAAACAAAATAGCCATTCAGAAAAAGGGAATTTGATCAGCTATGAGAAATGAAAGGTCTCCCACTCCTTCCTTTATAAACAAGCTTGATTACAGACCAATGTGAGAATCACCTTGACCTGATGGCTTTGTTTGATACTGAGAAGATAAATCGATTGATAAGCAGCTGATAGATCTGGTCAGGTCAGCAGATAAGTGTCTGCTTTTATAAGCTGTTATGTCATATCCAGGTTTGGGCTGTGTATCTGCACATAAAACACATCCAGGGTCTGAGATGCTGCTGTTAGAAATAAACTGCCGATACGCCCAGCCAGCCATTGTTTTGAGCTCCTGTGTTGAAGAGAACAGTTGTGGTATGAGAAGGGGCCGGTACATTATGTTTAGCCAAACACGTGAAAGTGAGAAGGTGTACAGTTAAAGTTAGAGGAGAAAGAGCATCAAACTGCTGCATGGAATTGAGAAACTAGGAGGATGATGCTAAGAGGACAACACCTCCAGATTCATTCATTCATGCAAACCTTTATTTAACCAGAATAAAAAAACAAACTTTTACAAGTGTCCTGGCAAGTGGCAGCCGCACGGTTTCAAACAGACACAGAGACCCTTCCAGGTAAATACATAAACACACTTTCACTCATATTCAAACAACAATGTCATCATGAAAACCCTGGGTCCTAAATCAAGTTAAAAACAGTGACAGCTGTCTGCAAGGTCCTTTAAAAAGCCTTTAAAAGAATAAAGTGAGACCAACTCCTTCAACTGGAGTTCATTGTGAAGCTGATTCCATGCAGATGGGGCTGCCAAATTAAAAGCCTTTTTGCCAAAGTCAGTGCGGGCTTTAGGGACTGTCAATAAAACCAGATTCTTTGAGTGCAGGTGATCTATCCCTGCAGACCTCGGGAGGATGTAAGCGTTCAGATAAGGAGGAAGAAGTCCCAATACTGCCTTATAAATAAAAAGATGCCAGTGCATCCAACGCCGAATGGAGAGATAGAACCACCCGACCCGAGAATACAGCAAACAGTGATGAATCTTAAGGCTCCATGAAACAGTGTCCAAAGCATGAAGACAGTGGGAGGTTGAATGCATGTATAAAATATCACCATAGTCCAAGACAGACAAGAATGTTGCATTTACAAGTTGTTGTTTTTTTTGCTTCAAATGATAAACAGGACTTGATTCTAAAGAAAAAAAACTTTAATTTCAGATTTTTAACCAAATCTTGGACATGCAATATAAAAGATAGTGATTGGTCAATGGTAATCCCCAAGTATTTGTAATGTGACACTTGTTCAATTTCTGTACCAGAAAGTGTACAAATGGTTGGGACATTGCTTTTAGTTGATTTTTCCAGAGTGAAAGTCATGACTTTAATTTTTTTTTTTTAAGAGTTTCGAACCAATTTTAAAGTAGCCAGATTATGTTGCAAGATGTTAAAAGCGGACTGTAAATTTGTGATTGATTAGTTATAGAGAGTATCTTCTACCACAACTAGTGGGAATTAAGTGGAATTTTATGTGAAGAGTTTGCAGCGCTTTAAAATATTTCACAGCAAGTATTAAAACAACAAACTTAAAGAACAACCTTGTTCATTTTCAGGCTTAGCTGTACAAGGCAATCCCAGTGTGATATTCTTACAACCCGTCAGTAGCCTACCTTGTGCACCAAGCCAAATACTTCATCAGATGTTACAGTTACAGGCTTAACAATACCATAAAAGCTGCATTTTTAGTAAGTTTACGTTTTTATGAAAGTGCACAGTTTCATCTATTATAATGGGTATGAGGTCAAAAGGGAAAATTGTGCATGTTTGTCCTGTTTTATAAGCAAGTCATAATTTGAAAAATACATTTATCCTTAAGTCATTGGTTAAAATTTTCCCCTGAATGTATCCTCTACATGTAGAGGATGTACAATGTCTAGGTATAATAACTTTTCATAAAAGGTAAAGATTAAAGAAAAGAGGATCATTTTAGAAAAATGTCTCGATGCAATGACGTTATTTGTTTAATGATGAATTTCCTCTTTTTTTTACAACCATAGATGCAGGATGTCAAACCTGTCAGCTGACAACTCCAGTGGCTGTTACTACGGCAACAAAAGTCCTGGTAATGGCACTTCTTTTGTGTTCAAAGTTATTTGGTGAGTACAAATAAAAGATAATACAGTTTACATACTGTATGTAAAAATATATATAGTGTATTTCTATGTTGTGAGCAGTCAGTCAGTCACACATACTCATTGTAGCTTCATAAATCAACCATTTATACATTTCACAAATGTATTTACATAACTTGTTACTGAATCCTCCTAACTGTTCTCAAACCTGAACAAAATATATTGAAAAAATTGAAAACAGAAGACATTTTGACATGCCAGAGTAAGAAACGTCATTTTTGACCTATTTGTGTATTTTCTTAAAGATTAAAACACAAACCTCATAATACTTAGTTCAATTTGCTTTTATTAACAATAGAGTACAAGCATATACTGTACATATATATCTTTGAGGCTTATGGACCCTGGGCTTGTAAAAGAGACTCCTGACACATCTATACACATTTTATATACAGTATATTTATGCCAAAGATTTGATATTGTTACAAAATTTGGCCCACGCCAGCTACACTTAGTCATGCAAAGTTATTTATTTTCTTGAAGTATAAACCAGCTTTGCAGGAGACCTTTGTCCAAAGAACATTTATTGAAGAGCTTTACATTTGTACACATACACGTACATGTAGTTGATATGTGGGTGGAATCTGAAATATCTTTGGGAAACAGTGTTATATGATTAAAAAAAGTCCAAGATAAGCATGAAAGACAACATACTTATTTGAAATGTTGATTGTGTGCAAATTGGAAAGTGCATAATAAAGTGCATGCATGTATGTAGATATGCAGAATGTGTTCAGACTTTCAAGTCTACACATAAATATGAATGTTGTAGCACATTTTTTTTGTTAAATAAATACTCATATTTACTCAAAGTTGAGTTTTCAATGTTTTTGTTTGTCATGGACTGATAAAAAATCTCCACTTATATCATTGCAGATTTTCTTTTTTTAGAGTGGTGTGATCTGTGATATGATCATCATTAACAATATCATCAGTACTTTGATAAAGTCAGAGCTTGTGCTTCCCAATGAATTTAAATCTATCTGATGACATGTCTTTTCATAGAAATCTTCATCTCTATCTTCGTGCAGATTTTGTTTTAGTATTTTTTTGGTCAATGCAATTTTTGCTCAAGTCAAAGTGCATTCTTCCAAGCGTCCAAAAAGAGTTTTTAAGGCTCCCCACCCTCAGTATTTGTATTCTGTATGGTGATGCGTGTGCGACCATCTAGTGGGGCGAACAGAGGGTACAGCTTCCCGCTGAAGTTCTCAGTGAAGGTGTAGATGTGGGACTTTGTTTCTGCGTTGTAGAAGGAGAGCTGGCCCTCTTCGTAGTCTAAGTAAATACCCATACGTCGAGGAATGAGGCTGATGGGCAGTGAAGTCTCCGGTTTGGTGCAGGCATAGAACTGGCTCGTGCTGCGCCACAGGGTCCAGTAGCCCAATTTTGGGGTCATGGGGAACCGACCGTGACGCTTGGACTCGGCGGTGGTCAGTCCCACGCGCCAGTAGCCATTGTTGGCTATGTCCACCTCCCAGTAGTGGCGGCCGCTGCTGTAACCCTTACAGCCCAGCACACAGGGCCAGCTGTCAAAGCGCTGAGAGCTGCATGGCAGGTCGGACGCTGAGATGCCCTCCTGCACCATACGCTGGTTCTCGGACAGCAGCAGCCAGGGGTGGTTGGTCATGGGGTCGAGAAGCACATCAGCTGTGCAGAAAAAATGGAGCACAAATAAGCTTGTTGTCCTGTGAATGTGAGATTTGCTTTTCCTTTGCTCTATGTGAGGTAACATAAAGAGAAAGTTAAAGTTGATCTTACTTGCTGCGCTACAAATCCAACTCCAGACTGAAAATAGAGACAGATATTATATTAAAGCTATGGTGGATAAACAACAGAAATGTTTATTGTACATGGTCTAAACCAGTGATTACCAGGGGTAATCTGTGCAATGTAAGAATAATTGTACTTTTAATCAGTGACATTTTAAAAGCTAAATTTAGATGATTTTAAAATTATTTCAAAAATGCACACCTGAGTTGGGGATGTATCTTGGAATTCCTGCTTTCCAGGTCCTTTGCTTTGCCAGTAACCATAACTGTGGAATCATTTTCTGAAAAGGAAAAAAAGAAAATTAAATTTGTTTCATAGGAACAGCATTTTTATGTGGTGATTCCCTAATTTTGGCCTTTCCTTATGACCATGCAGTTTGCAAATATATCATAAGCAGTTAATGCTGTGTGAACCTTCCAGGGAAAAATGATTCCTGTTAGCACTTGGTTACGTTTGGTTGGCTGTAGTAATGCCAATGGCTTTATGAGAGAAAAAATACAAAATAATGCACCCCTTTTTTGGAAGTAAAAGCCATAACCCTGCACAAATAGAGCAAATGGCAGCTTATTGTTACTGCACAAGTAGCAGAACGTATTCATGCCTAAACTCCAGCTGAAATAAGTAAAACGGGGCACCAACTGAAATATATTCCATTAGACAAAACAAAAAAGCATGTTGCTACATACACCACACCATCATCTGCGTATGTGATGATTTTTATCTACAGTTACCAAGGACATTTATTGTTGCAGTTTATCAGGGCAGAGTCAGATCAGGGTCAAACTGTGTTCATTTATTGATGCTCTGCACGCATTCAAAGAGCAGGGTTCATGTTGCATAAAGTCGTTAACAACCTAGTTATATTTGCACTGGATGGCATTGATCAATTCTGTGTTTTACGGCTTTAATGATGGTTTATATGTGCGCTATCAGATTTTAAATGTGTAGCTCTGAATTCAATTGACCTGCCTTAGTTTCAATTTCATTTTGGCCCTCTGAGGAACCTGATTTTTGAACAGAATTCTATGGCAAACAAAATTTTTGATTTGTGGACAATTACATTTCTCACCATGCTGTCTTCTTTGAGCAGAGACCAGGTGATGAACTCCAGCAGAGGCAGCAGGTTGACCAGCCGTTTCTTCTTCAGGCCCAGCAGACGCAACACTTTACCCAGCTCGTCGCTTTGCACACCACAACTCTGCAAACACAAACACTCATTTCAGCTTTAAACAAAATGTGATACCAACTCTGACAAAATGCTTACTGGCATGAGAGTAAACTAAACAAGTTTGCTGTATTTGTGCTGTGATAAATTCTGCCCTCCACTTGGTAGGTGTTCATTTCTGTTATGTTATGCTAAAACCTTTCCACGGGCTCCTCACCTCAGTCGCCTTCTGCAGCTCCTGTGCCCACACCATGATCCTCTGTTGGGCCTCCTCATCGGCATCCTCTTCTTCAGTTTCTTCACTCTCTGATGTCCAGGTCGTCTCCTTCAGGCGCTGGGACAACAAATCAGTAAGGTAAGAATGACATTATTGCTATTTCTTACGTCCGAATATATTTTCTTTCACAACCCTATCTGTTACAAAGATTGTGTGTGTGTGTGTGTGTGTGTGTGTGTGTGTGTGTGTGTGTGTGTGTGTGTGTGTGTGTGTGTGTGTGTGTGTGTGTGTGTTTACTGACCTTGTCAACATGGTGGAGTTCGTCAGCCCACTCCAGGATCAGTTTCCTGCTCTCCTCCAGACTGCGCTCAGTACACCCGTCTGCACTCTGGACCTCTTCATTACTGCCAAGCTCCTCTGGATTCCCACTGCCCTGCTAAAACACAACGCCACACTGTCAGACAATGTCATACACTCTTAAAAACATAATGCTGTTGTACTATGGAAATTAAATGACAAAAAGACAAATGACAGCCAGCTGGTGTCAACAGTGATGTGAGTGTCCAGGCCAGAGCTCAGGAAAAAAATGTTTTACACCAGCTGATATTTCAGAAGTCATTTTGGTTAAAAAGCTGCAGATAATTTACAGGTTGAATCAGTGTTAAATATGCTACGTGTGACGTTTTCCGTTTACAGATGTCAAAAGAGCCAGGTTAAAGTCATAAAAGCCCCTTGTAAAAACAGAAAGAAAGAAAACATCAGATACAGTACAGAACTTCTTACATTACATGCTGATACCTACCCTACATATCCTAGCGCTGCAAGGCAGAGGGACATGTAACCAGGCTGTTAAAGACTCAATAAACATGTATCCTATCAGCATCCACCCACCCAAATAACCTAGTCATAACTCTGCATGACTAAGCAAGGTAATCATTTCCCATGGCAACGTTATTCCAATCTGTGCTATGATAAATACTGGTTCTCCTGACGTCATCATGCACTAAAGTGTTGTAACTGGAACTATATGTGTGTATTGAACAGAAACTTTGCACTTTCTCTCCAGCTATGAACTTTTAACAGACTGAAATTATCGACTGCAGCCTTTTTCCCATTTTTCTATCATTATCAAAACGATCTGTTCATTTAGTCAATTTTTTTTCGTGAGTTGACAAATGAGCCAGGGCTATTAAAGGAAACTGAGGGTTAAATATGAGGTCAAAAAACATCAGTACATCCTTAAGTCTACAATTGCAAGACATTCACACTTTTCCTGTACATTTATTTACTTTATTGTAAGACTGCTGTTAATGAGTGATAACGTTAATATGAGTCTGCTGAGCCACTGATCCACATTTCCCTTCCTTCTGTCATGTCCTACCTTGCAGAATTGGTCCACTTGTTTCTTCCAGTGATGGATGAACTGCATACACTCCTGCAGGCTGCGTAGATCGTTCAGACTGTTCTTACGAGGATGTTGCTGCAGGAAAGAACAGGTCACATTTAAATATTTATTCCTACTATAGGTTGTTTTCATGACAGACAGAACCCCAAATGGGACAATTCATACAGGTTTAAAGAAAGAAAAGAAAAAAAAAAAGAAAAATGTACCTGTGAGTTTTTGGGAAGGTTGTTGGCGGGTCGGCTGGGGGCCGAGCTGTGAGTCTGGACGTCCTCCTCGGGCAGGGTCCAGCGTACGGCCCCGATGGAGCTGCTCTGGGTGCTGCGGCTCTCACCCACCTTCAGTATGCCCACTCCTGCAGGGGGACACATTCAGGAGACAATGTCTTTAAGTGTAACTTCACACAACATCCAGCCGATTATGAGGGAAAAAATAAGTTTTACACTTCCAACAATAAAAGTAAATCTGACAAGTTTACAGTCAAATGCTTTAAACCATGAATAATATCTGACTGGGTATCTCACTGAATGTGAGCTATGTGATGTTACATTATCTCCCCAGACCAGGCAAAGCTTGTAAGTTATCAAACATGCATATAGTAGCACAGTGGCATTGGCAATGATTGAATAACCATATATATATAAACAAATAAATAATAATAATACTTTTAGAGGTTTTCAGGATACTCTTCATCTCCATGTTGGTGTCCTCACTCCTGTGGTGCAAAGAACACATGAAAATGTTTTAGACCAGTGATGGAAGAAGTAAAAGTAATATGAAAATATTCCATAACAAAAAAAAAAAGTCTGGCTTTAAAAGTATATTAGCTAAAATGTACTTTATGTAAAATGGCCCTTGTAGGTTTTGTACTTTGATTTTTATAACATTACACTGCAAATTATTTGGTTCTTACCAAGACAAAAAAAAACAAGTTAGATTTAGAAGTGTTAGATAATTTATCTTGTTTTAAGAGTGAATTTCTTATTTTCAACTTTACACTCTAATTTTAAACCAAGCATGCTTGTCAGGTTAAATGATCTTGCTGCATGGACAAATAATTCCACTTGTTTTAAGTACCTTTTCCCTCAGATTTAGTGTTTTTAATCTTGTTTTAGACACCTTTTTTGCAGCGATTATTCTTGCAGATGCATTCATGTGTAGTTGGAGCTAATTTGAACTATTTTATAGACTGTTGAGTAATTTAACATGTAGCAATAGAACGTATATTTTTATTAAAGATTTACATTCTCTTTGTTAAGAAAATAAAGTAACAATATCTGTTTGAATAGGAAACTACAGGATGTTAAATATAATATTCCTGTAAAGTGTAGCTTTATATTCAGATACAAGTGAATAAAGTCTACAGAAAGCTAAAGCAAATGATAAGCAACACTTGCCAAAACAATTAGTTATTTCCTCATATTAGTATCATTATCATATATGAATATTTTGATGCCTGAGTACCAATTTAGAAGGTGAGACTAATTTTCTTTAGTTTAGAATATTCCTTCAGGTTTGTGATCATATTTCAAATATAATTGAATCTATACAACCTAACACTATATTCACTATATTCACCACAGACATGAATGTATACCTACAATGCAAAAACAATTCTACTTTTGTATGAAACAATAATAGTCCTATCACACAGACCTGTACTGTAGACTGATACAATCTATTGCATAGAACCTTTCGTACCTTTGGTCTGAGGCAGCTCTGCTGGTGGGTGCAGCTGGAGAACACTGGACAGCTGCTGCTCTCTAATCAACCTATTTGTTCCTCTCTGACTCCCTGAGCTTTGGACTTTTTTATGGCCTGTGAGGAGGCAAGAGTAATTTCCAACAGAGCTCTCTGTCACGAAATCCTGACTGCTTCCTGGCAGCTGTTGGCACGTTTACAGTAAGGGCAAGAAGGCTTTTTTTTTACAGTGGTTATACAAGTCTCTGGATTACACTTGAGTGACATACGTGACTGGATTTTGCAGTGGTGTTACTGTAACTAGTACTTTTATTAACAAAGTTAAAATGTTAAGGTTATATTTTTTATACAGTGGGAGCTGATATATAATTAGCAAAAATAGATGATCCTATAA
Source organism: Percina caprodes (assembly GCA_013375575.1). NCBI lineage: Eukaryota > Metazoa > Chordata > Actinopteri > Perciformes > Percidae > Percina > Percina caprodes. The sequence goes on along the minus strand of JABXJD010000183.1, from coordinate 637,034 downwards.
TAGAAAACAATTCCTGTGTAAAATGATTTTTTTGAAACTCCTAATACTATGTTAAAAAATATTAAAAGAGAAATGAATTTGACGGCGCAAGAAGATATTTGGTGTAAACAAAATGTATAAACCATATTTGCAATATTCTATTGCAAGTAATGCATTTATGTAAAATGTAATGCCAGTAACAACTGTATATCCTTGCATAGACACACATAATATTCATAATTAATGTTGGTTATTTACTGTAATCAGTCATACTGTATCTCCTCTAGGAATAAACTGCCATGAAAAAATAGATTGACAGTTAGTCCATTTTGTGTAGAGAGAAGGACTTTTAGACTGATATTGAGGAACTAGGACAAAATCATATATAACCATAACCATATATTGGCCAGATTGGGGGGTCCTTCCACATTCTTTTTCTGCATACAGATACACTTTTATGCACCAATTTGCAGTGAAAATACCTTTATTCAGCCCATGCGAAGAAAAAAAACACAGATGACAATTCAAAAATATAATGGAAAGTTTGTTGTTATTGGGCATTTTTAAGTGGGTATATGGAAATCCTGGAGCTTTCTTAGTGGGTATACTGTGTATACCTGCGTCTCACAAAGACCATGCCACTGTATTGTAAACATTAATGTGAAAGTCCCTTTTCAGGCAGTTTTAAAGCACACCTTTTTCACATACAGGTTTCAAGATAGATGTTCAATAAAGGTCAAAGAAAATAAAACAGAAACCCTCTGCACACACAGAGCTATGCCATGCTTCTAACCACATGCATGCACTGCATTAAAATCATTAAAAAATGAATCTATAAAACACCACGTTTAAAAATGTTCCCCACAGTCATCCGTTTACTTCCTGGTTAGCTACTGAAGAAACATCAGAATAAAACATTGCATCATGGTCCTACCAGACATCATCACCCTGCCTTCTTGATTTCCAGTGCTCAGCCTGAGAGGTAGTAGGTGAAACCTTCGAGTGACTGTATGGGGTTAAATTCCACCATCAATTAGAGTTGCCTGTGAGGTCATCATACTAGCTTAATGTGTGCAGGTTACATTTAACAGTCATGGCAACAGAAAGGGCATAGTTTAAATAATAAAATGCAAAAAATGCTGTCATGAGTGGAGGTACCACATTTCACAGCGATCTGGTTGACAGGGGAAAAACATCAAAACCACTCGACACGTAGCAAGCAGTTTCACTTTTATTTTTTCAAATCGGTGACACTAAAACAACTGTAAAAAAACAAACAAATCCAAATTCATATACTCTAAAATCTTAATAACCTCAACAGAATAACCTTGTTTGCATTTATAAAAGTGGCATCATCTCTTATTTTACCAATCTCAAAACAAGCTTCAGCATGCTGTGTCAGCATGGTACCTTACAAATGTGTACATACATGTAAATGCATATAAAAAAATTATTTTCTATCAGATGCTGTGTTTTCAGATATACAGCTTCTTTTTCTTGCGTGCAGGATTTGTCAAATGTTCCCATGACATGTTTTAGTTCCAGTTCTTGAAGAACTGCTTGAAGAGTATGGTCTCCTTCCCCTGTGGCAGTATCTCCACCTGCAGCACAACACACAGAAACTTTAAGTACTGTATACATAACAATGTTACAGTAAATGTACTGAGGTGACTAGATCATCAATCATACCAAGCTGTTGTGTAAAGGTTGCAGGAGCCAGAGCTGGTAACATGCAAATAAAAATAACATAACATTTACAGGAAGTGTGAGTACCTGTGTTTTCATCCTGGGGTACTTCATTTGTTCGATGAAGTTATCTGCCATCTGTAGGGCCACCTGCTTCTCCTCAGCATTTGCTCCGTTACCTGACAATCAATGACTCACATAAGTACTGGCAGTTTAGGAGATATAGCATATTGCTAATTTCATCTAATTTAGATTGACAATTTAATTTGTTTCAAGATCCTCAGTAACAGCCTCTCCTTCTGGTGCCCACAAGAAGAAAAAACTACAGCAGTCTCAAGTAAATATTAATGAGTGTAAAAATAATATTGTATATGTAGTATGTACACACATACATAAAAATGGGATTAAGTGATTTAAATAAGTAAAATAAAACAATAGTGACATACTAGTTCAGTATAATCCCCAGTACTGCCAGGGCTGTTCCCAGGATATTAACATAATAAGGACATGACTACACGCTTCTGACCACAAACCAACAATCTTAAATCTTTTTTTAAATATTAATATTTTATAATTTATAACTACGTCAACTGTTCAATTAGTTATTACCCTGGAGTATGGTCTAGACCTACTCAATCTGTAAAGTGTCTTGAGATAACTCTTGTTATGAATTGATACTATAAATAAAAAAAATTAAATTGAAATTATATGGAGGTGTAGATGTGCTCATCCAAACTGGTAAGAATGGTAGGCTTAATTTAGTTTACTTGCTTACACTGTTTTATGCTGCTATAGGCCTAGACTGCCAGGGGACTTCCCATGATGCACTGAGCACCTCGCTCCTCCTCCTTCTCTCCATCTGTATGCAACCTCATCCCATTAATGCATGTTACTAACTTGACTTCTTCCCTTTCCCGGAGTCTTGTGCTCTCTTGCCCCTCTCTTCTCTGCTCCTATCACTTCCTGTAGGTGTTTCTGGTTCTGGAACTGTGGAGTCTGGATCTGTGGTTGGAGTCATTTGCTGCCTCCATGTTCCTGCTTGACACTCTCTGCTACAATTCTAATTGAATCTGTATTCCATTGTGAGAGTGTTTTTTCTTGTGCTGCATTATTATAAACTCTGAAAATATGTATTCTTTGAACACATTATTGTAATAATTATTTTTAAAGTAATGGCAACAACACAGTCTGCACGTCCACATGATGCAAGCCTTCCGTGATTGCATTATTTAAAGTTATTTCTGACACTGAAACTGTTAACCATTATTTTTCACAATGCTCATTAAAAATTTATCCAATTAGATGCTGAATATCACTGGCATGTAGCAACTATCAATTTTCTCAGTATGCATTTCAGCCAGCACGAGTTTGCTGGTTCAGGGTCAAAAGTATTTCCCCACCTTTCCAGACAAAGATTTTTCCGTTGGCGCCATTATCAAGAATGAAGCAGTCGTCACGAACCAGCAGATCCTTGTCAAACGGGCTTTTCTCCGACACTTTGGTTGTCGTCATGGAACCTGTCGCATTAGACACCTGAGGAGGAAATATACATCGTTATATGCATTGCATCAGAGGTAAATGGTAGTTTGATGTGTCTGTGCAGATGAAGTTACATGGTAGAGGGAGGCAGAGTTGGAAGCGTCTGCTTTGCTGTCCTCTTCTGGTGTGCTCTCTGCCAGCTGAGGCATCTGTCCCAGGACCTGCTCAGCAACAAGACAGGAAGCTCAGATGCTAATTATGAAGCTACAGGCAGCAGACAGCGCACCATTCCATGGGACCTTTAAAATGATTTCTTTTTAATTACGTAGTAAAAGTGTGCATTTACCTTGAGCATCTCCTCCGGTTCCTCCCCTTCATTGCTGTCGACGATTCGGGCTTTACCGTGTCTCTCTGTGTCACGAATCAGCGAGGCGATCTCACGCACCTTCTGCTTCTCAAAGATGTTGGCCTGCGACCCAATCCACGACACAATGGTCTGCAGGGCAACAAAACAACACAAGGTCACACCATAAGCATAGTCACCTCATGCAATTAACAGTTTAAGATTCACAACAAGGACGCCCAGATAGCTCACTTGGCCCATGTGTAGAGGAGTACACCTCGACCCTGTGGCCCCCTGTGCTGCATGTCATTCCCCCTCTCTCTCCCCTTCATTTCTTAAGCTGCCCTGTCAATAAAGGCCTAAAATTCCCAAAAATAATCTTTAAAAAGTTTCACAACAAACTTTTTATTCAGGATTGCAGCAGTATTCCAAATACTTAAGTCTACTGCATTATGGCAGCTAGATAAACAGTGTGTGTCCTCACCTCTCCCAGGTCTAGGATGAAGCAGTCTCCTTTGTTAAAGCTGCTCCAGGACAGCTCCACCTCCTTGGCACGGATATTGCGTTTCCCTTTGATCTGGTACAACCTCTGCACTGCCGCGGAACCCTGAGGCCTCCTGAACCCCGACTCCACACCACCCACCTATGAGAGATATTCATGCTTTCAAATCATGGTTTGTTTTAATGACTTGGTGCCCGTAATCAAGTGGCATGGATGAACTTTGGCCATGATATCCAGGGTGCTGTAAAGTGATGGAAGGGAATCACCCAGCAATAAAAAGATTGTTTATAAAATGAGAGCTATGTCTAAAGACAACATTTGTATTTTGTTTCTCATTTATGATTGAAAATGTACTCTTCAAGTTTAATTGACATCGCAAGTAAAGTATATATGTAAAATCTCTTGCATGTGTAGTATGACTGGTACACATCCAATTAATCAATTCCAATTAATTGCCATAGTCTACAGACAGATTAAACATATGAAGAGTTTATTTTCTAATAATACCTTTTAATGCATCATCCAATTTACTTTTTAAAATGCTATTTATGTGTCTTTTTAAATGTGCCTTGTGATTATTTTCTATCTTGTCTTAATGGCCTTTTAGGTCTTACAAAAACATAAACATTAGAAATATTAAAACATATATAATGAATGAATATTTTGCTGGTTTTAAGGAGCATATCTTTTATGGAATATGTGTACCAAATTTTTTATTCATGAAATTAAGCATTTTTGCAACTGTGCATCTGAAGTTAAACAAATTAAAAGTGTTTTTGCTTGACAGTGGAGATATTTGTCCTGTGAATTTTTCTTGTTTTCTTGGCATTTAAAACATCTGAACATCCACAATTAGGTCTGTCCCTTCCTCACCTTGTAGCTGACTCCTCTGGGGAAAAGAGCCATGAACTCCGGGGACTCGTAGCCCTGGACATGCCTGTGCTGAATGGGCTCACCGCTCAGAAAGTTGTCCAGCTGCGTGGCCAGCATGGCACACGCCACCTGCTCGTCCCTAGACGACTTCTCACCTACAACAGTGAAGGAATTGGTAAGAAAGGAAAGAACTACATTTGGGCTGTTAAGCTTTCATTCATTTTTGTTCATTGTTTCTGATTTATTCTTTTGCCTTGTGAGTTTGAGGGCGGTAATCTGACACCAACAGGTCAAACCAAGTTATTTTCTCCTACTCTGATTCCTGCTGAAGACTTACAAATAGGTCAAAACCATGTACTTGTTCATTTATACATGACTAAAAGTTGCACAACAAAATGATGGAGACCGTGTGGGGCATTGTTTTAATGATAAAATCTCAAGAAAATTGCCGGAAAATAATAGTATTTAGATATTGAGTTGGGATTGTTTTGTCAAACAAAACCACAATAAAAATTTAAGTAAAAGGCGAAAACTATGCGAGGAGAAAGGAAAGAAAATAGAAACGCAGTAGAAGTGAAAGAACACATGGGAAAAGCATAAAGAAATGAGGCAAGAAAGGTGCCACAATATGAGGAACAAAGTCCCTTGCAGCGGTTATGTGTCACGGTGACAAAGATGATGAGCAAACTGTGTGTCGGTCAGCAGACAGACAAAGACAACACAGGTTATTAATTGTAAACAGGTGGGGGAGGCTTCAGAGAGACGCATGTTGAGCACAGAGAGCCCTCTCCAAGCCGTGACAATCAGCTTAGTGTTACCCAAGCACCGGATACATGCTGGAAACAACAGCCACATTTGAGTACTGTAACGGTTCTCCTGCATTTTTAATGGCCTACCGCTCAAAAACCATCCCAGTTTCTCTCTCTCTCTCATCCTCCCTCCATCCCTCTCCATGCAGCCTCTCCTCACACAATGATGCAGCAGGTCAACGTTGTGTCTCCTGTCATTCACTACTAGTGGGAGGGTTATTAGCTTTCCAACTGCAGCACTGGGCCCGGTGTATAGGAAGCACTGGACAATAAGTCAGGACTACACGTTTTGATGTAACATCATGTTGCAATCCATGTGGTAGTGTACATGTCATTTAACCAGTGTTGCCCTTGGACAGAGTTTCAATAATTTTCTATGAGTTTTGTTTGTTTTGTCCTAACCAAATCAATAGAAAGTGACATATCCAGCCTGATATCCAAAGATATAGTTACTCTGGATGTTATTCCCCGGGCCTCCAGGACTACTGTTTTTGATCAGGATATATCCTTTAACGCCCACTTAAAACAAACCTCAAGAACATTCAAACCATTGCCAAAATTAGGAACATCCTTTCTCAAAACAATGCTGAAAAACTAGTCCATGCATTTGTTACTTCCAGGCTGGACTACTAATTCCTTATTATGAGGATGCTCAAATAAAACCCTTACTCTCCAGCTGATCCAGAATTGCATGTTCGGTACTAAGAAAAGTGATCATATTCCTCCTGTATTAGAATCTGTGCATTGGCTTCCTGTAAAATCCAGGATTGAAATTAAAATCCTTCTTCTGACCTACAAAGCTCTAAAAGCACCATATCTTGAAGAGCTCTTAGTGCCTTATTGTCCCACTAGAGCACTACGCTCCTAGAATGCAGAGCTACTTGTGGTTCCTAGTCTCTAACCGTCACGACATTTAAGAGTAAAACTCTCCTCTTTGATAAAGCTTCTAGTTAGGGAGCGCAGCGCCCGCCTAGCTGGCCCACCTGCCTTTCGTCATAGTCGTCAGATTAATTTACCATATAATCAATAATATAATCAAACTAGAGGGAGGCAGGGCAGAACAGCCCAATCCGGTTGGAGAGAGTTCTAGCCCAACCAGGCTCCTCTCTTTACCCTGTCTCTCTTAGTTATGCTGTTATAGTTGTAGTCTGCCGGGGGGACTTCCTTTGACACACTGAGCTCTCTCCTTTATATATCCATTTGTGTGCATCCATGTCCCAGAAATGCTTGTTACTAATGTAGCTCTGGGGAGTCCTTATGTTCTTTTTCCCCCAGCATGTTTCTTTGGATCAGGGAGGCTCCAAGATCATGGTTGAAGCTGTCGCGGTGGTCCTGCTACACGTCCTGCGATGCCCTGCTACATCCTGCCACACTCTGCGGTGCCTTGCAAATTCCTGCTGTGCCCTATAACGTCTTGCAGTGGCCTGCTATGCCGTTAACTACTACAAACTTTTATTTCTAGTCACTGTCCCATTATCTTTTATTGTGACCATTATTGCCACTGTGCATCACCCCCCCCCCAACCGGCCCCGTCAGACACCACCTACCAAGAGCCTGGGTCTGTCCGAGGTTTCTTCCTAAAAAGGGAGTTTTTCCTCGCCACTAAATGCTTGCTCTTGGGAAAATTCCCAGAATTGTTAGGTCTTTGTAAATTATAGAATGTGGTCTAGACCTACTCTATCTTTAAAGTGTCTTCAGATAACACTTGTTATGAATTGATACTATAAATAAAATTGAATTGAAGATGTTTTTTTACTACATGGCAGCTGATTGAAAATATTTTATAGATTTAAGAGACGTTATTTCTGTATGTCGACTTACAACAACACTGTGTCAGTCTTATTGACAGTTGTTGCCAGTGGTGTAGTCTAATGTGTTCTAATGGGTGTGCTGTACTGTATACAGTGGTGTGAAAAAGTGTTTGCCCCCTTCCTCATTTCCTGTTCCTTTGCATGTTTGTCACACTTAAGTGTTTCGGAACATCAAACCAATTTAAACAATAGTCAAGGACAACACAAGTAAACACAAAATGCAATTTGTAAATGAAGGTGTTTATTATTAAAGGTGAAAAAAAATCCAAACCATCATGGCCCTGTGTGAAAAAGTGATTGCCCCCTAAACCTAATAACTGGTTGGGCCACCCTTAGCAGCAACAACTGCAACCAAGCGTTTGCGATAATGTGCAATGAGGCTTTTACAGCGTCCTGGAGGAATTTTGGCCCACTCATCTTTGCAGAATTGTCCTAATTCAGTTACATTAGAGGGTTTTCGAGCATGAACAGCCTTTTTAAGGTCATACCACAACATCTCAATAGGATTCAGGTCAGGACTTTGGCTAGGCCACTCCAAAGTCTTCATTTTGTTTTTCTTCAGCCATTCGGAGTATGTGCCATTGTGTTTACCTTTTAACTTGATTTGCACCTGACAATCCATGCAGATAGGAAGATGGCGCCGCTATGTGTGTCTCGCCGCTTACCTCTGCTGGGTTTATCGTTGATTTGCCTGTTTCTGCTGTTTGTCACTCGAAATGTGTCACCGCTGCTGGTGTATGACCGCCTGACTCTTTTAAGTATATGTAAGTCTGCGGAGAAAGTTTCAATCTACGGCTCTGACGGTCAGTCAGGTACGCCGCCTCCGCCCTTCCTGGCGTCCATTCCGGCCTACCTACGGCGTCAGCCCTGTCTGCCGCTCCGCAACAAGCGCCGCAAGAGACGCGGCAAGAGAGGAGGAGTACGTGTCAGGCTCAGAACATACCTGGCATCATCCTCCACCTGCGATCTGGACCATCCATCTGTCCGATCTTCCATGGGGTTTATCGGCTGCAATCTGTGGCATTCTCCGGTATACAGTTACCGGTGGCTCCGGCAGACTGTACCGGATTCCGAGTGTCCGTCTCTCCGCTGCTGGAACAGGAAGCGCCCCAAGCGAGGCTGTGTGCACGGAAATCTCCGCCAGCTCAGTCGTGCTTCCCAACAGACTGAAAGGCGCCCGATTCGCATGGCGCTGATCAATACTAGATCTCTCACTAATAAGACTTTTATATTGAAGGACTTTTTTACGACCAACGACCTGGACTTTCTGTTGTTGACGGAAACCTGGCTGAAACCAGGTGATGACAGCGCCTTCTCGGAGCTCCTCCCCCCCAGCTGTTCTTTCCTCAACTGTCCCAGAGTGTCAGGTCGAGGTGGTGGGCTGGCCACTCTCTTCAGAGACAAGTTCAGATGCAGGTCATTATCTGCACTTTGTTATAACAGTTTTGAACTTCAGCTGTTTGTGGCTGATCTGGATTCTTCTGTGTTGTGTGCAGTTGTTTATCGCCCACCAAAACTCAACAAGGATTTTATTTGTGAATTTTCTGAGTTTTTAGCGGATGTTGTTCCTAAATACGACAAGCTCCTGGTTTGTGGGGATTTCAATATCCATGTATGTTGTCCCTCAAACCCACTTGCTCATGATTTTAAAACACTTTTGAACTCTTTTGGTCTTAACCAATGTGTGGAAAGGCCGACACATCATCTAGGCCACACCCTGGATCTCATCATCTCCTATGGGCTTTCAGTTTCACTTGGAGAAATAACTGAAACTGGTATCTCAGATCACTTCCCCATCAGGTTTGAGATCAGTGTTCCACCACCCTCTATTAAACCTGTCTCCTTAGGGTCTAGGCGCCGTTGCATCACATCCTCGTCAGCTGGCGAGTTTGCATCTGTGTTTGTGGGCTCACAGTTTTATGTAAAGAATGGTCTGGTCTCTCCCTCTTCTCCAGAAAGCATTCTCTCTGTGTTCCATTCCACATGCACTGACATCTTAGACTCTATTGCCCCTTATCGGATTAAAACTGTTAAACCTAAGGCGGACCCTGGCTAAATGACACCACAAGAGTCCTTAGGCAAAAATGCAGACAAGCTGAACGAAGATGGAAGAAAGACAATTTACACGTGTCACTGGGTGTATTAAGGGACAGTCTAGCCACATACCAGAATGCTGTGAAGGTGGCGAAGATGCAGCATCTCTCTTCTGTCATAGCTAGCAGTTGCCATGAACCAAGAGTGTTATTTAATACTATTAACTCGGTCATAAATCCATGCTCCTCTACTCCGACAGATGTGTCAATCAGTACATGTGAGAAATTTCTTGGTTATTTTATTGACAAAGTAGCATCTATTAGGAAAATCACCAGTGCTAATTTTAAGGTGTTTTTACCTGCTTCTCCTTCACACTCAGCTGTGTTTGAGGAATTTAAGCCAGTTTCTCTGATGTTACTTAGTGAGGTTGTACAACACATGAAACCTACCAACTGTCCCTTAGACATTGTCCCCGCCAAAATGGTGAAGGAGGTTTTTAATACCATTGGGGCGAGTCTTCTTACTCTTTTTAATTCCTGTCTTACCTTAGGTTCTGTCCCAGCTGCCTTTAAACATGCTGTGGTCCGGCCCCTACTTAAGAAGCCTAATCTTGACCCTACGGTGCTGTCCAATTTTAGACCAGTCTCTCATCTTCCTTTTCTTTCAAAGGTTTTAGAAAAATTGTTTTTATACAGTTACAAGTCTTTTTACAATTGAACTGTGTTTTTGAAAAATTTCAATCTGGTTTTAGATCACGTCACAGCACTGAGTCTGCACTGTTGAGGGTACATAATGATATTGCCTTGTCTGTAGATGCCGGGAATCCTACTGTTTTAGTCCTTTTGGACCTCACAGCGGCGTTTGATACAGTGGACCATGCAGTCCTCCTCTCACGCCTTGAGAATTGCGTAGGCATCAGAGGTTTGGCACTCAAATGGTTCAGCTCCTATCTGTCAAATAGGAGCTTTTCTGTTATGATTGGTGACCTCTCCTCGTCAGTTGCTCCTCTCTCTTGTGGGGTACCCCAAGGATCCATTCTTGGCCCTATTCTGTTTTCTTTATATATGCTGCCTTTAGGGGCGATTATAGGAAACACAACCTGTCATTTCATTGTTACGCAGACGATTTGCAAATCTATTTGCCTATAAAAGCAAATGACAGTGTTGCACTAAACTCCCTGCTAAGCTGTATCGCTGATATTAAGTTATGGCTTTCAGACAACTTTCTTAATTTGAATGATAGTAAAACAGAGTGTATTATTTTCAGTACTCCAGGCATGCAGAATGGGCCAGCTTTGAGTTTGGGAGCTCTGACATCTTGTACGAGATCTGTTGTCAAAAACTTGGGGGTTACTTTCGATTGCTGCATGAAATTTGATAAACAGATCAGTAATGTGGTTAAAATGAGCTTTTTCCAGCTTCGTCTGCTGGCTAAAGTTAAGCCCTTTCTGAGCAGGCACGACCTAGAAAAGGCCATTCATGCTTTTATCAGTTCAAGGTTGGACTACTGTAATGCCCTCTATGTTGGACTGAACCAGACCTCCATCTCACGTCTTCAGCTTGTTCAAAATGCTGCTGCTCGTTTTTTAACAAATACATCTAGACGTGCACACATCACTCCCGTTCTCTACACCCTGCATTGGCTCCCGGTGCGTTTTAGAATAGAGTTTAAGATTTTATTGTTTGTTTTTAAAGCTTTAAATGGTCTCGCCCCAGAGTATCTGTCTGAAATTTTAACTGTACGGAGAACAACCGGTCATTGCGGTCTTCAAATCAGTTGGTTTTAGAAGTCCCAAGGTCCAGGTATAAACGGTGGGGTGATCAGGCTTTTGCAGTTGCTGCCCGAGACTCTGGAACAAGTTACCCCTGATATACGTACGGTTACAGATGTCACTCTTTTCAGGTCCAAGCTCAAAACATATCTGTTCAGTCTGGCTTTTGATACGTAGCAGTGGTGTGACAATTTCATTCTTTTGTTTCTTTGTACTTCTTCTGAATTTACAATTTCTTTGTTCACTTTTTCTATTGTATGTTGTGATTTTACTTATTTTGTTAAGCACTTTGGATACCTGCTGGTAGTTGTAAAGTGCTATATAAATAAATTTTGATTGATTGATTGATTCGGTGGTGGACTTGCTGGTGTGTTTAGGATCATTGTCCTGCTGCAGAACCCAAGTTCGTTTCAGCTTGAGTACACGAACAGATGGTCGGACATTCTCCTTCAGGATCTCTTGGTAGACAGCAGAATTCATAGTTCCTTTTATCACGGCAAGTCTTCCAGGTCCTGAAGCAGCAAAACAGCCCCAGACCATCACACTACCACCACCATATTTTACTGTTGGTATAATGTTCTTTTTATGAAATGCAGTGTTCCTTCTACGCCAGATATACTTGGACACACACCTTCCAAAGAGTTCCACTTTTGTCTCATCGGTCCACAGAATGTTCATCAAGATGTGTTGGGGAGAAATTGAGACGAGCTTTGATGTTCTTTTTGCTCAGCAGTGGTTTTCTCCTTGGAACTCTGCCATGCAGGCCATTTTTGCCCAGTCTTTTCCTGATGGTGGAGGCATGAACGCCGACCTTAACTGAGGCAAGTGAGGCCTGCAGTTCTTTGGACGTTGTTGTGGGGTCTTTTGTGACCTCTTGGATGAGTCGTTGCTGCGCTCTTGGGGTAATTTTGGGCGGCCGGCCACTCCTGGGAAGGTTCACCACTGTTCCATGTCTTCGCCATTTGTGGATAATGGCTCTCACTGTGGTTCGCTGGATTCCCAAAGCTTTGGAAATGGCTTTATAACCCTTTCCAGACTGATAGATCTCAATTACTTTCTTTCTCAATTGTTCCTGAATTTCTTTGGGTCTCGGCATGATGTATAGCTTTTAAGGATCTTCTGGTGGACCTTACTGTGTCAAGCAGCTCCTATTTAAGTGATGCCTTGATTGTGAACAGGTGTGGCAATAATCAGGCCTGGGTGTGGCTAGAGAAATTGAACTCAGGTGTGGACAACCACAGTTATAGTATGTTTTAACAAGGGGGGCAATCACTTTTTCACACAGGGCCATGATGGTTTGGATTTTTTTTCACCTTTAATAATAAACACCTTCATTTACAAATTGCATTTTGTGTTTACTTGTGTTGTCCTTGACTATTGTTTAAATTGGTTTGATGTTCCGAAACACTTAAGTGTGACAAACATGCAAAGGAACAGGAAATGAGGAAGGGGGCAAACACTTTTTCACACCACTGTATGTATGGGCCTATATACATAGTGGGGCGTCTGGGTGTCCTCCTCCAGGGAAATTGTGGACCGTCAAAGTGGGTATATGGAAATCCTGTAGCTTTCTTGGTGTGTATACCTGCGTGTCACGTAGACTACACCACTGGTTGTTGCTATTTTTGTGGCAAGTTTCTGTTGTAATTTGTTTGGCTGGGTCGAGGATGTCCCCCTGAGTTCTGATTGGCTTGGTTGCTTTGCAAATGAAGAAACAGTCTGAGCTCACTGAGGTAGACTGAGCACAACACCAGATCTATTTGAATAACTGAAAAGAATTGTTACTATAGGCTGCAATTTATAGGTCTGGAAATGGTCTAATTTAATCTCTTTTCTATTATTCCTATTATGTCTGCTTTGTTGATTTAGATAATCTCTTCTCTTCTCAAAAATATTTCATCTCTCCATTCAGCTCGTATTTTTTTTTTAGTGTTTAATGCTCCAAGGAAATAGTATTCGGCCTGTTTTTCTTTGATAAATAAATGAAGCTGACTTGATTAAATAGCAGTCGTCTGACATTACTGATTGATATTCTCTTGAAAGGAGATGCCGTCATTATAAATGTGCAACCTACTCACACTCACATGAAGTGTACAAAGAGCTTTAGTCTTGAGTCAGATTGCATGGCTGCATGCTGCATAACCCTATTGTAGTGCACTTTTTTTTCTTCAATGGCATGAACACATTATTTAACACAGATGTCTCTCTCTCACCTATCCACATGTGGAGGTCGGCTCCCGATTGACCACGATTCTCCAGCACCAGATAGGAGTCCCCGTTATAAAAGGCTCCCACCTCAGAGGGATCCAGCAGCACCGCCTTCATCTTCTCCACCCTCCATACTCGGAGGCCCGGCTCACGGATCTCTGGACCAAACTGACCTGGTGCTGGCTGGAAGTGGAGCATACTGCAGGGAGAGAATGAGACGAATAGAACAGTAAGACAGATAACTTTTTCGTAAATAGTGGGAAACAGTCACCACAGACTAACAAGTGGTTTTTTTCCAATGGATAACACTCAAATGGCGCTCTGAGTCATACTCAGTTTACAAAATCCCCTCCCACAGAATGAGGAGAAGCTGGCTAAAACAGAAAGAGTTGTGTCACTGTTTTCATGTGAGAATGGGTAGTTTTGGTCAAAGAAGTAAGGAGAAGTGAAAACAGAACTCATGCACGCAATGTAGTGAAAATTTACAGTTTTACAGAGCTTGACTCTTCTTCACACCACTGAAATGTCAAGTTATATTTGCCTGCAAGACCAGAGCTCAAAGCATAAGACTGAGTGGAGGGAGTGGTTGGTGTGATGAGCACTGTAACACAAAAAGAGTGTTGCTGCTTAACAACCACTTAAATGCAACACAAGACCAAGCAGGCCCCACTAACACAACAATAGTAGCGACACAAAAGCAGGTGTGGCTATATGCAAGCTAGACTATGTCTATCCATGAGCCATGGATTTCGTTGAGTCACTCTAATGTACTAATGTCTTAGTTTTTTCCCCACCATGTCACAAAGTAAAAACAAAAATATATTAGTGGCACCCAAACACACCTGTCTCTTCTTGCCTTGCTATATTTTGCACAAAAGAAAGTGAGGTTTGTGGACAGACGAGTTACCGCTACCTTTCATTTCCTTTTATCTCCCGCTGTCACACAATGTTGTGTGGCAACAGACGCCAAAACTGAGATACATTCACCGTTTGGCCCCTTTATAAAAATGTATTTTGAACCTGAAGCTAGATTTATTGCATTAGACTAATAAAAGGCAATTGGGTCTGCAAATAACATTTGTTTTTATAATTGATTCATCTCAAGATTGTGTTTGTTATTTAAAGGCCTAATGATTTAGTTAATAACATTTAAGAAAATAATGAAAAATACACACATTATATACTGTATGGAAAACCTGTATAGAAAACCTAACTTAATTCCACTTACTAGCTGTTTCCAGAGCTTTCAACTTTCATCTCATGGTCTTCCTTAGCAGATGGAGCTCTTGAGTTATGTAATAAATTAAAGTACGCCCAGTTGTCAGATAACTTGCGTCACATGACTAATGATTAACTGAGCTATATTCACTGAGGACGCCCTTGAGTTAAGATTTTAAGTTGCAAGTTCAAGAATGAACTTTTTCCTTATTTTCGACCAACCAATTAACTGATTTGATGATTTAAGAAAAAGACTTTCCTTGTGCAGTTTACTGCTTCTACAGATCATCACAAGGCATTTCCTGGATGATCTTGAAACTTTCTCAAACCCATGTTGCAGCTGAATCAAGTAGTTTCTGCTGAGGCTCCTCTCTTCTGATAAGAACAGCCCATTTTCAAACTAATCTCTGGCAGCATTACACGTCAACATGAATATCAGTGTTAAAATAAACAATATAATATGGGTGGAGCATTTACTGCACTTCTTTTCTAGAAAACTATTATATAAGTCACCAATGTATGTTTTAATTGGCTGCTAGATTGGCTCCAGGAAGCATCATAACTGATAAAGGAGGACTCGACAACATGAGTGGTGATTAGAGTTGACTGAAATCCAAAATGACTGCCACCAACTCTATTATCCGTCAGTCATTAGGCAGCAAAAACATCAGCATTGTGGTCAGTCGAACACAATGTCAGCAGGATCTCTTTCTGTTTTGGGTGTTTTTTTAAGTTTGAAAGATTGTTTTAGGACTCTCCTCTCCTGTGCTCTAATATCAGCTAATACTTTTACAACTCATTTTACCAAACTGTGATCAGTTAACTGACTAAAACAAGCCAGATAGAGAGGGTGACAATACAGCAGAATGAATATTTGTACACATAAAATAGTAGCGTAGAGGAGGTAAGGGAGCGAGGACAGAGAGAAAGGGCCTGAGGCAGCACATGCAGGGGCCCTGAGTTAGGGTTACAGTGCTTGGACAGCCGCTCCAAGAGTAAGTAAGGACGTAGAGAAAAAGGCCCGATCCACTTAACTGTAGGATCTCCTCTGGTACCTCCGGCATGCTGTCTGACTCTGGCTCCATTCTGCGTGTCCACAGGAGTGTGTGTGACGTGTGTGTGGTTGTAAGGGATCGAGAGGTCTGGCGAGGACCAGTGTTTGGGCTCACCTGGCCTGGTTAGCTTATATGCGGGAGGTAACTTGAGCCTGTGTGATGAAAGCCTACCTGCGGCCTGTGGATAGGACGCCGCGTGTGTGTGTGTGTGTGGGGGAGGGAGTAGAGTCGGGTTCCTAGTTCCTGGCTAAAGCAAAACACCAAGTGGATAATTACTGGGAGAGCACACTGCTGGCTCTTCCATCTTGCCACTCTTCCCTTCTCCTCTGACTCCAGCTTTTGTCTACCCTCATTCTACATGAAGCAACAGAGTTGGTGGAAGTAGTCACTTGTCGTTAATGTTAGGCCCCCAACATGCTCCCAAAGCGACTCCCTTCTCCTTATATTGTTCCCATGACACCATCATTCCTCTTTCATTTATGAAGAAGTATCAGCAAGAACAAATACCAGCCTGTAGGCCTCCCCATTCAAAGACAGACTCAGTTTGAGTAATACTACGGCGTGTATCGGCATGACCTTCTCCAGGTTAAATAATTAGTATAAAAAAATTTCAATATCTGGTTATTCAATTAAAAGTCAAAAAATATAAAAAAACGTAAGTACTACAACTACCAAGGTGCATGCATCCCAGTAAAAATGAACATACAATCACAGAGCTTAAAAGCATACTACACTAGTGGAAACTAAAGATTATGCTGTTAAGAAAACTGATCACACAACACAATCTGCAGCACAAAGTAATTCATAGTTAGATTCTGGGTCAATCTTGTACAAATTGAGCAACTATGACGCCATAGTTTGTTCTTGTTTTTAGTTTGCTACAGCTATGATATGTGCCACTGACTACTTTCTTCTCCTTAAAACCTTAATTGCAAGCCTCAAATAGGAACCCTGATAACTGATGACAATTCACAAATCCACAAGAGCTCAGAACACATGAGACCAGAGCTTGAGAAAGACCTACTCTATTTATCCTTTTAATACGGTTATGAAGAAGTGACTCTTCTCTCCATGTTGTTGCTGCTACCTATCTATTGTAATTTTTAAAGTTAATTTTCAGGAATTATTTTGTTTTCTCTGCCTAGACAGACCATCTCAAGGATATTTATCTAGTCATTAACATCAGAGAAACAAAGTAAGAAAATAAGTAAGGAATACATTTCAAAAGTGAGTCTTGATAATGTTACCACCGGAGGCGTTAAAAGATAGAAGCTTGACCTTTTGGCCCGGGCTACTGGAGTGGTCAGTGGTGTCTGGTTAGGTAGAGGAGACATAGAGATCAGAGGGGTTCAGGTGGAAACACAAGGTCACAGCTACAGGGGTGACTGACTCAATCAGTCATTCATGCGTTGATAACCAGACAGAAATATGAGAGCATGCAGGCGGACAGAGCAGCAGGCGTTGAGAGACCTGAGAGCAATCTGTCAATTGATGAGTGTGAGTGTATACAGTGTGTGTGTTTGCATCTGTATAGCTGTGTGTGCTGTATGTTTATGAAACTGAAATCAAGACAGAGTGATCCAGATGGGGAGAAACTGAAAAGACCAAAGAAGAAAGGAAGGAAGCAGATAGGAAATACTGTTTGAAGTGTTATGAATGTTACATCACTCTAATCAAGCTTACGTTTCTCAACTTAGTCCCACGTTCTGAGGCTGTTATGGCCACTTTGACACCTCACCCATTGCTGCAAAGAAGACAAGGGTAATGTGAAGGAAGTGAGACAGGTACACACTGCGGGGTTTTCCCCATTGAAAAACCTTTGAATGTGGAGCAGAGAATAAGCCAAGAGTTTGAATGAATAGATAGATTTCTGAGAGACTTGAGTCTTGTTGAAGTTAAACTAAAGATTCATTGTCTCGTTTTGAGATTCCTCAGCTGATTTCCGGAGAAGGAATGTGATGCGCAAACGGGGAAAAAAAACAATGTTTGGGAGGAAACGTGAAGAAAAGAAAAAGCTTCAGGGTTACAGACAAAGGAAAATAAGTAAAAAGACCAAAAGAACAGAGCAGATTGTACTGCAAAAATAAAGTTCAGGTTAAAACCTACCTTAAAGAGTGAGTTGGCAGTGGGACACAACAAGTCTGAGCAGAGAGTGGAGAGGAAATGCAGTTATGCAAGAAGTCACACGTCCCTAAACACACAAATTCTTTCCCTCACACACAAGATATTTCCTGTCTCTGTCTCTGCCAGTCTTAGCCCAGCCCACTGACTTTACCACAAAAGAAGCAAAAAGTGCGGAAACTTGATTGAATCAGGATGTAAAGTGGAGGGAGAAATACGAACTAGCTACTTAACAAGTTCATTGTCCAGCTGATGAAACAGCTCATTTGCAATCTGATTATTACTTAAACTTTATTATACTTTCTTCACAAAATACAAAAATGTCATACATAAAATCACAAAAACATGTAAATTCCTAACATCCCACCCTCAGCTTTTTAGTACAACTAACTTGCATATATTGCTCTGAATTTCTTTCTAGTCTCCTTGTACAACAACTGCCCTGTCATTAATGACTCAATATCACGGTGTCCACAGTTTGTAACCACAGCAACTGATCCAAACACATGTAGAAGTCATACATGGATTCCCCCAGTCAAACACGCCCATGTGTGTAGGAAGCCCAGGGCAGCCTCATATTATATGAGAGTGAAACCTGTGATTCATCATTTCCACAGGTGAAGATTACTATCCTGAAGGATTCAGACCACTGTCAACAAGCTGAAGGAGCTGATTACATATCACTGGAATTGTACCTTGTACATTTTCATGTGAAAAGTAATGGCATGTCAAGTTAGGGTTAGGGTTCATGTGTCATGACTTTTATGTAGAAAACCTAATGTAAAGTGTTACCAAATAATGCACTAAGTACCACTCAACCAACTAGATTTCATTGGATAATCTAAGTAACAGTTTTACAGTATAAGAAAATCCACACACTTTGTAGCAAATCGAAAAATAAATGAATGCCAGTGGAACAAAATGACTAGGGTTTTAAAGGTTTTAAGAAGCATACATATCATATTATTTGAAAACAGTAAATCACTATTTCTTTTATAGAAGCTCAATTTAACCCTTTGGTGAGTAAGTCATTACTGACTCACTTTGTGCAGCTAAACATTGTTTAAACCCACACAACCAGAGATCCAAATTGTTTCCAAAGATAGCACTTACAGTATGTGCAGCTATGGGTACTAAACTAAAACAAATCAGTATAAATATCATATAGCGTTAATGAGGAGCTGAAACAAGCACAGGTCACACAGTGTGAAATAAGAGGGAGTTTCTCAACAGGAGAACTGTATTCCATACCAAAGATCCTCTTCATGTAACCTCTGGTCATACCTACTTTTTTAGGCTCTGGGTGGAAACCTCTCTGTGCATGTGACAGAGCCCTCTCTCCATCTGGTGGTCAGGGATGGTAATGCAAAGATGCTTTGCTACCTGCTGGAGAGGGGAGATGTCACAAACAATAGAGATGGAGCTAAAACAATATTAAGTCACGAAATGAAATGAATGATTAGACAAAGTAACCCAACAGCACACAAACCTGCTCATAACCTGATTTTAAGGCTTTTTATATTAGAACTAAACTGTTGGTATAGCATAGCATAGTGGCTATGTTTTTCTCTTCCTAGTAGATGTAATTCTCCTCTTGTCTCTGTTACTTGGACAACCCATTTCAACAGCCAGCGTTACAAAAGTAACGCAAGTAGGGCCTACATCCATTTTGCTGTAACGCGGTAACATAACGCATTAGGCCTACTAATTAAATTTCGGTAATATATTACTCGCTACAATCTCAGTAACGCGAGTTAGAACGCATTTTAACGCAACGTTTGGTGGTGTTATCTTTTTTTAAGAATTCACCAACACCTCAAAACATTTCTTCACAGGAAAAAAGCCGTGATTGTTAATTCCTGCTGCTGTATTCGTTGGTTGAGGTGACTGCAGATACATTTGCGAGATGGATATTATTTTCTGGAGTTATTACGCGGCGTTGAAGCGAGCTGTCTCGTCTCTGTTCCCGTAGTCAGGGCCAGAACCAGACCGGTACGGACAACAGGTGACGGGACGTCAGCCCGGACAGTGTGTCCGAGCCTTTCTTTAACCTTTAACTGTCTATGGTCCGAGCCACAGACAGATATCAACATGTCGGGACTTAAAGTTTAACCTAGGGCTTGCTACACGTAATACTATTGCATTGTATCAGCCGTGGAGAGTTACTATCCATGGAATGGAATGGCTTCGAATGACTATTTACTGTTCAATATGTTCTAGTTTTACAAACAAGAAAGTGAGCAGACGGACATACGGACATGTTTTGCTTCTAGCGTCTCATCCTCATCTCAGTAAACTAGAAAGAGTACCATTGACCGTTTTATGAAGAGTACGCAACAGACAACTTCCGTTTACTCTACTTCAAAATAAAATCACTTCCTCTGATGTTCGCAGTAAAACTAAATTACTGTATAAAGTTGTGTACATTTTCACAGATCAGCTGTAAATAATGAGATTTAATCACACTACTATTGACGATTTCCTTTAGAGTGATTTAAACTAAACAACATGAATTTCTTATTCAAGTGCTTCAAACGAACATTTAACAACAATGCCGTATCCTGTAAGGTTCTTTTAATTTAGTATTTTTATTCTCCTACTTGCCTATTGTATGTGCCCATACTGACTCTGGTGTTTCCACACACATACAAACTTATGAAAAAAACTATCCATGGTGTTTTGAGTGAGATACGGTTTCTGAATGTCTGCCTTCAGTCTCTGGGTAAGCTGTTCAACATCTGCACGGCTTTCTACGTCACTAGCCGAGATGAGATGGCTAACCCTAGCATGCTAGCGCTAGCATGCTAGCTCATTCTCAATGGCAAAACACTGCTCTGCCACTACTTTACCATAATCTCCAAAAGAACTACTTCCTGTCCCTGTTCTGCAGGTATTCCACAAGTGGCCCTCCTCTAGAAGAAGTCACCCAGCTAATCCTGCCTTGGACTGACCAAAGTTGGAGAAAGAGTTATGTAGCTGATGGGATCTTACCTAGCTACTGCGCATGTGCAACTCCCAACAAAGATAGTATAGAAGTGAGATGTGTCACTCAGTAGCTAAAACAGAGAGCTCAACACACAGAGTGAAAAGAGGATCTGTAGCAATGTGCAGTACAAAAAAATATGGTGTTTTTTGAAAATGTAAACTTATTCTGGTACAACCTCAAAATACAATAATGGAGGAGAAAAATCCTTAGCAAAACAATAAGGTTCCACAGCCCTGCTGCGTAGCACTTTGCACTACTGCGGTTCCCGCATCCTCGGGCTTGGACACCTAATTATAAACCTGAACATGAGTGTAATATGGGTTCTTGAATAATCTATGAAGTGGATAAAGAGGAGCCTTTATTGAGCTAGCTGTCGAGTCAAACTACTGCAATTTTGGTAACAATACAAAAATGCAAATGAGTAAAATTCTCACGTGACAAGTCACAAGTATTGTTAGCAAAACTGACTTTAAACCTTCAACAGTAAAACAATGAGCAATTATATTTTAATATTAGGCTGTAGTGCACATATTATTCATGATTCATGGCTGTGTAAGCAATATTTTAATATGGTTATTGTGGTGCTTATTCTATTTCATACTTTAATTTAAATCTATGATGCATCGTTTTTGAGACAGTTTTTATATGAAATCTTAAATAAATGTTGCTGTGGTGTCATCAAATGTTAATACTCCTGTACAAGTGCCTCAAAATTGTTCCGAAGTACAGCACTAAATACTTTGCCTCAATTGCATAAAAAAAATCAGGAGTATGCTAGTATTCATCTCCATATCTACTAAATGTTGCATTTTCTTTTCCCCAAATGCTGTAAAATGTAGCATTTGTTGCACAAAACTGACATTAGCATATTCACTGCTGTAGTACATAAAGACAGACATGTAGTAAAATTTTTATTCATTTTTTCCAAGTCAAAAAACAAACAGAACAAAGATACAGATAATGAACAGATTTTTATACAGTGGCAATTTAAAGTTAAACCTTCCTTTGCCCAGACACGTGAAGTCTTTCCTCAGTTTGAAACCCTGTCTCGCCCTCAGACGCACACACATACACACATTCATACAACCTGGGAGTCCTGATGTCCTGAATTGACTGGACAGCACACAGTTAAGACAACAGGATTAGATGCAAGCATAGTGGACAAAAAATAAAAATAAAAATCACAATGTCTGGGGCTTAGGTCCACCACAGTATTTACTAAGTGCAATTACCAAACCTGCGTATCTCAAAGGCCAGAAGATGCAGTCCTTTCAATTCAAGACCATCTTGAAGTTTCAAAAAAATCATGACAAATCATTTTCAGAACATAACCCAAAGGATTACTAGCTCGGTTTTATTTCCTCAGGACTCCCAGTCAGCCCCCCCCCAATGATTCCCCTCATTAGAGGTATGTACACTGGTAGAAAAAAGGAACACTGATTTCAGAAATGAGGATGTGGATGAAGAGGGAGGAGGGAGGAGACCCAGCTAGTCCAATAAATTGAGAAACCGCATTGAATGATAAAATGGAACAAGGGAAAGGAAAAACAAATGTTTCCCTTATCAGTCGTACAGACGGTTCCCTAACACAGTCAAACTAGGTTGAGTCATGTGAGAAAGCACCCATATTCAAAAAGAAAGTTCACACTAATGTAGTGGGTAAGGTTTTTTTTTTAACAGAGAAGCCAAAAGTGCTGTTTCTTTGGACAACCTCTGTTTAAAAGAAAATACACTGTTCCACGCCATTGTAAAGAAAAAGGGCAACAGAAGGACAAATGTTGCCCTCTGGTGTCCCAAGGAGTGAAAAACCCCAAACTGAGCACTCAACTTTTTTTTGTCTCTACCTTTGACTGAAGCACAGTCACAAGCTGGTGGCATGCAACGTGCTAGTGAAAAGAGCAGTCGCCGCCATGGCAACATTTTTTGTGGAGAACGGGGACGAAAATAAAAAGCTCTCCCCTCCATCCCCTGCCCCTTCATCCACAGTAAATGAACATGAGCCTCCTGCAAACAGGTTTACAAAGTCACCAAAAGCAAACAGAGAAAAAGACAAAAAAAAAAAGAACTAAATCTTATTTTTCCTCTATTCATATTCACACAGAATAGTTAACTCTCTTAAATAAGTTGAATAGTCCAAATAAATCTGTGTACACGTCAGCTATCAGAAATGGAACGAAGATTAGCACAAGGTGGGAGGAATTTTAAACAATTTAAACCTAAAGCTTGATTAAAATGTATTAACATGTGCTACTCATGCAAACAATGACAAAAGCAGCAACGCCATACTATAGTCCCTCATCCACGCGTCTCACTTCCTCCTAGAATCAAAACTTAGGACAGAATAATCATATTTTTTTTCATAGAAATCTTTTAATTCCCACTGTCAAGGGAAGAATATCTGGAAAAGTGTTGTTTTTTTTGCTTTTGATGCACAAGTCTCCAAAATGGTAGAGGAAAAGAGGATGCTGGTGGGTGTTTTCATGACATCTTTCAGGTTTTGTCTTTGAGGTGTGAAGGAGGAAGAGGGGAGGGCGATGGGTACATACACCTATGTAGTTAATCATGTTCAAGAGTGAAATTCCGTGCAAGCCAGTTTCTCTCTCCTATCATGCATGTTTTTCTGTTGACCATCCAACCTTCTTTGGATGTTCTAACCCAACCATTTTAATACATCAAAAAACTTAAGCTCCATCTGTAGATCCACAAGATGCCCGCTAAAATGGCAGCAACTTTTACAAAAGCAGTAAAAGATCTCAGGAGATGCACATTGGAATATGCAGTAAACAAAGTCTAAACCTTACCTCGATTTATTTTTTTTAAATTTTTTTTTAGAGCTTATGCTTTAGTGATAAATACAATCCACTCTTCAAAAGGCTTTTGGCAATATGTATGCTTTCCACAACTCTACACCCAACATTTGGAGAATGAGAGAGAGACTGGATGCAGTACACTATATAGTTAAAAGGGGACATTTTCTCCCTGCTATGTGTTCACCACATCTTCCTCTCCTTTTCATTCCTTGTTGGGTTTTGAAGTTTTGCTCCAACACCCCATGGGAAAATTAAAAAAACTATTTGAAAAGGCAGCCATTTTTTCCCCTTCAGGCAGAGCAGTCAGGTCTTTCACATAGTAGTTTTAACAATTTCTGGTATTAAAAGGGGGTCTCAGATAGTCAAGACTGGACCACAACAGACGTCCCATAGAAAGACAATAACAATTGGGACCCCTGTGGCTAGAAGTACTGCCACCTCCAGCTGGTCAAAGGCGCTGTCCTTCAGGTGTCCACCCACGAGGCGACGGAGTTTCTTCAGCAGCCTCCCCTTCTCTTTTGCGGCTCATCAATTGTTCTCCTCGTCGCTGTCTTCGGGGCTGATGGCCGGGCTGTAGGTGGGTGAAGTGGGGCTGTATCCAGGGGAAGTGGGGCTGTACGTGGAGCCTTTAGGACTAGTTGGCGAGTACGTAGGAGACGTTGGTGAGTACTTGGGTGAAGTTGGCGAGTAAGTAGGGGAGGTGGGGGAGTATTTGGGGCTGGTGGGGGTGTAAGTGGGGGAGGTGGGGGAGTAGGTAGGAGAGGTGGGGCTGTATTTTGGGGTTGTTGGGGAGTAGGTGGGAGAAGTCGGCGAGTACTTCGGCGACGTTGGGGAGTACTTCGGCGACGTCGGGGAGTATTTGGGAGAGGTGGGTGTGTACTCCGGGGAACTGGGGCTGTACGAGGGTGAAGTTGGGGTGTATTTGGGGGAAGTGGGGGAGTAGGAGGGAGAGCTGGGGCTGTATGAGGGGGAGCTGGGTGTGTAGGTGGGCGACTGCGGGGTGTAACGTGGACTGGAGGGTGAGTAGGACGGAGAGGTGGGAGAGTACGAGGGAGAAGTTGGGGAGTAGTTGGGGCTTGTCGGGGTGTAGTTAGGGGAGGTTGGAGAGTAAGAAGGCGATGTAGGGGAGTAGGAGGGAGAGGTGGGGGAGTAACTGGGTGAGGTGGGTGTATAGTTGGGCGATGTGGGGCTGTAGCTTGGGCTGGTTGGCGAGTAGGAAGGAGAGGTGGGTGAGTAGGACGGGGAAGTGGGGGAGTAGGATGGAGAGGTTGGAGAATAAGAGGGTGAGGTAGGGGAGTAAGAAGGTGAGGTAGGCGAGTAGCTCGGTGACGTGGGGCTGTAGCTCGGGGAGGTGGGGCTGTAGGACGGGGAGGTGGGGGAGTAGGACGGGGAGGTGGGGGAGTAGGACGGGGAGGTGGGGGAGTAGGAGGGAGACGTCGGGGAGTAGGAGGGAGATGTGGGAGAGTAGGACGGAGAGGTTGGGGAGTAACTGGGCGAGGTGGGTGAGTAGGAAGGAGATGTCGGGCTGTAGTTGGGGCTGGTTGGGGAGTAAGAGGGAGATGTGGGGGAGTAGGAGGGCGAAGTTGGTGAGTAGCCGGGGCTCTGAGGGGTGTAGCCTCCGGGAGAGCGAGGCTCGTAGGCCGGGGAGGTGGGTGAGTAATTGGGTGACATGGCGCCACCTAAAGAGAAAAATAGAAAAGCTTTTAAGGGTGGAGAAAATGGTTCAACATCACCTTAATTACATTTCCTTAAAACCACCTGTAACCTAAAAGAAGGTTAGTGCTGTGTCTAACCTGGAGACGGGATGTACGGGCTGGCAGGTCCTGGAGATCCTGGAGACCCAGGAGTGGGAGACCAGGCCGGGGAATAGCCTGGAGAGAAGCCACTCGCGTCTGATGCTGCACTGGGAGAGAAGCCTGCTGCTCCGGGGGTCATGCCGCTTCCTGGAGGAAAAACAAAAAGGGGCAAAACTCAGTGAAGGAAACCCCCCCCCAAAAAAGGGGGACGAGCCAAAGTGACCAGAACAAATACTCACCGACACTGGGGGACCAGGCACCATAGGCCGGTGTTGCTCCTGTGTTCCATGGGGTCATGGCAGGTGACATACCACTCATGGGACTCGGCACCGTGCCAAAGAACATTCCAGTGGCTGCGAATAGGATGGATACACAACGTAAAGCTCTTAACACTGAACAACAATTCAGATTTATATCCAACAAACATCTTCCCACTTACGTCCAGCCACGCTGATGCCAGGTATGTTTGTAGGGATCTCCATGCCATATTTACACTTCTCAGCATCCAACAGCAAATCAAAGCATCCTGTACCAGCAGGGGCGAGCTGGCCAAGCATGATGTTCTCCGACACACCCTTCATGGGGTCACTCTCGGCATGGGATGACGCCTCCATCAACACATCCACCTAGACGAGGAAATGCAAGACAAGAATTGAATGGTAAGGTGGTGAATGTTTTTTTTTTTTTTTTTTTAAATCAGCATTAGTTTAGTAATGTCTTCAGTTAATTGATGATCCCCTCTCACCGTCTCCTCAAAGGAACACTTCATAAGTGGTCCGGTGTCTTGACGGTTGATGCCGTGACGTGTGATGGCCATCAGGTGACCGCGGCAGGTCATGGTGTCACAGAGCAGAGCCAAGTGACGGTAGTTGACATAGGAACCGTCAAAGGAGATGACGTGGTTCAACTCTCTCTCCAGAGCCTTTCGCACTGCCTCAATTCCCAATACCTAGAGAGAGCAGACAAAGAGGGGAAAAACATAATTCTTTATATTTATTTATTTATTTAATAAATATATATATATATATATATATATATATATATATATATATATATATATATATATATATATATATATATATATATATATATATATATATATATATATATATATATATATATATATATATATATATATATATAAAACCTGCTGTAATTCTACTGTTGAGACAAAGCTATTTTTACGCTTTCGCACCGTGAAGATCTCCACAATGTCGTTTGAGGTGGTCCTGACGGGATCTACGTCCTTCTCGCTGAGGACCCTCATGAGGCTCACGCCGTCTGTCTCAAGGATCCACTCCTGCAGGGCCTTGAACTCACCATCCTCTGTGATGATGATCTTCTTCTTATTGTCAGTCTGGGGCAAGTGCATGTACACCTGGTGGAGAAGAATGACAGTTGACTTATAGCCACAGACGGTTATATTTCTTTTGCTGAATGCTATTATTGGGGTGTGTGTGTTCTGTTACCTTGCTGATCTGCTCAATGCCTTGTAGGGTCATGTCTGTCAGCATGTTGGACTCGATGCACCTCAAGAACACATCATCATCCATTTTGTCTACTACCTCCTCGTCCTAGACAAAGAAAATACAGTTAAGATTAATATGCTAACTGACCACAGTTTGTTCATAGTTATTAAATATAATGTTAATGTTCACCTCCTGGAACTTGTTCTCATCGCTGTTCATGATTCTGATTCTCAGAACAAGCTTTTCAGCATTGTCGTCATTGAAAATACAGTTCAGGTCATCTCCAAAACCTTGCAGATAAAACAACCAAGTGTCATTAGGAGAAGCAGCTAGTTTCTGTTAGAGCTGAGGACTACACAATGTGTACACACAACCCACCTGCGTTGATCTTCTCTGCAATCTGCTCCATAGTCAGCTTGCGATCAGTCATGTGCTTGCGGTCGAGCTCGATGCGCAGCAGCCACGGTGAAATGCGCGTCACGTCAAAGTCGGGCATCTCGTAATAGACGTTTACCCACTCCTGGTCCTCGGCCACCACTGTGTTCTGGGGGTTGGGGTCGTAGTAGATGGCCGTGTTTGCCGTCACCTATGTTAAAATGCAAAGTTTAGTCACTGCTTTACATATTAGGATGAACTTTTTTTGGCAACAAGAAGGGTTGTGCATTAAAAACTAAATTATTTGGAGGAACTACAATAACGTCTCTCACCTTTCGCAGTGTGGTGTGCTCCAGTCGACAGAGGATGTCCTTGGCCCTCTCAGCGTCACGGGCTGCCTGACCCAGCAGGAAAACCGTCAGCGAGGGCGTTTTGGGCCTCTTGGAGATGTTGATCAACTCCTTTAGACGAGGAACACCAAGTGTTACGTTCTTGGCTGACACACCGGCGTAGTGGAAAGTGTTGAGGGTCATCTGGGTGGCTGGCTCTCCCAGCGACTGAGCAGCCAGAGCGCCAACCATTTCACCTGGGTGGGCCTGGGAAGGCAGGAAAACATGATTCATTATAAAAAAAAAATATTTTCTTCAAAGTTTAATATTTAAAACAGTCTAGTAGAGATCTGGCAACTGGAAATAAGACAATATCCTAAACGTACAATGGATTGGTTGAATTTGGTCTCAATCTCTCCCAGCAGCCAGTCGAAAGCCTCGGTGGAAAGGCGGAACTCCTGGGTCATGCGTTTGGAGCATAGTGTGGAGCGCAGGTGGATGTTAAAGAGCAGAGTGGCGTTCTGCTGGGCCTGTCTGCTCAGCGGGTCATCACCATTCACAATCACCAGCTTCTTACTCAGATCCTGCAGACCTGGAGGTGCAAACACACGCGCTAGGATTGAGATCTATGGGGACAGTGGGGGAATTCCTTGATACTGTGATGCTATAAGAAATCATAGTTTCTCTCTAGCAAAAAGAGGGATTAGGACTTGAACTGTTCTACTTGTAATGTAACATGCAGGATTCACCAGGTGGCTTTACATGGCTTTAAGGAACTCTTGAGGTCAGGCCACCACCTCCTCGTAATCCGGGAACTAAATATATGGTGAAGAAACTGAGTGGCAACTTGGCTGTATGAGTTCATTTTAAAGAGAAAGCATAAACAGCGAGCGGTAACATATTGTTCTCTGGTTAAGGAAGTTTGTTATTTTTGAGCTTACCCTCGACCACCCTTAGAGGATTGAGGTCTGTGGGGGTTCGAGTGTTGATGCGGAAGATCTTCTGAGCGTTCCAGATCATTCTGTCCAGGTTGCATGGTAGCACCACCTGCAGATGTGGATAAATTGCAATATATGAATATTTTTTATTTCACGTGAGAGACTAAGACACTACTTAGGAGCAGAGCTGTGTCCACAAATGTGAGCACACACACCTTACTGTCCCCGGTGGGGAAAATGGCTCGGAGGACCTCCCTGTCCTCCTTCATCTTTTCAAACTCCTTCTCCAAGGAACTCTGCACATTGGCATTTGTCAGCACGTCTTTTACTACATCTTCCTGCAGCATCCGCCTAAGCGCTCGCTCATTGGTACAATCAAACTTAAACCTAGACGGAAAATAAGAGTTAAGCCGTTGATTATAGACAAACAATTTTATGCACATAGTTGAGTAAAGTTACAGCGTGTTTGGGACTAAAACTCGCTTTCTGTAATCACAAATCCATACAAGCTACTGGAAAGCAACTGTACAAATTTATTCAAATATCTCAATCAATAAAGGGTGATTTGACCATTAAGGACGAACGTCATCAAACTAAGAAACAATGCTCCAATTCTCTGAGTTGATGGCTGTGTGACTTACTTCTTTTCAAAGGCCTTGTGCGAGGGTTTGAGCGTTGCCACGTTTTGGAACTCGACGTTCTCTCCTGCCAGGCCATCCTCACCGTAACGCAGCTGAACCACCTGGTTGATCGAGTTACGCACCGTGCCGTCATATTTCACCATCACCGACTCCATGGACTTGATCAGACGACGCTGGATGTAACCTGGTGGGGTATAGATGTACCATGTTCAAAACTAAAAAGGCTTTTTTGTTGTTGGACAGGTTTAGGTCTGAGAGTCTAATAATTAAAAAGTTACTAAAAGCATGCCCTTGCATATTTGTGAAATATATCCCAACTGCCTGGAATTACCAGTCTCAGCAGTCTTGACAGCTGTGTCGATCAGACCCTCTCTGCCTCCCATGGCGTGGAAGAAGAACTCTGTTGGAGTCAGGCCAGCCAGGTAGGAGTTCTCTACAAAGCCTCTACTCTCAGGACCGTAGTCATCCTTAATAAAGTGAGGCAGCGTGCGGTGTTTGAAGCCGAAGGGGATTCGTTTACCCTCCACGTTCTGCTGCCCCACCACAGCAATAACCTGAATTAGGAGGTAAGGCAGTAAAGAAATGTCAGAGATCATGCCATTGTTTATCTACTGTGAGGTAGTGACAATTAAAAGGGGTTATTTTACCTGTGAGATGTTAATCTTTGAGCCCTTAGAACCTGCCACCACCATGGACTTGAAGTTGTTGTACTCAGACAAAGACTTCTGGGCTGAGGATCCTGTTTTGTCACGAGCATCGTTGAGGATACGATTCACCTGGTTCTCAAAGGTCTGCCTCAGTGTGTTACCAGGGGTCGGCTCCAGCTCGTTGTTGTGGGCTTTCTCGATGACCTGGCAGACGTAAAGGATATTTTAAATTTTTTTTTATTTTGTAATTTCTGCTTAAAAAAAACAACAAAAAAACAGGTGGGACCATGTTGAAATAACAAAATCTGGGATGTTGGTGACCACACAAATACTTTGTACTTACTTCTATCACATCCTGTTTTGCTTTCTTGATGGTGTTCTGGATGTCAAGGTAGGTCTTGGCATCAGCAATGGAGTCACCAATACCAATGGAATGACCTAAAGAAATTATCATAAAGCAAACTTGTAAATAGACAAAACATCACTTAATACCACTGACCTAAAGCAAAAAGGTATGTTCATTTACCCTCGATGAGCAGCCAGTTGTTGACCACAGTCTGAATGTTGGAGTAGAAGAGTCTGGTGACGTCGTGGCCCATCTCCAGGTAGGAGATGTGGACGAGGGAGCCGGCTGAGGTTCCCAGAGATTTCTTACACAGGATGCCCATGATCAACTCACCATTCTCCACTATAACCTGTGTGAATGAGTTAAATGTGGGGTCACTTGCATTGTCGTTCATTTTCAGCCTTTAATCTATACATGATCAATGAGGGACTTGTACCTTGGTATCCCCAGGTGAGATGTGTTTGTAAGGGCCACTGTCTTCTTCGTCAGGATGGGTGCTGTGTGTGCGGACCACATTAATGTGTCCGGGAATGATTAGGCTGAAGATCTGCTTGCCTGTCCACAGAGGACGGGGTTTCAGGATGGCTGGCTGAGGCACTTTCCCGTCCCAAGTGGAGAGGAACATGAGGAGGTTCATTACTTCACCCTGTGGTGCGGAAATGCAGTGTTGAGACCCTTTCAGACCAGAACATGGAGCAGCTGCTGACCCCGTAACAATCTCCTTACCCTCTCTAAAAAGACATCTCGTTTGGTAAATTTGCGGACAGCTGTGAGGGTGTCCTGCACGATACCCATGACGGGCCTGTTG
Organism: Percina caprodes; assembly: GCA_013375575.1. Classification (NCBI taxonomy): domain Eukaryota; kingdom Metazoa; phylum Chordata; class Actinopteri; order Perciformes; family Percidae; genus Percina; species Percina caprodes. The sequence continues at coordinate 606,000 of JABXJD010000183.1, read as the reverse complement.
GACTGGGGTGTGACGATCATACGCGGCACCATGGCCAGCTCCTGAATCTCTGCCCTCGTCTCGAGAGACTGGGGCAGGTGGAGGTTCATCTCATCCCCGTCAAAGTCAGCATTGTATGGGGTGGTGACACTGGGGGGGGAGATGAGGATAGGATGTTAGAACTACTACACTGCATAGATAACTCATTTCAGTTAGGGATAATATAACAGGGACAGGAATTTGCAAAGACTAAAGTTATACAGTGCAAAAATCACTATGATTAACAATGTGACACAAGTTTGATTTAAGACATCAAAATGCATTCACAACAATTCAAGTCATTGCCTGGATACTATGCCAAAATCTGAATTATTAAACAAATGATTTATCTATCAATCGTCTATTTCAAAAGAAACATTCATATAAGTCACCTAAGGTTGAGACGAAATGTGGACCACGGCAGAATTCGCACCCTGTGCCCCATCATGGACATTTTATGTAGTGTAGGCTGTCTGTTGAAGATGATGATGTCGCCGTCACACATATGTCTTTCCACCTGAACAGATAAAAATGTTAGTTTTAAAACGATCTTCTGACAAAAGACAGTTTTAGCAGTAGATGTAGCTCTAGAGCATGTGCATTTTAATCTTGCCTTGTAGCCAATCTGCAGGTGAAGGTCACTTGGTTTAGGGTGAAATCGCAGGTCAATTCTGTCTCCATTGTCACGGATGATGTATTTGGCTCCTGGGTACTGGCTGTTGCCTCTTCGCACCAGCTCTTGTAATCTAGGATGATCATCAGAATGAATTAGCTGACATCACATTTCATTTAAAAATGATTTTGGAATAAATATTTTTTTGTGAATTACATGAAGTTTAATCAGCTAATTTCTTCACAGTACCTGTCAATATTAAAGGGTGTGACAATTTCTGGGAAGGTCATATTGGCTGCAATGGATCGTGGTACGCCCACTTGGTCGATTTGCAGGTTGGGGTCTGGGGTGATGACAGTTCGGGCGGAGAAGTCCACACGCTTGCCCATAAGGTTACCTCGGACTCGACCCTCTTTCCCCTTTAGACGTTGCTTTAAGGATTTGAGAGGGCGGCCAGACTTTTGCATAGCCTGTGAAAGAAAAATTGTAAAAATATAATTCAAGCACCATATTTTCCAGTATTTTCCATTGAATCTTGTACTGGGCACAAATCTAACTATATTTAAGGCATCTGGGATGTGCACACATACCCTTGGCAGGCCTGGCAATTCGTTGTCCACCATGGTGGCTACATGAAACTGGAGCAGTTTGACATCCTCCGCTATGACGTGAGCTGCCGCACCACTCTGCTCGTTTCTTCTCAGCTGGTTGTTGATTTTGACTATGTCAGCCAGCTTGTGGGTCAAGTCATCCTTTAAAACAGAAGTCAATGGATTTGTTATCTTCATCGTCAGGGGTAGATCTCGTTTTTACACAGCTTAAAAACATGCATGAACAAAATAAGCAGTGTAACAACAACAAAACAATCAGTCTGAAGGATACATTACTTTACCTGGTTGCGAGCAGAGCCTTGCATTACTACAGCAGGTCTGACAGCCAGTGGAGGCACAGGCAACACAGTTACAATCATCCATTCTGGTCGGGCAAACTTAGGGTCCATGCCCAAGATGACGTCCTCTTCATCTGAGATGCGCTTGAAGATCTCATGCACACGCTCAGGACTCAGCAGGATTTTCTTCTCCTGTGAATCCTCATTAACGTGCTTCCACTCGGCATACAGCTCCAAGCCAGAACGTCTGATTCGTGGCTGGTAGCGTCCACAGCCACCATGGCCCTACGCAAGTCACAAGTGAAGGAAGAAAGCAAAAGCGTAAGAAAGGAAACATGTTAGGCAGTGGCGTGAATGTTACCAAAATGTAAATTAACAATGACAAAAAGAATGCACCCAAATACCTTCTCCTTGGTAATGTCCTCCTCAGTCTCCTGCTGTTCCATTCCGAATTTGTTGTCCATCTCCTCCCCCCCTTCACAGATATTTTTTCCTTTGCACAGCTCGTACACATGGGTCAAACGTTTCCTGGGCTGCCCTTTAGATTTTATCAGGATGTCTTTGATCTTTGGATTGTTCTGGAGTTAACAATGATAAGAGCAAGTTAAACATCAAAAAGCTATGACCAAGAGTGAAATGATACTTGCTCAGGGACACATTGGTTGATGTATCGCAGTGGGAATTGAACCAGATCTCCCATATATTATTATTGTGAACTATAGAAATACGCTGAATATACTTACTGAATCCACTAATAGCTTAGAGCAAAAGAAGCAGACACATCGAAGAACCTTCATTATCTTCGTTACAAAGCCAACATGGAAAACTGGCTTTGCCAGTTCTATGTGCCCAAAGTGGCCAGGGCATTCTGTCATGTTGCCTGAGGAAACAAAAACATGTTTATCATTAAGTAAGGACATCAAATAGGGACAGCAGCCGACTGATCAATAATATATTTCTATAATAATATGACATACCTGCACATGTCTGACATCTTCCAGTTCGTTCTATGACCCCTTGTCTTGGGTCCATAAGGCCACCAAGTTTAGGACGTCCTCCTTCTGTGGTTTCGGGGTATTTGATTCCCCCTTCTGTAACGGACATCCGTTTCTGGGGAGAAATACATCATATTTATAAGTCTATGCTCAATCAATCAGCAGTTGATCATCAACCCACAGTGTTAGAATATAAATACCTCTACACATTTGGGAGTTATAAATATTTAACATTCATCATCAGTGATAAAATCTTGATGTCTATAAACCATGAAATTACTTCAAATAACGGATATAAAAATGTGAAAAAAATGAAAGCGTCAGCTAAATGTGGCTAAAATAAAGTTCAACTTTTACTATGTGAAACGTTATGATCAATAACAATTAGCGTTGATAAATCCATTAAACTACTAAACGCCCAATGCTGAGTTAAAGAAAACATGCATTTCGGACTCTGTTGAAGTACCCTTTTATTCATTGAATGTGTAAGGAAACAAACCAATGCGTACAATGCGACCAGTGGTAAAACCAGGCGAGCTGTGTACATAACTATAAGCTATAAAGTAAGCTCAATTCATATTTGCTGATGGGTCTACAAGATACATTGCATAAATACAAAGGGGGTTTAATTCATGTGATAGCATGGATAATTTTTGAGAATGTTGTGCTTAAAGTTTTTTAAACTTCCTGCAACACGCTAGTTAGCACAAGCTCCAGCCTGGAACAGCTAGTTAGCTAGGCTAGCTAGGCTAACAGCGAGCATGTTCCGTTGTAAACAGAACCATGTCTTTGCCACATATGTTAAAATACAAGATTAGTCAAGAAACTGCAAGAGTGACGTGTGATCTGTCCGAGTATTAATAAAATAACCCACTCCCCCCAAATTGAAAACCTACAAGCTCATCTGGGCTGATGATGCCGAATTGAACTCTCTTGATCGTGCGCAATGGGCATGCGCTGTCGCCGGAGGGCGGTCCGTGCATCCTGTCTATTCAAAGAGACGCGTCCTTCCTCGGCACGCCGCTTTGTGAGCAGGAGCAGCCTTTAAATTGTCACCACGACTCTGGTCCGGCCGCCAACGGTGACCGGAAAGTCTCCGAAGGTGATATCCCAGGAACCTCTGCTGTCGGTTACCTTTATAGCTGAGTTAATTGTGTTTTGGTCCTAAGTAAAATGGCTACCGACAGTTCCCTTCCCCTTTTCCGATCTACACTCCGGAGCGCTCTAAGCGCTTCTGAGCATGAAGCTGTTCAACGCTTGGTTATATAGACTGAGTGCATACTACGGGGTTGCATGCTCAGAAAGACAGGGGCAGAGGTGGGACATGGATATCTGTAGTAAAACGCTCATTGGCCATTCAAGACAGTGAAATGAATAATTAATTGTTTCAGACGTACAGCCAATTAGAGAGTACGTTATTTTATTTAACAAATCGGAACTAAAGGCGGGCGTCAATTGAACCTAGACTCTTCCCGATTGGTTTCATTAAACCAGAGTAGGCGGTGCTGCGTATATTTTGCATGTAATATATGAATATTCAACTGAAATCCTGTCGATTCGTCCGTTTACTTATTAATATTAAGGTATACAAAATAGATGACCAATGACTGCGAAGAAAAGATCCTTCTTAGAATCATTTCAGCAAAACCCGCCCTGCTTCCGATATTTGCCGAGTGTGGCCGATGTGAATTTCTTCCCTCAGAGCAAAAATAAAAAAAATCTCTGTCCTCCCGTTCGTCTCGCTCTAGATCAGCCTGGGCTCTAAGAAAAGAGGCTCAGGGCTGAGGCCTGTTAAGACCTTTGATTAAACAGGAGGAAATGGTCGAAATACAAAATATTTTCAAATGAAAACACTGTATCATGGATTATTTTTGAGCTACTTTGGAAACACATATACTTTTGGGTTTTTCTTCCTCTGCATTTTTGGATCTCTGGGACTTTGTTGCAAGCCTCGGACTCGCCTGAGAGCGATGTCCGGAGAGTGGACTGGATTTTCCGTGCGCCCTGTAGGAAAGTCTGGGAAAGCCTTAAGTGTTCAGTTAACATTTTATTTTTAACAGCTGCTGAGGATTTTTACATTAACATGTTATGTGTGTGATATATATCTAGTTATTGTGTTCACTTGTTCTTGTGTTTTTAATATTTTGGTTAAAATGTAAAACATCGTCGTAGGCCACGATTATATAGCAGTCTGATCGTTTTGGCGGTTTTAGCTTGGTATTTATTTAAATTGCCACTAACTTCAATTACAAGTAATTTAACGTTAACGTTACCAGCCAGCTTAATGTGGTTTTAAATGCTAAACGCTCAAATGTTGCTTTCTTAGCATTAACGTTACAGCTTGTGATATGACTTTTTTGCCGACAACGACGGTAACGTTATGTTCCCTATTTGCTGTAGCTACATATTTTCAACATTAATTGTGTAACGTCAGCGTATGTACCTAGTTAGTTAACGTAAATACGCTTTAAAGTATGTTTTCGGCGTTTAGCTCGCGAAGTATGCTCAGAAGATGTCTTTGTGTAGCTAAGCTAAAGCAGCCTGATAGTTAGCTAAGCTTAGTACATAACGTTACCGTTTGCGATTTTTTTTTTCTCCCAGGATGGCGAAGGTATATCCCGCCCTACTCTGCCTTACTCTATTTCTGATTGGCTTACCCTGAAATTGTCCAACCATACTCTGCCTTACTCTGTCTCTGATTGGCTTACCCTGAAACTCTTACCGAAACCCCTCAGCGAGGCCTAGCCAATCAGAGGTAGAGTAGGTGGGGTAATGCCTTTCCCCATGCCTTCGCCACCCTAGGAAAAAAGTGGCTTATGGTGGAACATAGCTAAGTAAATCCCTGATTTTGCCAGTGAACTTTTGTCTTAGTGTCAAAGTTGTAGTAGATGAATTTTGTATACAGTGGTAATATGTTATAACGTTACCATGAGGATAACAGTATAGGTTATAATAGCAAGCATAGTTGGACATTAGCGCCCAACATGGCGGTGTTTGACAATATCCTTCTTGTTGTGAACGAGAAAGATGGAGTCTGGGATATTCTTGCTGGCTAACTTGACCGGCTACATAGCCGCACATTTTCAGAAAATGTCGAGCTCCTTGGCAAAATAAGGAGCAACTATATGAATGTTTTATCTAACTCATTTTAACGTGATAGGTTGTAAAGTGTCGAAACTGCTTGGAAGTTTGCTAGCCAGTATTCAAGTGTCTGGACTCTTCGTCGAAGTTGAAGCCATTTTGCTAGCTAACTACGGGCATATTAGTCTGTAGCTAGTAGTCTGAAGTATATAGTTGCTGTTAAATCAATGAGCAGTTTGTTCAGTGATCGTTACCATGGATGTATTCCACCTTCTTAGTCAATCTTTTGACTACTGTTACTTACATTTTAGGTGCTAACGTTATAGGTAAGTATTGTTACCGGCGACCAGGAGAGGCCATTAGCTTGTTACACAATAGATTTATCCGGTTGGCTCTCGTTAGTTGTGCCCAAGGGAAGAGAACACGTTTGTCCCGTGTATATCAATGTCCAAAAGCAGAACGGATCACTGTGTTAATATATGGTCATTTGAGAAACATACATCTCCATTGTCTCATTCAAGCACTGTTGTATTTGCATAAGGTGCTGAAATGTTTCTATTGACTGTGCATTTTGTCTTAATACATTTTACGTCAAAGTGGAAGAAAAGGCTACCCTGGTTGAACCATATGTCAATCTCTCCGTGCTGTGTTAAACTCGATCTTATATAGCTAGCGTTTAAAATGTGAAATGTAATGGCTATGTAACAGTGCTAAAAAAACCGTTGAATTTTTTGTTACTGCCTTTTGTTTAAATAAAGACACTGAATCAACATGCTGGACTGTGGGATTGTTTTATTGAGTATTTTACGTCCATGATAAGTAGGGCAGGTTAATGTTTATGTGCTGCTACCAGCATCAACATGCCTCTTTGCCGTCATCTCTTTTTGGCAGGTCCAGCAGAGGAAGGCAGCATTCAAGCCCAGACGATAGGAAATATGCCACATCTGCAGTATCCTTATGGAGTGAAACATATTCTATTTTGAGTTATTTTAATAAACTGCATGCCAGCTTAACATCCGTAGAAGAATGTGACAGAATCACTTTGTTCACCATGTGCCATGCAATACCATGATTGACTATACAAAGGATGCATTATTAACCAGCTGGCTCCCTCATCTGGCTCGTATTGAGAATGATCAGCGTTGCAAAGACATTGCACAACCACGTTTTCAATGCGGAAGCGAGTCCCACCAGGCTGTCAAACGTGCTCCCTCTACTGCTTCAAGGAGGTCAGTGCATAAAGGCTTCAATGTGTCCGGTCAAAGGATGTGTAGTTTGGTGGGAATTCGTCCGCATTTTGAATAGTTGTAAAATTTAAACGATGTTTGTAACGTTAAAGGATTTCTGCAAAAGGTTTGCATCATAACGGAAGCAATTGCCTCCGATTTTCTGAACATTTGCAAATAAAAAGTGAAATGTGTACAGACCAATCTGGTAGGAACGGCGCCTGTTTGATTGCTGTCAGGTAAAGTGACAAACTGTAAGAACCTTAAGAAACACCATAATAGTTAATTGACATACTGTGTATATATTGCAGTGTAGTCTATGTACATTTACTCAATTGCTGTACATATTTCCATTTTATGCATCTGCATAAGCCACTGTGACTCTGTTACAGTTTAAAGGGGTAAATATAATTTATACTCAAACTACTTATTACGTCATTGCCAACATGCAAAACATTTTCTCGAAACCTTTTTTTAAATGGATGCCATGATATAAATTTGTTAAAATTTGTCCAACCTTGACCCACTATAGCTGTAAAAATATACTTTTATTGTCCTCTAATAATGTAATAGGAGCCATTTGGCATAATACATAGTCTACTTTTCATAGTAAATTAGCCTATATTTTGTTCAGATAAGCAAAATTTGACTTACCTTCTGATGTTTAGATTTGCCTACATTTTCTGTTTTTTCCAGGGATGTAACTGTCCATATTTATTATTCTAATTGATTTAAAGTGCTAAACAAAAGTCAAATCCAAGCCGATGAAACTTGCAAGTACCCTATTAACATTAGGACTTGCAGTTGATGGTTTTGGCAGTTGGTATAATTATCATTTTTTGTTCCTGCCTCAGCAGTTCATATAAATGTACATAGCATGTGCTTTCCTTCCAAAGGCATTCATTCCTGGAAGGGGTGAGGATTCATGTATCTAGAGGGAGCTCTTGTCTGTTGATTTCAGAGCCAGACTGTGTTTCAGGGGTTGGTGGGGAGTTTAGGGGGAGCTTTGTAGCACAATAAAGTAGGCGATCACGGAGGCGGGGTGAGACAGACAGGCAGATGCAAAGCATGGTGGGAGGAGCAGACTATTTATTTTTTCAATCTGATATACAAGCACAAAGCCTAAACCAACTGCAGTGAGTTAGTGCGGCAGTGAGCCACTGTACCTGAATCCACCAAAAAATGGTAAACACCCGCTTTTTAAAAAACTATTCAGTTACTGTTGGTGTGCAGGGACATCTTTCTCCAAAAACTAACGAAGGCAACATGACCTGTAGGCTGTGATGCTGTTGTAGTTTGAAAACATCCCTGCTGACCATGAGTAAAGTTTGTGAATCAGATTCTGGGAATTTATTGCTGTAAAAATAACCAAAGCTAGTCTACAGTATCTGCCCATATATGTACTGTATGTACCATAAAAAAACTGGTAGGAAATGCTAGTCATTGCGGTTTTTTTGTGTAGTTTTTGCATGCAAAATAAAAGTGAATCACCTGTTTTGTTGTGAAAAATAGTCAGTTTTAGTTTTCATTTCTACTCAAATTATGCACCAGGATGTTGTTTTGTAATAAAAATGTATGAGGCAGAGTCGGGGGCATGCTCTCTCTGAGAGCATATTGGAGCAGGCCGGCCCATTTCTGTCCACCAGAGAATGTCCTGTTCTTTGGGTGTTTGTTTTGGCTGATGTCAGCCCCTGCCAAGCGTCTTCATCTTTCTTTTATCCTTCCTTTTATCATCCACACACCCTTTCAGACCTTCCAAATTCTCCTCTACTCTATTTACACAGGTTTCCTTTTAGGCAGTTAATTTGTAGAGAACAGACCAATGCAGGAATTTTAAGTCAGCTAGTATTTGAGTTTTGCCGGAGATCTACATTTTGTTAAGGTTCTTTCAGCCTCTTCCTGGAACTATCTGGGTGCTAAATTAATTGCTCTTGATCCTACCTCGCGTTGCAATCGGCTTAGTGCTAATCTGGGGTTCTCACGGTGCAGCCAAGTCTCGTCCAGGCACTGAGCTGTCCACTGCTCTCTTCTCCCGAGGTTTTGACCTCTGGCGCTGTCTCTCGTGCTCCCCTTTTGCCATACAACATATTTTTTCACTATCATTCTCCTCTCACTCACTGAGCTTTTTTTTCATTGTGAATCAGCTTGGCCTACCAAGTCCACCCTTGTAGTCACATGATTGCTTTTCCTCCCTCCTTTATTGTCTGAACCTACCACTTGCACTCAAGCCTTCATATTTTCCCTGACTCCCTCTTCAACTCTCATCTTCCTCCCTTGCTGCGTTTCTTTCACCACTCTCTCTTGCACATTAAGCCTCAGAGATGACCACATGCTGCCTGCAGTTGCTCTGTCCTGGTCGTACCTCTCGCCCTGCCTCTTTTCTCACTTTTTTGTGTTTAGTTTCTCTGCTATACTGCTGTTTTGTTTCCCCTGGCATGTTGCCATTGCCTCTGACAATCTTCCTCACTTTCTATTCCCCCTTTTACGACTTTCCATTTTCTTCTGATGTCAGTGAAATTATTAGTGATTTATTATTTTATTTGTGATCACAGGATTAGTATACCTCATGTTGCGCCATGGCTGAAAACCCTTAGTACCTTTCTTTTTCTTTCTCATTGCAAGACATTCTCAGCTGCCCGTTGTTCTGGGTGGTTCTGATTGAAGTGTCTGCGTGCTATTTAAAGAGGCATGCAGAAAAGCAGGGTTGTTTACATTGTCCTCAAAATACAGGCTGTCTAGAAACAGGAAGTACCATCGCCCTGAAGCGCAGCAGCACACAGCGTCAGCCAACATGCACCACTTCCTTCTCATGGCTGAGCAGAGGCTCCAGCAAAACAACCCTCACGCTTATCAGAGAATTATGCACCCCTCCCCTCCGCTGCCCGTCCTTCTGAATGGCGCACATACACAGCAGGCTTTTCACCCCTCCACCATGTCCTGTCTCGCTTTCTCCCATTCTCTTATGCCAACGCGCCCCCTCCCTCCGACTTTCTCTCTTTGCCAGTACAGCATGCCTGAGTAGCTGCCTGGAGATGAAGGAGCTAATTAATTTGATTTAGCCGTCCTCTCTCTCTGGCAGTGGAAAAACCAGCCCCCCCCCATCCCTCCACACCATATCAGGCACCCCTCCCAGATGATTTTCCACCTATCCTTTCCAGTCTCCTTTCGTAATGTCCCCACTCTGATCCCTCTCTTCCTCGTTCTCCTTAGCTTTTTTTCTTTCATGTTATACAACCCTATTTTGCCAGCGGTTTATTGCGTATCAAACAGATTTTAAATGGCTTGCCAACTGTAACCCTTGTGTGGGCTACACCCTACCTAATTCCTTTTTGTTTTAGCATTGTATCTCTTGTGTGGAACCAGGGACACTTTGTGTGACTCAGCAGTGTTTCTGTGCTCACACAATCACGCTTGCTATAGCTCAGTGCGTCTGAAGCCGGCCTGTCAGGCTATGCACGATACCTTACCCTACGTCTGTCATCTGATACACTGATGGATCCGCCAATTGAGTTATATTACAAAAGTCCAGCACAAGTATATAACTGTCTCACGTCACTTGTCAGCATAACTCTATGAATCCTTCCGGTGCTTTAATCCTGTACAGTATATAAACATGCTCTCATCTTTGCAGCACGCGGGTTGTGGACATCTGCTTATAATAGTCTCTCTGGGATTTGTGTGTTTTAGTCCTGCAGTGTTGTCTTGCTACCTCCTCTACTGAAACTTAAAAAGCTGAAAACATTTTCAACATTTTCTAGCTGTAACACTCAGCTGCTGAAGAAGTGCAGTGTTTGTTAAGCTGCAGCGCTTTGTGCAAAAGGTCACTAAGGAAAGATTTTTCTCTTCTATTTTCATGTAATCACAGGAAGATAAGTTCTTGAACTTGACATAATGGACCTATTTTCTTGTGGTCACAAAATATTTGAGTGATACCAGCCATTTTTGTTATTCTGTGACAGTGGTTCACAACATTTTTGGCTAGTGACCCCTTAAATTGAAGCAGTGTCTATTTGCCACTCTGTCACCGGTTGCATAAGTCTGCTGGTTGTTGTAACCAGTTCAGCAAAAGAGTCAATTCTTTCCTTGTTGTATTTGAATACTGTTTTAGAGTACTACAGTAGAATTATCCAGCATTTCACAAGAGTAAAGACTGAGTTAATTCTATAACTATAACTTTAAAAAAAAAAAGAAAGAAAGATTTTTATTGAATTCCAATCCTTTTCATCATCTCACAGGGGCAGAACTCTAATATTTGATTTTTTTTTTTGTTACACTTTACTGGCCTGCATGGTTGAAATCCTCTTTATCACTCGGGCCAAGTTGAAGCCCGGTTGCCTCAAAACTGTTAAAACATTTTATTAGATGGGTTTGTGCGTCAGGAAAAGATTTTGACACATTAGTTGGATGTAAAAGCTGGGATTCTCAGAAAAACATATATGGATATGCATTTTACAAGTTTGACATATACTGTATCTGGCACATTACGATACACAGTAGAGTAACACAGCAATGCACCCCCGGCACTCAAGGTAATAACAAAGCATGTCATACTAAATGAATAGATTATCCTCACGACTCACCTGGAATAGATGAAAAAATATTGTTAGGTTTTGTTTAAAGCTATAGTGCGTCATTTCTGTCTCCCCCAGTGAGGAATTCTAGTAATGACAACAACACTGTCTGCGTGTCCACATGATTCAAGCCTTCCGTAATCGCCCCCCACCCTCCTCCATGCAGTTGCAAGGAGGACATGGAGAATTAAAAAAACATGATGGACTCTTCAGAAGAGATTATTATCTTCACTCAAGCGTTTGTAAGGGAAAGTTACCGAACGCCACCAATCTCCTGATCATCGCCATACTGATTAATACAGAGAGAGTTGTGTGGAGCCGATAGTCTTAATTAGCTTTGTAGCAACTTATTTGGCAACAGCTTGAATGAAACAGACGTTCATTAATATCAAAAAGTTACGCACTAAAGCTTTATCATATATTTTGATAGACAAGTGAACACAATATGAATTTTACATTGCTCAACAGATATGGATTAGGGGGTATCACTTTTATTTTTGCTGGTCTTTTGAAAACAACGTGTCTGCACTAAGACGTGAAAAATCCCTGCAGAGGAGGTGCATTACTGTAACTCTGTGCTCTAAAATGTGACCTGCAGGGTACTTCAGCCCTTAAAGAATTTCCTTATAACTTTGACATTTAACCTTTTTTCTTTGAATTTTGAGGAAGAGCCATTTGCTTTTGTCTTCATGTGGTAGCCGTTTGTGTATTTTCTGTACCATACTGTTGAAACTGCTGCTCTGACATTTGTTTTTGTAAACAGCATAGAAGTTAGCTCAGAACATGTTCCGGCACGCTCATCTTTCCCTGTTTCAAGGGAGGTTTCATCAAGTTACCCACTGTACAAGACAAGACAATGCTGAGGGCTTCAACACCCTTTCATCTGTGTGCGCATGCGACTGCAAATGTAAACATTTGTCATGCTTATCTGAACTTGTACTTGCAGAAAATTCGTGTGCTGTGGTTTCACTCTACCTCACATTTCTGTGTTCAGGCTACACAGGAAAGAATCGTTGCGTCGGCCTTATGCAGCCACGGCTTCCTCTTTAAGAAACCACTGACATTTGAACTCTTCGAGCATCGTTTGACTTCCCACTTTGATCTACGTCCAAGTCAGCTGGAGAGCAGGTTAGTCATTCCTTCTTTGAGACCATTGAGGATGTTTACTAACCCTTGAGCATTCCTCAGGATCTATTCACACACATGTATCAGTAGGAAGCCTGGATTTAAGAAGAAATAAGTATTGCACACAATTGACTTATGCACTGTTACTGGTTACATAATAGTTGTCTTTATACTGTAGCTTTTCTGAACTAACAATGTACAAAATGAAAACCAAGCTAAAGATTTGATATTTGACAAAGGTCCAGTGGCACTAAACCCAAAGCAGCCGGGGGACAGACCAGGACAGAGGACTTTAGGAAAGTGAACGACTGACTCAGAAATCTGAATCCGATATATTGCCAAGTACGTTTTCACTTGGAGGAATTTGCGTTTGTGTTTGATGCAACATATTAAAAGGAAATAAACTAAAGGCAAAGTTCTACAACAAACAAGATCATAAATATAAAACAACATTTTTATTTTAGTTTTAAAATAAGAAAATTAAGATGTATGGTATTGTGTAGCATGTGCAAAAATGTTGAAAAGGGAATGTGCAAAAGTTCAGAATATATAATATATGTGCAATGGTCAGGTATATAGTTTAAAATGCATTGTGTTTCCCTTTAAAGCAGCTATAATGAATCTGTTTTTATGAAAACAATAGTTAAAATATATCTATTAAGCTCTTCACTTTTGACGCTTGAGACTAAAAGGAGAGTGAGTACTGGACAGTTGGACATGTAACAACAGGAAATTTGTTGCCACCGTCTGTACAATGCCCCACAAAAATAGATACATAATTGCATTATAAACTATGACACAACCACAAAGAGAGAGACAGAGAGACATCAGATACTGTACATCCCCACGCATACCTACACAGGTATGCGTGGGGATAGCACCTACACACACAACTGTTATCGATGTGTTTTGTTTGGTGATGCTATGGCAGAGAGACTCCTGCCATAGCGTGCCCGTCCCCAAGCGAGGGATCTGTATCTACGGCCAGACGGAAGCACTGTGAAGAATGGGTTAAGGGTGCCTGGGGTCATGTGCTATGATGTCAGCTCAGCGTGTGATGGCTTCGCTGCTGAGATCTAAGAAGTTGGGGGTAGGGAGGCCAATAGTTTTGGAGGCATTGTGTGGGATGTGTATAAGTTTGTTCCTGTTGGAGGCAACTCAAAAGTTGGTGATATGTCAGTGTCTTGGTCACGGCTTGTTTCTCCTGCCCCACTGGGGCAAACAAAAATTCATTGTTACAGGTTTAAGGCCTAATAAGCATGTTGAAGGAATCTGATACCCCATAAAACATTTGCAAAAGATGAAATATTAATGCTATTTCATATAAACGTTGTCAACTGTTACTGCCCTTCACAGTCGGCAGAGACGTGTTTTACTTTACCCCCATGGTGTGTACATATGTGTCCTCGTGCACATGCTGGTAGACCAGGACAAAAAAACAATACAAGGACACACTTCAAGACCTTGCTCTCACAGCGCTGCTCCACAGGGTGCCTTTAACTGCAATTTTTGTGTGTGATTTATATGATAATTGTGCTAGTTGTCTTTCTGTTGAATAATAAAAGAAAAAAATGTAATTTCAATTTTGCTGTTGAAAATAATATTAATAGTTGGATCACATCTTATATGTACGCCAGATTGTTGATAAACCCTGCAGAAAGACTAATTATGAGACTAATGGTAATATATTGAATGTCTTGGTGAGCTAATGGCTTGGTAAGCTGGCTTCCTTAGATGTTCCATCTTTGTGTATTTGATTCAGATTTATGTGTCGCTTGGTAGCACAGCATGAAAAGCTATCATCACGTTTGGCCAAACATCCATGAATAGGGACGTCTGGACAACAGGGGCACCTCTGAATACAGAACACGGGACAATGCCAGCACACGTGTGGACCGAGTGGTTGCACTCCTAGACACACACACACACACACACACACACACACATTTTGTCTTTGCCAACAGGCAATTTTTTTTACAAACACAACATTCCTTTCTTTTGCTTCACACACAGACAAATTGTTACTTCTAGTTTTAATTTTACTGTCCTGAAGCTACTCACAGCTGCTGTCATGTGTCCTGTCCACACACATCCTGCATGCATGATTTGAAAGCGTGCAGGAGTACATAAGAGAGGAAGGGGGGGGGGAGAAAAAAAGTTTGTCCAACAGCCAGAGAGGTCACAGGAACAACACCCAATCCCAGACCGGTTCCCATGGAGACAAGTGTGGCAGCGTACAATGAGGGTAGGAGAGAGTGATGAAAGAGAGGGAGAGAGGGAAAGGGCAGGGAAGAGTAGGAGGAGGGCGGGTTGTTGGCGTTAAGGTTCAGTTGGTGGGTACTCGGGGAGAGTCGGGGGGGCAGCAGCTCCACTCAAAAGGACAGTGGGAAGTATAATAGTGTTGAAGCATAACAGTGCTAGAACATTCTTCCACCCCTCCTTTCATTTTTCTAGCCTCTTGTTCCAGCTGGTAGACTACCTCCTGATCTTCATGGCCGACGGAGGGAGAACAGAGATATGTGGAATTTCCACTGACCATGACGTGCAAGGGCGAGAGCAACCAGTGGGAAGAGAGTTGTTGTTGTTGTGAGGGCATTTTGCATGGATATGGATTAATTAAAAGGGATGTCCAGTTGATTTGTGCAGTGGCGCCTTTGTTTTGGTGAGGGTAGGGCGTTAGTTCTGCTCGAAAACAATACAGAAGCTTGTCACCAGGAGTCTTAGTTTAGCCACATGTGTGAGACTAAGCACACGCTGACCTAAAAGCAGTTAATTGACATGGCTGGCAGCGTCACTGATATCACTTGAACCCTTTTATCTGAGGGCATGGACAATTGAAGAGTGTCTCTGTCCCAGTTTCTGCCCTTGTCTGTCCACCTTTAACCCCCTTTTCTCTTTCAAAGAGGCGCTATACTGATTTTACATGTAAAGATTAATTTACTCGTCATGGGGAGTACTATTCAGCCTGTGAAAACAGTTGTGTAATGTCTGGAGGGAGTTTTCTAAAGTCTGAGGAAAATAAGACTGCTGGCTGGAACACCACGATGGCATAGTGGCAAAAGACTTAGGCAAAACATTTAATCCTCAGGTCCATTTTACCAAATTTTAAACATGCAAGCTGCGGTTTGCAACGTAATTTTGACACATTTCAAACATCATACACTATGCCCATGCATCACTTTGCAAGAGCCCTGTAGGACTTGCAAATGTATCTGCAATTTGCAGCGACAGTCATTTGTGTAATGCGATGTTTCCACTCTTTGCAATATGTGTGTAAGCAGTGACAACAGCAACTTTTCCTGCAACCAAAAGCAACATCATATAGCATCATACTGTGTTGTACAATTAAATATGGTAGGCAACAGTTTACTTTGCAGTTGTCAAGATGGAGGATAGAATTATTGTCGTTATGACAACTTTCTAAAGTTGTCCCATCAGCACAGCCTGTGCGTCGTTTTCACACAGTGCTATTTTGAATCTGAATGCCCTACAAGCTTGCATACTGGGAATGTGTAGTTTGAAAGATGCAGTCATTTGCAGGCAGGGAGAGTCTAGTAAAAGATGCTATCAAGTTGTATCTTGGGAAATGTAGGATCCAGAGTTTTTGGAGCTTGACCCATATAAGAGACTTTAAATCCGGATATCCCTGCCGGTGTTGCATTGATTTTGACCATTCTTTTTTCAATCAGTCTCTTGTAAGTCCCTAAACTTTATCAACGTGTAGTGAGTGCTAAATTGCTGGAGTACCACTTTAATGCCTCCATTTTCTCTCAATTTCACTTGTTTCACAGAGTGCTCCCATCTGCCGTTTCACTACTGCCAGTTTGTCCTCTCTCTGTCTTACTTTCTCTCTGTCTCTCTCGCCCACTCTCCTCTCACTCCCTGTCTGTGTCTGTCCGTCCGTCCTTGTGCCCAGGTTTTTTGAGTTGGCATGGTTCCTGTTTGTTTTCAGCCATTTTGGGGACTTGCAGTGCTCGTAACAAACTGCTTAAATGGCGTCCTCTTGCTTGCTCTTCCACTCTGTTTCCCTCTGCCTCTCCCTCCCTCTCCCTATCGCTGGGCTTTGTGTATATAAAGTAGTGTGTGTGTGTGTGTGTGTGTGTGTGTGTGTGTGTGTGTGTGTGTGTGTGTGTGTGTGTGTGTGTAAAGAGAGAGGGAACAACACTTCCAAATAAAAAGAAGATTGGATTCAGTGGGAGGCGAAGGGGGGAGATTCACTTGCTGGAAAAAAGAGCAAAAACACTAGGAATCGTGTGTCAGAGACAAAATGTGGAGTGAGAGAGAGCTAGAAAGGGGGAGTGAGTGAGAGAGAGAGAGCAAGTTTGAGTGTGAGAATCGCTCCTGCCCTCTGTCTTCACACACTGCTGCCTGTATATGTGTGTGTGTGTGTGTGTGTGTGCGCACCGCCTCTCCCTGCGCTCTCTCTCTCTTTCTCTCTCTCTCTCTCTCTCTCACACACTCAGACGTGCGCATACACAGACCAAGGGGGAGAGAGAGAGAGGGAGAGAGGGAGTGTGAGGGGAGAGAACACATCGCAGCAGAGATGCAGCAGGAGGTTTTCCGAGGTACGTTCTCTTGTATGCTTGCCTTCCTGAGAGACAGCCAGAGAGAATAAGAGGAAGAGAGGCTGAATTCTGTTGTTTTCCTGCTTGTTTTTCTGCTTCACTCTGCTGCCGTGGCGGCGGTTGCTCTGCGCTTGAAGAGGAGGAAAAGGTTTTTATTTGACAGTACGTGTGTTGGGCTGCGCATATTTATGCAGTGTGTGTTCGTGGACACGTATTTATGTATGTGTGGTCCTGTGCTGGGTCTGTCTGTGTGTGTGTGTGTGTGTGTGTGTGTGTGTGTGTGTGTGTGTGTGTGTGTGTGTGTGTGTGTGCGTGTGTGTGCGTGTGTGCGTGCGCCAGTAACAGGCCTTGTCTCCCTCATCCTCCCCTCTGTTGCTGGCGCACCACGCAGTTCTTTTTCAAGAGCGATGGCTCGTTTTGAGATTGTGATGGAACTTTTAATTTCTCAAAGCCTCTTGCGTCTGTGATTGAGGGCAGACGTGGGGGGGCGGTCAGCACACGTCCGTACAGATATGAGCTTTGCTGTTGGGGTCTTAACATGGTGGTCCAGTCTCCTTATCTTGCTCATCAAGTTAATATCAACATCAGGGGAAGTGTTTTGTGGGGAAAACTTGCATTTAGGCGATGGTAAACATCTCTAATTTCACTGACTGGTTCTGTCTCTTATTTCCGTCATTGGCAGCCCAGTTTGTCCTCCATTTTAACAGCCTGTTGTTTAGCTGGAGGTAGTCTCTTGTAGAGCAGCAGAGGGCATATTGATGTCACCAACCCGTTGTTTTTGCCTGAAGCCTTACTTTTTTCCCAAAACAACATAGCAAATGCTGCCAACTACTCCACATTCCTGGTTTCCATGGATGCCATGCCAAGCCCCTGTGCTCAGTGTATGGAAAATATGATCCACACTGCCACAGGGGTAGGGGTCATAGGTCAGGCATTAGGAAGTGTAGTTTCTCGCTGCTCTGTGGTGTCACACAGATGATGTTGTCATAAAGGTGGCAGCCTTTTGATGTTGTTTGGGCCAGACATCAGATAAATCATGTCTGCTATATTTGTCTTTGGGCCTTTTGCTGCCCTGGGTGTTAAAGTGCTAACGTGCAAGTCTTGCATATTGTAAGACCGAGTTGGTTGGCTATGTGTGATTATGCCGTTTTTTGAAATGCCACAAACATAAAGGATGTGGACGCATTCAGGAAACTGATGCAGCGCTTCATCTTCTCTAGCCTGCCATAGTTTTACTTAGTGCAACATAGTGACTGTTGTAACATGCTGCTCTGGCTCAGCCTTGCTTATACCTACATGTTACTTGGTTGTTTGAGACTGAGAACTCCAAAGGGGCTTTCACACCCCCTTCTACAGGGACTGTGTGTGAAATTTAAAATGATTTTGGGAAAATTACTTCAAAAAGGTCATTGGTGATGGATACTGCTCTCCAGGGTACTTTTTTTTGGCCTTACTGTTTCCAAATGCCCGTCATGATTCTGTTGCAGCGAGCAGAATTATGGGAATTACGTGCTGGGCTGGGAGCTAACAGAGCGTGGAGAGTATGGCGTTTTAGACATGGGCAGGTTCGCTGGTGCGTGGAGCGGCATGCGAAAACACCACCATACAACAGTTTACACGTGGTGAGGGGGAGAAGAGGGGGCATGTAGTCAGTCATGCTGAGGGGGAACTGAAAGACAAGGAAACCATGAAATGTGAACATAGGCGAGACGTGTTTGAAGTTACCCCTACCTCCCCTGCTCCCACCACCACAAGCACCACTAGCACCTCTGCTCAACCACTCCCCAACCCATACCAACTTCCATTTGCCATACCTCCTCCCTCCCTCTAGCCCATCTGGCTGGCTCCACCACGCTCTCTTGGCCGGGGGGTTGTGGAGAGTTCAGTAGCTGTTCTTGCTAATGATGCCCCCCTACCCACCCACACACAGCCTCATGTGCACACATACACCCTCCTCTTCACAGCCCAACTGCTGCTCTGATAGTTGGGCCCCTCCGGCTGCCCCTCACTGGGGAGAAAGCCCAACCAACACCTTCCTCTTCCCACATGGTACTCGCTGCTGGCTTACCGGCAAGAACATCGGCTGGAACATCGAGGCCCCCCACATTCTGCCTTGCAGACACGACTCTTAACTCCTCTCACACACACACACACACACACACACACACACACACACACACACACACACACACACACTGACGGCACATTGTTGCTAAAGATATAGTTAAAGGATATTTCTGGTTATTACAATTTGGTTATTATTTTTATAGTTATGGCCATCAAGCATATCAGTAAAATATTAATAATTTACCATTTTTTGGGATCAATAAATATCTATGGGATCAATAAATATCTATCTATCTATCTATCTATCTATCTATCTATCTATCTATCTATCTATCTATCTATCTAAAAATAATATAGCACTCAATAAACAATTGATTAGATCTGTGAAGGCAGTGACATTGCTAAGAAAGAGGAAATTTACAAATTACAGGCCAACTTCCTGGTTCAGCTTTGACCGGCAGTACTTTAGGCACCAGTGTACTGCGTAGGTTACTGTAGCTTTGTAAGCACACACATCTCCTGTGCAGAAAACAGATTATTACCAACATTTCTGGTGTGCTCTCTGTCAGTTTCATGTCAAAAGGCCGTGGTTTAGATAATCTCTAAACCTTTAGCTCATTTACAACCTGTCACCTGATCACCGTTTTCCTTGTCCCATCAGATTATGCCTTTGTGATGTTGTTATGTTCCCCGATCTCAGTAACTACTTTGGTGAGCACAATGATGGCCAAAACTATATAAAACTAAAAAGGCACTTAGACAGCACAGACCCCCGGCAAGGCAAATAATACATTCACACGCTCCTCAGATATTTCCTGAGATGTTATTTGTTTTTCCAACTTTGGTGTGTTCGTGAGCTTTAATTTGTGGAAAAAACGTGGACATGTGTTGTATTTTATTGCTCCGCACATTTAAACAATATGTTGATAGCTATTTTATAGTATTTGCGTGACAAAGAAGAGCCAAGGAAACGAATCATGAACCATTAAATATGATCCAGAACAAATTTTTCCTATCATTCCAACCCCATATGAATGCAGCACAAAGGCCCTATCTCACAGAGTTAACAAAAGTGAAACATAATTTATATATCGGCCTTGTGATTCGAATCTGCTCCAAAATTTAATGGGTTCTTCTTTGGCTCATTCTACGTGTTTCCATTGGGTTTCATGAAATTCGGGCTAGTAGTATTTTCACAATCCTGCTGACAGACATGCAAACCAACCAACAAACAGACAGACCGAACCAGACCAAAGTTGTAATCAACCAGATTGTCCTTTAATGGTGGGAGTACAGGGAACACAGAGATAACTTGATCGTTACAGCTGTACTCATATGTGCTCATATTATTTTCACGTTCATAATTGTATTAAGAGGTTGTACCAGAATAGGTTTACATAGTTTAATTTTCAGAAAACACCATATTTTTGTATATATTTGCATATATTTAGCTCCTCTTTTCACCCTATGTGTTGAGCTCTCTGTTTTAGCTACAGAGTGAGGCATCACACTTCTATTGGATCTTTGTTGGGAGTCACACATGCACAGTACCTAGGTCAGCACCACAAGCCAGTCAGAAGCAGAATATGAGGGCATGCCACACTAGCAGCTGGCGAGCATTATAACATGTTACAAAGTGACGCACATTCATCACGGAAGTAAAGGCTGTACTACAATAAAGCCGTTTGGAGGAGTTTATGAACAGTGTTTTTTGTTGGAGATGGTAAGTCCCTATAGGAGACTTTGGGCCTTTTCACTTTGTAAACCTATTACATGCACACACAAAAAAAAAATAAAAAATATATATATATATATATATATATATATATATATATATATATATATATATATATATATATATATATATATATATATATATATATATATATATACAGTGGTGCTTTTACATACACATGCTTGTTGACTAAAAGAGAAAAAAAATCATGTTTTGGAAATTTATATAATTAAAAATGAGGTAAAATCCAACCTTTATATTTTCTTTGTGAATGAATAACGTATTGTAAATAAATAAATGTTCTTATTTAAAATACAGGGTCATAAGACCCTATGTTAAATTGCAGGCAGATTTTATTATTAAAGGCCAGTTATTTCCTGGATTCAGGATATTATGCATCCTGATAAAGTTCCCTTGGCCTTTAGAATTAAAATAGCCCCACATCATCACATACTCTTCACCATGCTTAGAGATAGGCATGGTTTTATTTCAGTTAGACTAATACCTGGTTTGATTTGCATTGAGAGATGATTTTATAGAAAGTATCCCATGCCTATCTCTAAGCATGGTGAAGAGTATGTGATGATGTGGGGCTATTTTAATTCTAAAGGCCAAGGAACTTTATCAGGATGCATAATATCCTGAATCCAGGAAATAACTGGCCTTTAATAATAAAATCTGCCTGCCTCTATGGGAATTTAACATAGGGTATGTATACTTATGACCCTGTATTTTAAATAAGAACATTTATTTATTTACAATACGTTATTCATTCACAAAGAAAATTGGTGTCCTTAAAGGTTGGATTTTACCTCATTTTTAATTTAGGTATTAAAATAAATTTCCAAAACATGATTTTTATTCCTCTTAATCAACTGTATGTAAACTTTTGAGCACCACTGTACATATATGACTTATGAGCACTTTAAAGGAAATGTTAATGAGGCTTGGGTACAAATGTTAGCTGTAAACATCTGCATTGAAATGTGAAAGTAAATTAAGTGGCACTAAAACAGTATTAAAAATGTAATTTGCTATGATCTGATTTTTTATCCTCAATTATAAGTAGTATTAAGCTTAAAACAGTTTATTTGAGAGTCAAATTAACTTGTAGTTTAAACTGCATAAAACAATGCTTCTGGTTAGATTTATGAGGAATTTCCTTTGGAAGATGGCAAAAAAAGAAAAGAAAAAAGGCATGGTTATTGAATCCTAATAGTTATTTGTCTGTCAGCACCAGTTTCAATGGGGAATAAACAGATTGCTCAACGGCTGGTTCAAGGCCTTGAGCTGGCAGGCCAGCCAAACTCCTATGCCGTCCTGCCTTATGTTATGCAAGGCCACTGTAGCAGCAATGGTCCTAGTGAACATTCAAACTCAGTGGATTCAAAACTAATGGTTTCCTAGGTCATAAAGTCGTTCATATTTTTCTGATGCTAATGTCAAAGAATCTCAGAGTCAAACATTAAAACATATGCTGTTTTGAATTGGTCCTAAAATCCAAGCAGACAATATGTTAGGATTATTGAGCCAAACAGCACTTTTAATTTCCCCAAATTATTGTTTTCAAAAGTTAAACTGCGCTAAGAGAGGGAGACTAATATGCAAGTATTTTCTTTTTTCAGATGATTTAAAATGAAAAGAACAAAGTTTGCATAATAAAAAGTCAACAGTGTTTACTTCACATTTCTCATTTGATATAGAATACAAATTGAATCAATGCATAGCTAAAAGTAGGCCTCAGTTCCCTCGGCCTGTCAGTAGGAGCCTTTCATTTTAATTTCATTTTTAATTTGTTTATTAATCCCCAGTGGGGAAATTACAATTTAGTTAGGTTAGTAATCACACACAGGCCTGAAATACACACACATGCTCAGGTCCTATACATGCACTAATGGAGAGATGTCAGAGTGTAGTTGGCGGGGGGGGGGGTACGGTGCCTTGCTCAAGAGCACCTGGCAGTGCCCAGGAGGTGAAGTGGCATCTCTCCAGCCACCAGTCCACACTCTGTACTTTGTTTTTGGTCCTGATGGGGATTTAAACCGGTGACCGTCCGGTTCCAAAGCCAACTCCCTACGGACTGAGCTACTGCCACCCCCAACATTGTCACAACTTGCAACAACCATTGCGTTTGGTATAATGTGTTTTATGTTTATGTGAGTCTAGTTAGTAATTTGTCCTTTACCAGCTGACAATCTGCTCGTGCTATGAGGTTTTGTAGTGCCACAAGCGTAAATAGACGAACACTTCATAGGCTGACCAACATGTTTGTGCAGAACATCCTGTTGCAGAAAGGTGTGGGAAAAGAGTTGCTGTTTATTTTGAATTTGCCTTAGGGTCCTTGCCAAATCCATGGTCATGGTCATTTGTCTGTGTACTTGTTTGTGAGATGTACATAAGGATGTTTGTGTATTTATGTGTGTATCCACTCATCTGCACAAGTAATAAAGAGGTAAAAGTTTTTTTCACATTTCTGTGCGTACGAGTGAATTCAGTACATTTAAAGGGCGTTAAAAGCTGCATGTCACAGTCAGATGCCGTGTCGTGCAGACTCTGCTTGTGCAGCGGCTGTGTGCGTGCGTCACAGGGAGATAAAGAAAAGAGCGAGGGGGCGTCATACGCATTTTCCTGTCCGCGGCGCAAGCATCAGATGAGATGGTGAAATTTTTAACTTTAGCACTGTCTCTCAGTGATTCCGCCCACTTGTAGCAGACTGGCGCATGCCATAAGGGATTTCCTGCACAACCTCAAAGCTCAGCAAATGTGAGTGACTATGAAGGCCTGTTTCAATACACTATGTGACAGGCCTGGTGAGACAAGATTGTGCATCCATGTTTTTAGACATACATCTTGAATAGGCATGAACTGGTTTGTTGTGCCTGTACAAGAAAAGGCCACTGCTTGCACTAAGTACATCATTATTTTGGTTTTGAATGTCATTTACAAGTGTGCCCATTCATGTCCAACTACTTTGTTTATGCCTGTCTGTCTAGCCTGTGGCCATTAATGAGTGCATGTAAAGTGCTGTGTACACATGCATGTTTGTTTGTGTGAGTGCATGTTTGTGGTTACCATACATGTTTGTATGTGCTGCTTTCTTTTGTGTGTGTGAGTGTTTGCCTGGGCTCCTGTCTGTCTGACAGTGCAGTGTGTCTAACTGTTCCTGTTTCAAAATCCCCCTCCCTCCTCTTCCTCTCTCTGTCTCTGTCTCTTGCTCTCTCACTAACCCTCAGTCTCTTTCTCTCGCTCCCTTTTTCTATCACCCTTTCACTCTCCTTCATCCTCACCCTCTCACTCACTCTCTCTCTCTCTCTCCCTCCTCTTCCCTCTTCCCTCTGCAATAACAGTGCTGACCTAGTTTCTGCCTGTTCAGGGCTGCCTGTGGAATTTTACAGCGGCCTGCCTTCCTAGCTGCTTTGCTGCTTGAAAACGCAGGCAGAAAAGCATGACTGGGGAATTTTCTTATCGTTGCATCATTATGGCTTTATACAGTCTCTGTTCTTCTTTCCAATCTGCAGACCTAAATAAATGGACCCATTTTAAATAAATAATAACAGCAAATTGCCTATCACGCGAGAATCTGCAGCTATCTTATGTATGGAGCATTTGGAGCGGGACGGCATCCACCACCATGACCGTTGAATTAGAATGGAATTGAGTATAGCCCGTCACTCATCTTCTACAGCTTAGCTGACATTGTACCGGATGCAGAGGGCGAAAAACACCCCTTCTCCCTCCACATGCATGCAATCTCCCTCCCTTCTCCTCTTCCCCTTTTTCCTTCCCTCCCGTCTTTGCCTTCCCAAATAAATGGTTAGAGTCATGCCCGGTAAACACTAGCCACTGCCAGGAATGGCTAACAAGGCTCATGCTCAAATAGCAAGAGAGTGGGACTATTTTTTTTAAGAGCGTCCGGGCCATGGATCTAAGTCAACACTCCATTCTGAGGGAATCTTGATTAAATCTGAACGCGTTTCCAATTAGGTATAGGGAATGTTTTGTCACAGCCGAGAGAGATGGATCTCTGGAATGGCTTTCTGAAGCCTTGGTTGTGGCACGCTGAAATCTAAACCAGCACTGCCGCAGATTCATTCCTTCCCTCTACCCTCTCTCTCCTTTCACTCACCATTCCTGGCTAAGTTGTTGGAGTTCAGCATTGCTGGAGCATTTAGTTTTCTTTTCCATTTCTAAAAAGTGTTTCACAGGCATCATGACTGTTACTGCTAAAGCTTTGAGTGTAAAGGTTATTCTTTGCTTTATGACGATGTAAATTTACGCCTGGTACATTTATCCTAGCATGTTTCTGATGCTAATACATATTTTCTGATTTCTCTTTCAGATTTCGGGGGCTGGTCATGGTGTCCGGTGAGAAGGTGTGGGACCCCCTCCACGCGGGCCTTATTCAGTCACGTCTGAGTGAACAACACCTGGCTCCCCTCTGCAACATCTCACACAGTGCAATTAAGGACGCCACGTGCCACCAGAGTCAACGGTTGTCACCTTTGTCTTCCCCGCCACTGTCATTAGTGGCCAAAACCCTTCACCCAGATCAGGCCTCGTCACCGCTACACCTGCCTGTTCATTTTTGCGGCTTGTGCAAGATCAGAGGGCTACACAAACCAGTCCGCTGTCTTGGAGTGAAGGAGGAAGGGGAAGCTGAGCAGTTAGAAATGAAGGCAAAAAGGCATGGAGGCCGGGGAGAGGCCATGATGGAGGACAGGCTTGAGGACATGGCTGATGGACCTAAAAATGCAAAAATCACTCTAAGCTTCCCACTTAGCGCCGCCCCCCTCCCAGCCTCCCTGACATCTCCAAACCAGTGTCGTAGCTCTTCCTCATCCTCCCCTTCCCCTCACCGACGGTGGCCATCCTCCAAGAGCTCAGACGAGGGGTCGCTGTGGAAACTGGATGCTACCATGGACGTAAAGCACAGATCTTTTAAGCCCCCAAAGCACGACAGCTCTCCGTCCTCTTCACCTTCCTCCTCCTCATCTCCCATGACTGTTCATGCACTTAGTAGGAAGGAAATAAAATCTCCCCCCCCTCTGAAGTGCTCCAAACTCAATCCAGAGACTCAGTTTCACAGGTCGCCCCCAAGATCCTCGAGCGGGTCTTCAGGTGGGTGTTATGGTGGTGATGGATGGGAGGAGAGGCACAGGGTGACCAATGGTACAGCCTCACCCTCTCAAACCGCCCAGATCCTCTTCAGTCTGGGCACCTCAGCCTATCAGAGAGGTGGGGATGCAGAGAGGAGAGAGAAAATAACAGGAAGACCTGCTGGGAAAGTGGGAAACCCTCATGGACCAAGTCTTCACCCACCCACCCTACACCTCCCTCCCCCCTTGCCCCCACCTCCTCCTCCCCCATCTGAGGGTCTTACCGCACCCCCTCACTCATCCTCATATTCCCCTACCGACAGCCTGAAGCCTGAGCTGATTTGTGGGGTTTGCCATCGGCTTTTCAGCTCGGCCTCCTCCTTGACCGTCCACATGCGGCTGCATCGTGGCAGCCGCGCCCTCAGTTGCCGGTATTGTGGCAAAGTCTTCATCCATAGCAAGAGACTGCAATCCCATGAGGCCTCCTGCAGGGTGCCAGGCCTACCATCCAACAGCCTTGGCCCTTCTTCTCTCACTGTGCAGCCAAAGGAGGAGCCATTGGAGGAGGGTGAGGTGAGAGTGGAGGGGGGAGTGATTGTGGGACAATCAGACATGAGTAAGGTGCGGCCAGGGAAGAAAGCACGGAGCCTCCTGGCACGTATCCAAGGTGATGATGCAGCAGCCGCAGAGCTACTGGCGGGTGATGAGCACCATTTTGTGAAGGTGGTAGATGGCAATATCATTTACTTCTGCTCTGTGTGTGAACGTTCTTACATGACCCTATCCAGCTTGAAGCGTCACTCTAATGTACACTCATGGCGCCGCAAATACCCATGCCATTTCTGCGACAAGGTCTTTGCGCTGGCTGAGTACCGCACAAAGCATGAGGTATGGCACACAGGAGAGCGGCGCTACCAGTGCATCTTCTGCTGGGATGCCTTTGCCACCTACTACAATCTCAAAACCCACCAGAAGACCATTCATGGGATTAATCCCAGCCTCATCTCCAGTGAAAAGACAGCTAATGGGGGTTATAAGCAGAAAGCTAACGCCCTCAAGCTCTATCGCCTTCTCCCCATGCGCTCCCAGAAGAGACCCTACAAGACTTACAGTGACAGTTTGCAGAATGGCTTGCTACTGCCACCAACTGATTCACCTTCCCTCTCCCTACCTGGCCTGGGCTGTACTCTGGGACCTGAGGACCTACAAAGCCTCATCAGTGGGGCCCACCCTCAAGGTGTAAAGCCTGACCCAGATGATTTCCCTGATGGCTTCCCTGTTTCTGCGTCTGCTGAGCATGGGGACCTCTCCGCACTAACACCCCTCCCCCAAGCAGACATGCCCCAAATCAGAAAACAAGAGAGTGAGGCCCTAGAGTTAGAGCAGGGGAGAGCCAGTGGCAGCTTCAAAATGTCTAGTAGTAGCAAAACCAAAACTCCCAGGACTGGTAGAAGCACAGAAACAAGCATGCCTTCTGTGATAACATATGGCCATACAAAACCCTCTGTCATAGTTCATGGAACAGCAATGTCATCCTCCGTAATAGTGCATAGCAACCAGGTCACCTCTGGAAGTGAAAAAAGCCCAATGAGCAGCCCATCCCCTGAAACCAGCAACAGTCAGACTTCACACAAAGACAGTCCCAGGCCAATCAAAAAGCAAAGGGATAGTGCAGCTAACCATAGAAAAAGGTCAAGAGACAGTTCAGATACAACAGAGCAGGGTTCAAGAGGTAGACAGTGTGCAGAGGCAGGCAGATTATTTCACAAATCACGCAAATCCCACAGCAAGAGTGACATCCCTAACTCAAAGCAGATGTCAGCATCTGTTGGGTCACAGGTCAAAGAGGCAGGGCCCCTGTGCCAGATTACTGTACGCATTGGCGAGGAAGCCATAGTAAAGCGCAGCATCTCTGAGACAGACCTTAGGAGAGACAAGAGCCTTACTCCACCTAAAACCAAACGGAGTGAAACATCGTCTGTGCGGGAAGCCAAGGAAACACGGCATTCCCACTCCCACCACCATCACCATAAACACCGCCTTCACCGCAGAGTCAGCCTGGAAGAAGAAGGTGAAAAGGAAGAGGGTGAAAAGGAAGGCAGAGATTGTGAGGATGAGTTCAAGAAAAAGAGCTCCAAACCCCTAGATGAAGTGAGGGAGTATTACTTCCGTCGGGAGGTGCGTGACCAGGATAGTGACCATGACACAGAGGATAATTTATGGCGGCCTTACTATTCCTACAAGCCTAAGAGAAAGGCCCAAGCACATCTGCAGCGGGTCAAGAGCTGGCAGAGGAAACTGAAGTTCAAGCGCTCCATCCGGTTGAAGAGGAGGACAGAGAGGCTCAAGAACCATGTGATTAAAGAAACAGAGAAATCACAAGATGAGGAAGAGGATGAAAAGATTGAAGAAGCCGAAAAACTGTCAAAAACAAACAGAGACAAGGGAGAGGGGAAAAATGAAGATTATGTTTCTGTCCCTTTAGAGGAGAAAAACAAAGACACAGAAGAACAAGTTAAGGAGGCCCATCATGAGGTTTTCACTCCTCCTCTGCACTCTCCAAAGCCTCCTCTGTCTACCTCAGTGCCTCCTATGGGAATAAAGAGGCGGCCTTGGACTAATGGGAATGCAGCAGAGTGTGGTACATGTGGCCGCTGGTTCTCAAGCCCCAGGAAGCGAGACAAACACGAGCTGAGTCATCTGCTGGAGTTTGTATGCCTCTTCTGCAGAGCTACTTTCCCCTCAAGGGATAAGTTGGAAGACCACCAGAGAGCCCAGCATCCCAAGCCTACTGAGGCATCCTGTGTACCCCCAAAAGTGGCACCTGGCGAACAAGTTGAAGGAGTCGGGATTAAATCTGTGCCAGAGATTGCAAAATATGATGAAGAAAAAGGGGGACAATTAGGCTTAGTAGGGAGAAATTCTAGTCCAAGTCGCCTAAGCAGAAGAGCATTATCACGACACACCTGTCCACAGTGTCATAAGGTGTGCAAGACATCTTCAGCACTAACTCGCCATATCCGACGCCATGAGTTAAGCAGTTCCCCGGAGAGAGAAAAGGACGATAAAGACTCAGAGCCAAAAACAACAGAGACAGTTGTTAACACTGTTAGTAGACATCCAGAGACTGAAAAAGACCAGGCTCCCAGTGCCCTCTCTGTTTCAGTTATCAGTTATTCAACACCCGACCCACCCAGCAGTGGTGACTGTTTGGCATCACAGCAGCATGAGGACCATCTCAGCAAACTGACAGATGAACATCAGTCAGAATCCAGTTACAAACCTGAACTGACAGAGCTCACACATCCAGCTTTAGAGAGAGATCCCTGCCCCGAAATTGCGGACCCTCCATTAGAAAGCCTAGTTAACCTAACACCCACTAAATTCACGCCTGCTGCACCCTCTACTCTCCAGAGTGTGCTAGTCATGAATGGACCTGAATGTCTGGACTACCGCACCCCCAGCAAAAAGAACCTAGACAGCCAGATCCACAGAATACCCAGCCCTGTGCACATCTTGGCATCAACCAACACCTCTCCAAATGTGCCCATGATGTCACAGACCAGAATAACCACTGCTGCACCTCCTGTTTCCATGACAACAGTTCTCTGCTCTGAGGGGGGATTCATGAAACGGGATGGGGTCATTATGGACAGACAGAGGCAGGGTGGGAGTGGTATATTTCTACATGCAGGTTATGAGGAACCACCTCGGGTCCAAGATCTCAGAGTTCAATCTATGTCCAGGAGTCCCTCTCCCAACGAAGCACAAGACCTGACCATGTCCTCCATTCTAGCTAGAGAGAGGGAGATAGAGAGGCAAAGAGAGAATGAGAGGGAGTTGGAGAGACAGAGAGAAAGGGACAGGGACAAAGAAATGGTGAAAGAGAGAGAAAAAGAGGTAGAGAGGGCCCATCAAATGAGTAGAGTAGCACACGCCCCACATGACCAGATTTCTCTGTTAGTCCCTAAAGAGGAGCCCTTGAGCCCTGTGCCGTCTCCCCCGCATATCCCTTCTCAAACCACTATGAATGGATCCTGCTCACATAGGCGCACTCCCAAGTCCCCCTGCCGTCCCCCCTCAGCTATTGGTCTCCTAGCTCAATCCAATCGCCAGGTTCACTCCAGTTCACAAGGACTTGACAGGCTCACACTGCCCACTGGAGCAGCTGGTGGTGACCGCCCTTCTGCCCACGCTCTGCTTCTCCCACGAGACCCCCAACCACCTGAGCCGGAGCACCACGATACAGTTTCTTCCAGAGATCCCCAGCAGGGGGACACCACTCCAGTGGGCTACCATGCCCAGAATTATCCCCTACCCCTTATTGTGCCGGACAGCTACCGCCCTGGTAAGAAGCAGGAGGAAAACCTGCTCATGTCCACCTATCCTGCTGGAGCGCTTCCCTTTGGCCCACTGGGAAAAATGATGGTCCCTCATGGTGGTGATCTGGCTAAGCTGCCATTTTATCCAGATCCTTACCATCTTCTCTATGGGCCCCAGCTGCTGGCCTACCCCTATAACCTGGCGGCTCTTCCTGTGGCTCTGAATATGATGGCACCTGGGGGGGACAAAGTGGAGCCTCTGCCTTTCCTCCCTGCCATCTTCAACTACGCAGCCACTGCTGGGCCCTACATGGGCACAGCCCCTCACCCCCTTGTGGCTAACCCCAGCCTCTACAGCAGCAGCAGTGGCAGCAGCAGCAAGAAGCAACGAGACAGCAGCAGCAGCAAACCGTAGGACACAGAAGCACTATAAGGAATATATTTCAATGGGGAAGGCCTGGCCTGTTAATGACAGGAGCGGGAGGGGTGCATGCTCACTGGGTCACTGAGTACACTTGCACAGTACCCCTGTCTCTCTTTTATTCAGTAGAGATCAGAGCTAGGCATTATATCAGGAGTAGGTTGAAGGAAGGAAACGGAGCAAAGACACGGGGAGAGGGGCTGATATTATAGTGACGTATTATTACTCCCCTCTCTCTTTACTCTTGCGCACCTTTCTCTGTCTCTGCTGTCCTGCTGTAGTGTGTCATAGTTCTAAAGCTTGATTAATCTTCCTCTCTGACTCATTATATTATCTATAAGAATAAGAACTGCTAACAGGGTGTGTGTTGTGTCAAAATTAGTTCAGTCCGCTTCCCTTTATAGTCACCTTATAACAAGGATAAACGCTCTTCAGGGAAGGCTTGTGTGGGCAAGGATAACGGATGAGACAGAAGAGTCCTTACTCAACACAGTTAAAGGTGGAGCGTTCAAATCGAACCTCGCATATGTTTGTATGAGAGAATGCAGGCATATCCTGTCGTTAAATTGTCCATGAAAGTCATATATGAGCATGTACATGCACATGTATGTAGGGATTTGTGCATGCAGAGGTGGGCTTAAGCAGGTGTGTGTGTGTGTGTGTGTGTGTGTGTGTGTGTGTGTGTGTGCGCGCGCGCACGTGCGCGCAATGAGGTATGAGCGTGAATGGCTAGATCATTCCATGTCAGACTTGCACGGCATTCCTCCTCTACTAGTTGGAATAGCTGCTGTAGGTCAAATAGAAGTGCATTTAGAAATGATTCCTCATATCCAAATCGTTAAGTAGTCAATGCTATGGCTGGATGTGAGTCTATGACAATGACAGATCATCTAAGCTTCTAATGTCTCAAACTAATCTGGCGACTTTGTGGCCAGATGGCACTGTAGGATCCGTATAGCATTCACCATAGTTTATACCTTATGTGCACAAAATAGAAAAGTAGTGGTCACTTAAAGGGGACACTTGTAGCTGCTTCGGATATGTAGCTGGCCACTGGGTAAGAATTAAAGGCTGGTAGACCATTGCACTTCCGTTTTTCATCTCATTTCCTTCACATAAAAAAAATGAAAAGAATAAAACCAGTCAGCCTTCATCTTGCGTAGCTTTTTTCTCTTTGATTGGAAGAGGAAAAGGCTCCATTTCCTAAGCCAGGAAGAAGAAAGTGACAGCAAGGAAGGAAAAAGAAAAATGGATTCAGGGTTTTGAGTTTTTTCTGGATAGGAAAAGAAATACATGGGCACAAAACTGTTGGACTCTGAGTCAGAAAGCCCCACAGAAATGACTTTGGCGACAAAAGAAAATGTCCTGGGATTGGAAATAGCCTGAACTATATACCCTCCTGCCCTGTGTCATTTACTAAGAGGTAGGAAAAGGCTGAGCTTAGCAGCCAAAGTGGTGGCCGAAACTCTCCAGGTGACCTCCTGGGGCCTTTTTGTTACGTGTAATGTTATCTCTATATGTTTGTTTTGTTAAACTATGTTGTTGTTTCTGTTGTTTAGCCCCCTTTACCAGATGGAAATGGCTTCAGTGAAAAGGGGGAGTAAACTTAAAAATATGAATGTAAATGTAGTCATGAGGTTAATGAAGTACAGCTGCATTAATGGTAGAGTTGGTTTCAGTTCCTTTTTGTTTCTGTTTTGACACAAATAACCTGTTTAAGAACCGTATAACGTCTGGTATGCATATATACAGTAGTCCTAGGATCATGTCAGTAAACTTGGGTTCTGTATCCACAAAGCATGAGCAACACTTGCTTCCTAACCGTTTATATCCTCAGCAAACCGGCATTGTGCGCACAGCTTTTGTTTCTGTTTCCTTTGATATTTTCATCTTCCATATCTCTGTTAATATTTTTTGTCTTCATTATGAACAATTAAACAAACCTAGCTGCCACATTTACATCTCACAGTCACTATTTAGGAGCTGTTTAATTCTCCCTTTTTAAAGCATACACTCGCACACTGCACCTCCTCTGAATAAAGTACATATGTTTCTGTGCGTGTGCGTGTGCGTGTGTGTGTGTGTGTTATGTGTGTGAGATGGTACTAGGACACCCTAACCCTTCAGGCAGGAGTGTTGAAACACATCGTGACCAACTGCAGGGGCGCACAAGCATCCCCTTGGGTGTGGTTACAAGCCTTTTGCGTGTAGGCATACGTGTTTTGCGTACAAGAGTGACTGCGCGAATATGAATACCAAAATAAATCTGCCTGAGCAGCATATCCCTTGGCAGTATATGGGCCACCTGTTATTTTTTTGTGTTATTTGACACTTTTCTGTGGGTTAGTTTCACTGTAAAAAAGCCTTGCTGTCTCCAATACACTATCTCAAGCCATTCCTGTAGATGGACATGTTTGTGTTTTTGGACCATTTCTTATGCCATAGTTTGCCATCATGGTTATCATACAGACCAAAAGCATGCAAGTCAACGTATTGTAGTGACTGGACTGGAATCTGGTGGTAATATAAAACTATTTACTGTATGTTTTAGTTTAAATGAATGTGCCTCTGCATTGATATTTAAATAATTATCTTTAGTAAGACGTGGAGCTGCCAGATTTCAACTGTTAAGGTGCCTTGTTATGGCATAAGAAATTTAAATAGTAAGTGAACGTTTTCTTGAGAGATGACAGTATGATTTGGAGATAGATGTCATGGCTTTGTTTGCTATGAAGCTGTTCATAGATGTAGGGGTGTGGCTAAACTGTTTTGGTATTGTGTACATGTCTAGGATAATACTGTGCCATATAGAGCCCACAAAATATGTTAATGTTATTTTTAAAAGATGTTTTAATGTTGCCTGATGACTTTGTCTTTAGATTTGATACAAAGGCTTGTAGCCACAGCTCTCCCAAAGCCTGTAGTCTCCTTTTCCAACATTCTTCCTGTTCTCTCTCTCGCTCTCTCTCCCTCTCCCTCTCTCTCTCTCTCTCTCTCTCTCTCCCACCCCCTTGTTTTCATCTCCCTTTCTTTCTCTTTGCTGCAATCAAACAAAATAAAGTATTAACCTGATGACCCAATGAAATCAACTCTAGTCTGGACTCATGCTTTTTTTGTTATACATTATGTCTCTATTGAGCTTTACAAGATGATCTAGAGTCCGTAATATGAACCACATGCTTAAAGCTGGCGGATGCCTTTTTTCACATTGTTTGATCCTCCCTGCAAATTCTCCAGTGAAATATACATTTAACATTTAGTGCATTGGTGAAAACGGAAAAAGTTGTATTCATTCTTTACACTTCTTTTAAGCACATGGTCCCTTGGTTGATACTTTAATCACTGTGAATTCAGTGGGAATTTAACACCTTGGCTTGGTGACTTGCTCATTTTTCCACTCTTAAAAGATGATGTGAGAGATTAATTGAAAACTAAATATGAATGAAATCATTTCGGAAATTGAATAGACTTATCAAAACAGTCATCCTTGTTAAGAGAGAGAGTGTGTGTGTGTGTTGGGGGTTTAAAGGTGCATTGCTGTCTTGCTAATAATAAATTCAGTTTTTCAGCATAGCAAGGCATTAGTTTACCTCAGTGGGTCTTTTTCACAGCTGACATATTGACTTGTCATAGCCAAAAAGCACAGGTGTAACTGTTCTGTTCAAATGCCCCAATAAGCTATAACAATGGAAACACATGCCCAATACAAGGGCACTGCAACTTACCCAGTTCAAAGGAATGCAGTCTTCATTAATGTTATTGTCTACACCTGTGCTTTTCCTTCTGAGACATCAAGGTATCTGTTATGAAAGAAGGCCTATCTGCACGCTCCACGACAGTTAATGGACGTGTCTGACTGAGTGCACACATGACAAATGTTATGTAATTTGACATTTCAGATTAACTTCAAACAAACGGGATAACAGATTGTCTACTCTGTGTGTGTGTGTGTGTTGCACTTTTCCCAGTATTCCCCAGTTATCACAGCGTTCCTGGAAGGAGACTGTATCACAGGAATCAAGCAAGCATAATATAAAAAAAAGAGTTTTGTGACTTGAAAGCACAGTTCCCCTCTCATCTGTCTCTCCTCTTCACTCTACAACACACTCTTAGTCATGAGTCAGCTGTGAAGAATCAAGGTTCCTGTGTAATGGGTAAACACAAATTAGTGGTCTTGGTCTGGCTAAGGTCTCTCACCCGGCCTGCAGCGTCCACTCTCCATGAATCACTGCAAAGGCAGGAGATGTACAGATGGATGGAAATGCACACTTTATTGAAAGAAATGTTAGCCAAATTTTAAAATATTTCTAATATTACAAGATCTCCTAACTAAGATTTTTTTCTGCCTTTTACTCTACACTTTCTTTCTTTTGTCCTCTGTTTGGCTGCTGCCCACTCTGCCTTTTGTCCACCAACATGATTGCAAAGATCTGGTCACAACCACACAGCCACAAAGCACTCCCTCCTGGGGATCGATAACTGACCATGGCATATTTGCCCTCTGGACCCCAGGACAGTGTGGCAGAACACACCTTCTCTTCACACACTGTTGAAAAGGCTCTCTGCTCCTCGTTGCAACCTCTGACGGGTAACTTGGAGTCAGCAGACCATCCAAAGGCTCAAGAGACTGCACACTGGGAGGCCTGGGTGGGTGAATGCACTGAAGGATGGCCATGTTTTGGAAAACAATGGCAGGTGGACTACTGGTCACTTTGAGCCTCACTCTCCTGGGGTGGGGGGTTGAGGGGCAGGGGAATGGACGGGGTAAGGTATGTTCACATGCAATGCTACAATTAAATTGCACTGGTATGTGTGTTTGTTGTGTTAAAATACTTTTATCAATCTCTATCTGATAGTCTAAAGAGCATGTGTTCCCTTAGGCCATATCATAAATGAAGGAACAAAGAGTGGAAATCTTAATATAAATATGGTATATAAATGATCTATGTGCATTTTGTAGCTATATTAAATTCACACAATACATGGTTACTGTGATGTGTTTAATGTTTTTGTTTGCTGTAAAATTAGGAAAAGGTCATATACAGTTAAGTATTCAAAAATATCTGTCTCACAGCCTCTTAGGCAAATAACATCCTTGGATTAATTCTGTTTTATGGGTTTTGGGATAAAAAAAAATGCAGTATAAAGGCCTAATATGAACTAGTGAAAGATAAAACATGAATCAACTAGATGCCAGTTGAAAAGGGGTATCCGGGCATGCTCTAATAATTTATTTAGACTTAGGACTTTACTCAGTCAGTGGGAGGACAAATCAGCACATAAACCACACCACCAGCTGTTTTTACCCCTTTAAAGGAGCTATTGTATTATTGATATATTGTATGCCATATGGCTTTCTGGTCAATGTCTCAACATTGATTTTGCACTTCATTACCACTTGCACTAACCTTGTTAAAAATATGAAAGTTTTTTAATTTAATCCAAAATTGAATTAAAATCCTCACTCCTCACTATCACCTTTAACCACAAATCTATGAAGATATCTGACAAGAAAATACAAAAGGAGGATTTATACAATATGAAGAAGTGTGCAAGACAAAAAGAGCTGAAGTAATGATTTCATGTTAAATGAGTACCTTATGTACATTGTGTCTTCCAGAAAGAAGTATCAGGCGGGGCTACAGTTTACCTTGGCCAGGACAGAGAAATCTGGAGGCCAATGATCTACACAACAGTAAACCTCAGTGAGATCCGCAGGTACATCAGCGAGAGCAAACCCCTGCACCGTGAAGGCGTCACATCAACTGCTCACCGAAAATCTGTGGTCAACGAGGCAAAAAAGTCGCTTGCATATTTGGAAATTAAAAGCAAGCTAGTTCAAATTTTGCAGAAAACCTTCAGTACAAGCACTTTGGGGAAAATAGGTGGAAGCAAGTATCGGGTATAGTTAAGAATTCTGGGCCCGCTGTAGATTTTTGATGCTCGTCCCCTTATTTTTGATAACATAATTTATAATTCCTTATTATGTTGCCTTTCTCCAACTGTAGGCCCATAGAACTATCACTCACTCAGTGGTACTGGTCTGGGTAAAAAGTAAGGAAAAATAGTGTTGGTCAGCAGCATTAAGATTTTAAAAGTAAAGCCCTAGAAAAAGAAATCAAAATGGGTAGAATCATTTTCTTGATCATCTATGGACCAGCATTCTCATGAATTCAATTCTATTCTGCTCTGTTTATGCAGTATCAAGTCATCCTTTCAATTACGGACCTTTGACCCAGAAGGTGTCATTTTCTACGGAGACACTAAAAACGGACGGGACTGGTTTGTGTTGTCCCTGATGGATGGTATCCCCTTGATGCAGATCAGCAGAGAAGACATCCTCGTCAGCGTGGCAGGCGGCCCTAAGCTCAATGATGGAAAATGGCACACAGTGAGTTTCCAGTTTGGTTTGATTCTTTTAGTGAAAATGTCTTGAAATTACACAGATCTCAAAAACAAATTAAAGCCGCAAGCAGTGATGAGCGGGCCCTCGCAATCCACGCACGTTGGGGCGCAAGCGGCTCCCAGTCAATGCGGCCATCAATTTTCTTGAACGTCGAACACAGCAGCACGATTTAGACTTAATTCCCTCCATATAGTGCATAGTGATAGAATTGACATATTTCAAATTGTGCACCACTTCCTGTATCCACTATGTGGCGCTTGAGGACACAATATTTAAATGTCATGTTACTGTATGTCATGTTTAAACCACATCAGGTAAATTTCAGGTAAATCAATGGATTTTTGTCAGGGCTTACTTCCTGTTGCCAGTAGGTGGTGCTATGACTATAACGCATTATTGACTTAATGCTCTCAGGCCTGTCCTCTAATTAAGCATAACACATTTGGGGCAGATTGGACAATGTAGGCCTACACTTGAGTTAGAAACAACTACTTGTTTTGCAGCATTATTTGGTAATTTGACACTTAGCCACGCCCACACTGTTGGACGCAAGTGCCGGTTTCTGGTCAAAATCACCAACACATGAAATAATATAACTGACATCCTGTTGGGTTTAGGGTATGGCTTCATGGGGCTTTATTATAAGTTTGGTCATGCTACATACTGTATGCCTACCAAATTTCAGACATCTACATGAAACGCACTGCAGAGGCTACTTCTTTGAAATTTTGTAAGGGGGCGCTATTGAGCCAATTTACCATAAACAAGCCTGAGACCCTTGTGGATCTCTTCAGGTCTGGAATGTGGTCATGTATGAAAGACTTGGTAATTTAGCTTTGCAAAGGTCTTTAGATTGTACTGACAAATTTTGAAGTCAATCTGGTTAGATCTGTAAGAGGAGTTTGTTTAAATACATTCCCTGAAAATGGCCAAAATAGTCCAAAACAGGAATTTTCAATTTAAAAGACTTCCTGTAAGGTTTAAGGTATGACTCCAAGAGACTTTTTTGCATGTCTTGACATGATAAATATGTCTTTTACCAATTCCATACCTGTACGTAAAATTTATTTGCCAAGCCTGAGACCTATGTCGGATCAAAACTTTTACCAAGTCTGTAATACGTACCAATTTTTGTGCATTTTTGAGTAGCCCAAGCACTTCAAAACAGTGCTTGAACAAACTAATAATACTAACAATAATAAGAAGCATTAGAATTTCAATTTGGCCTTCGCCCCCAACAATGTAAGTACTTGGGCCCTAATTATTCTGCACTGGAAGTATGGTGTGGACCTCAGAAAAATAATCTTACAGTAAGCCTATATTGGACATAGTGTATAGTGTCACCATGTGCAAAGCAGTAACTTTCAGTCTGAATTCTTCTTGTGCTCCTTGTGCCCCCCAACTCCCCCCACCAGCTGGAGGTGAGCCACCAAGAGAAGTTTGTGGTTCTAGAGGTGGACGGCTCCAATAGGCTGGTGGTGGGCATGCAATCTAAACAGACACAGGAGATCCTTGTAGGTGAACTCCGACTGGCCGTTGGTGGAATCCTGATCGACAAGGAAAATATGATTGTTCAGGTATAGTGTTAATCCACCCTGGGATATTATTAGATACATTTGTCTATTTTTCCCTTTTTCAATAGATTCCATAAGTTATTTTGTAATTAATTTGGTCCACTTTTCATCCACCTGCTTCACCTACAGTACAAACGTCTGCTTCTGCATCTTATTTCCTATAATAACTTTCAACAACAAGCGGAAAATGAACTTGTGAAGTTTTCCAAGGTAGCGGACAATGAGTATTGCTAAGGTACTATGGATACATGCAACAGATTAATCGCCATGACAATAGAGCAAACTGCCAATGAAGACTGATACAATTTAAAGCTCATAAAAAAATTATTAGTGGACCTTGAATTAGGAATATTTTTTCAAACAAATGCCTGGCAGAGCAAGGAACTTTCCGCTGCTACTCTCAGTTCTTTTAAATCAAGGCTGAAGACCTTTCTTTTTGATGTTGCCTTTCTTTAAATGACTGTTCATTTCTTTAATGTTTAATTTCTTATGCTGCACTGTAACTTTTTATCTTGTTTTATGTATCTTAATGTTTTTATTTTTATCGGTTTTTATTTTTATTTTTTAACTGTTTTTTAACTGATTTTGTGTAAAGCACTTTGAATTGCCCTGTTGCTAAAATGTGCTATACAAATGAAGCTGCCTTGCCTTGCCTTTGGTGGCTGCATTGCCTGTAACAGGCCTGTGCCAATGTCAACTCAAAAATGACTATTAGCAGTCTTGACTCTTAAACATTTCTGCCCAATCACACATTCGTGCTTTCTGCTCACTGTTTGTCTTGCAGTTTATTCCACTAAATGCATTGTTGCGTTCCTGCTGTAGTTTAAGCCGCAAATGGACGGCTGTGTGCGGGAAGGCAGCTGGCTGAACCTCAGCATCCCCTGGGAGACGGACGTGGAGGAGCTGTGGCCCTGCTATCAAAACATCCGACCTGGCAGCTACTTTGGTGGCACTGGATTTGCCATTTTCAACACCTCAGGTCAAAACATTAGGCTTGATGATTATAGAAGATATGGATACACTCCGTCATATAATACCATGCCATCTTGGTATACTTTTATTTATAATATGCTATATTCAGATTCTGTTAATTTTGTAAGTTATTCTTTTGTCCTCTGCAGTTTTCCCCATTAAGGCAGATCATATGGTCAAGACTGAATTGTGGGGAGATTTCAGGAAGATGGATGGGACCATTTTGAGCATTAAGGCTCCTGGGCAAGAGATGATCTTTGCTTTAGTGGCCAATAATAACACAAAGGTATGCACATTAATCAGATATGAATCAAACTGAATTTACTAATAATTCAGCATTTGTTTCCAACTGCGGGGGGCTTCATCGCTTAAATTAACATTTGCATCATGTAATCCCCACATACTGGTCACACATGCAGACACACACAGATTGGAGACCATTATGAATTCATCCACAGTTATGAGTTACGAGTTATGTTTAAGTTACTTCTTCTGTCTCTCTCTTGAATTTGCAGGAGGTCACACTCACTTTCGGCGAAGAAAAACTCAGTATGAATAACATTTTCAAGAGACTGGTGATAACCTTTGAGACAGATAAACTGCAAGTGTTTCAATATGAAGATGAATCAACGACTACAATGTTTTCTATCACAGGGAGCCACCCTGGTTATTTGACCCCATGGAGAGAGGGCAGGCTCGCCTTTGGAGGCCTCCTAGGTGAGATTTAACAGCAGTGATGTGCAGTCTGTCTCAAAGCTGTCTGTACACTCAGCTACATTCTTTATATCTTCAAATGTAATGTCCTAGAGATTATTTTGATTTACAGATAGGGTTAACAACCAGTTTATAATAAAAGAAATATACCAATACAGTAAATCCTTTGATGAGGCCAGACATGGAACTTGGTGGAGTACAATACAAGATCACTTGTGTTTTCTTCTTCTCCCTTTTTTAGGTAAGGGGGAGGAGGACGTTGGTTCCCAGTTCTTGACAGGCTGTCTGGAGAAGATCCAGGTCCAAGAGAGGGACGTGGACCTGGATTTATCTGACAAACACATGTCAATCTCCTCTCACAGCTGCCCTGCATAGACCATGAAAGTATGCATGTCCAATATGTGGATTCATTGTTTTCAATGGATGCTTTTGGATCCAAATGATGTAAAAAATACAATGTGTTTTAAAGTGAAAAAATGTCTAATAGTCATTCTGTAGTCGGATGGTACTTGTATAAATTAACCTTTAAAATGTGGAGAATTTAATAATAGGTAATTAATAGGTTGTTCAATAGATATCTCTCCCATTAGCCAGGATTTTGACAGAATATGATGATTAATCTGCAAAATGTGAGTGATTTTGTGACCTTGGTACATGCAACAGTTTGTTTCTAAATAAAATATGCTTATCCATAGTATAGCTAACCATGAATATGAATGTTACTGCTGCATTAGAAGCAAAACAAGCACTATGATGAAACACTAAAGCTAGATTCTGAGTGCATGGGGTAATGGGTAAGACAGAGATTTAAAACATGGATTTTGCTCCCTCTAGTGGATTGGTGAAGGTAATGTGAGAGTCAAACCATCCACTCTATATTATGCTACCCAAACAATAAAACCGTAGGCCTAGACTGACATAAAAGATTGTTTATCATCCAAGAAAAATAGTGTTAGGGAAATAGGAATAGAGTTAATGTCAATTTTCTGTATTTATGAGTTAAAATATATTACATGTGCCTGTCCGAGTCACCTTTTGAGTTGATAGAAGGAGGAGAAGTAAAGGCCCTTTAATCAATACAATGCAACGGCAATGTATTGCAGACCTTGGGGCTTACACCTAAGGGGGTAGGCGGGCGTCCACAAAGCGTAGCTGCTATGGCGCCATTTTAATGCTACAAAGCACTCACCCGCCGTTAGCATTCCATTGACTGCCATTCATTTTGGCGACACTTTGACAGTGAATAACTTTACATCTGAAGCGTTTAAAATCTTTAGATGTCCAATGTTCATTTCTAAAGAAACACAACAATGTATAAAAGGCTCCATTACCTTGTATCTCACGTTATGACCCCGTAGCAGAGGTTTTGGTAAAAATAGGCTAACAATTGTGTCATAACAATTTAACATAACATAACATAACCTTTGGATTAGGATGGCAAGAAGATCTTGGTTGCACACCCTGCTACCTCCACCTATGCCCTACAGTGTCCTGCTGAACCCTGCTGAACCCTGCTACCTCCACCTATGCCCTGCAGTGTCCTACTGAACCCTGCAGCATCCTGCTAACTCCAGCTATGCCCTGCAGTGTCTGCTGAACCCTGCTGCATCCTGCTAACTCCACCTATGCCCTGCAGTGTCTGCTGAACCCTGCTGCATCCTGCTAACTCCACCTATGCCCTGCAGTGTCCTGCTGAACCCTGCTGCATCCTGCTACCTCCACCTATGCCCTGCAGTGTCCTGCTGAACCCTGCTGCATCCCGCTACCTCCACCTATGCCCTGCAGTGTCCTGCTGAACCCTGCTGAACCCTGCTACCTCCACCTATGCCCTGCAGTGTCCTGCTGAACCCTGCTGCATCCCGCTACCTCCACCTATGCCCTGCAGTGTCCTGCTGAACCCTGCTGAACCCTGCTACCTCCACCTATGCCCTGCAGTGTCTTGCTGAACCCTGCTGCATCCCGCTACCGCCACCTATGCCCTGCAGTGTTCTGCTGAACCCTTCTACCTCCACCTATGCCCTGCAGTGTCCTGCTGAACCCTGCTGCATCCTGCTACCTCCACCTATGCCCTGCAGTGTCCTGCTGAACCCTGCTGCATCCTGCTACCTCCACCTATGCCCTGCAGTGTCCTGCTGAACCCTGCTGCATCCCGTTACCTCCACCTATTCCCTGCAGTGTCCTGCTGAACCCTGCTGAACCCTGCTACCACCACCTATGCCCTGCTGTGCCACACTACACCCTGTAACACCTTGCAATGCAATGCTATGACATGAACTACTACGACTACCATTGGTAGTCACTGTTCCATTGTCTTTACTGTGACTATCATTGGCACTGTGTATCACACTCCCAACTGGCACCGTCAGACACCGCCTACCAAGACCCTGGGTCTGTCCCAGGTTTCTTCCTAAAAGGGAGTTTTTCCTCGCCACTGTCGCACTAAATGCTTGATCTGGGGGGAATTACTAGAAATGTTGGGGCTTTGTAAACTTTAAAGTGTGGCTCTATCTGTAAAGTGTCTCAAGATCTTTACTGCCTATCCTCACACCACGTTTGCCTCCCCACCGTTATGCTTTGGGGCCTGCTTTCACTGGACAGGCACAAGGAGTTACTTGCTTGCAGTTGTAGTTATTATTATAATTAATATTATTATTATTATTATTATAATAATTTCTTACACATTCATGTTAAACAACAAAACATGAAAAGATTATGGGAGAAGTTTAGTCATTCGGGGCATAAATTTACATCTAGGAATAAAA
This sequence comes from Percina caprodes, assembly GCA_013375575.1. NCBI lineage: Eukaryota > Metazoa > Chordata > Actinopteri > Perciformes > Percidae > Percina > Percina caprodes. Next base: position 562,848 of record JABXJD010000183.1, on the reverse strand, counting down.
TAAAAAAATAAAAAAAATAAAATCCCAAGTATTTATGTTTAACCTCTTTATTAAAAGACCTCACATTCAGATTGAACAAAAATTTAAACAAAAAACACCGATTTATATATTGTCTCAAATAACATATTAAGGCTTCAATTTTATATACCTTGAATATTAAAATTGAATTTAGTTTTTATAATTACAATTAAAACAATCTTATAATTTGTAAACACGTGTCAAGCTTAAAATAATGCTGTATTGAGTAATTTTATGTATTACAGAAATGGGTGCGGTGCAGTCGGGGGTAGTTCATTCGTATCGATTGCAGTAGTCTACTGGCTGCCATAACGTTAGCTACTGTCGCAAATCCCGACTGTCGTGAATACTGGCCGCCCACTGAAGATGGCGGCGGAGCTGCATCCGCGGAGCGGAAAGCTGGTCGGCCTGTCCAACTCGAACCGAACCGCCCGGCGCAACCAGCCAGTCCAGGAGTTCAACCATGGCCTGGTGCTTAGTAAGGAGCCGCTGAGGGACCGGGACGTCTTTACCGTCCGTATTGACAAGAAGGTAAACAACAACAGGCCCGGCGCTGCTGCTTCTCCTGAGCGGGGATGGGAGCAGCGCTTGAGGGTGGCCCGGGGGTCTGTCTCTGTCCGCAGTGAGGGGCTTTTCCTACCCAGGGCGGTTCACACTACTTGACAGCGACCGCGGTTGTTGTGATTGTTCAGTGGCGCATTACAGACACTCTCAGAGATTTAGCAGGGACGGATGGACTTAATAAATGAATTGTTATGTATGGATTTTTTAAACAGACATTTAGCTAGCGATGAACCGCTTGTGTTGCTTTAGTGAGTTAGCCATGCTAACGAGCCTCCAGCAGGAGCAAGCAGCGTGAGCGCAGGCTAGCTTTTCTGGAAGGTGCTATTCGGGCTCTGTCGTGTGTTGGCAAGGACTTGCTGCTGGTTATTGAGCTACGGAAGCTCAACTAAGCTTATTAACGCAGCTCTGTTAAGTTTTGTTTTGAAGGAGTCGGTGACAGTCGTAGGTGCCTGTCAGCCTGGCTGACAGTCTGTCTCTAATAATACTCATACCAGGTTGTGCAATTATAGTTACTCAAAGGCTATGCGTGAACCTTAATAGGCATACATGCTTACAATTAGTCTCAGTTACCTGTGTCATTAATAATATTCACAGTGGCATGTTACTATTCACACACATCTTGATCCAAACACAAAGCATATCCAGACCTTAACCAGCACTGATCAAGCAGCCCTGCTGGTGTAATACATGAGGAGTTTGACCACTAAAAGGTATAACTCATTAGTCACTGGTCTGTAAACATACATTATTCCTCTCTTATTGCTGGGACATTTTCTCTCATTTCATCTGTCACGTATTATTCCTTACAGTTTAAAGATATTTTACAAAAAACATCAGCAAAGTATAGGAACTAAGTTTTGTTTTTGCTCAACTTTCTTTATGTCCACGTTGTCCTTCAATTTATCCAGATATAAATATGATTGTGTCCTTGTTGGTTCCAGAGCAAGCAATCCATATCTTCCAAGTTCTGGTAAATGTCTCCCTTTTATTCCTCAGTGAAAATGTCAGATTTTCCATTACAGATACTTCTTTAGTATGCACATCCATTATTTTAGAGGTTCTGTTATATACCGGTTTTAATTGATTGCATTGTTGCAGACAACCAGTAAATTGTTACCAACATATGTGTCATTCTTAATTCTTCTTATTTTGTTATCAGACTTGCTGTTCCTAAAGATCACATAACCTTAAAATGATCTTAAACACATTCCCCTAAAATATGTTCTCATGAGCCAAAGCTATGGGAATGTTTTTAACTCATGTTTCCATGCACTCCAACTCTGCTGTGTAGTATGAAGAACAAATTCAATTCTTTCACCCCTCTATTTCCTTGAATTTTGTAGCTTTCATATCACTTAAACATAAGTGCTTATCTATGGCTTGTGCTGTGTTGTCTTTTGACTCAGGCGTCTCCATATCATATCGATGCTTGCGCAAAGTGTTTTAATTTCTGTTGTTATCGGCGGGGGAGTGCTTGTCTGTTGAAATGGCTTCTGCCTCTGCAGCCTGCAACCATAGTGGGTTTGTCAACAACATGGCAGCTATGGAGCTCGTGCCAGTGCCAAGTGGGCCACACACCCCTTTGAATGACAGTGTGTGGCCCATGCATAGTTGGGTTTCTCAGGAAAGCTACCATTTACCTACCAAGTTTAACAGCACCTGCTGTATGTAAATGATTATTCATCCCTTATGGTGCTCTCAGCCTGATAAGGGCTCTCATAAACAGCCTCATGCTCTGTCATAAAATGCATGTCTGAAAATCAATACTTTTCCATCACAGAGCACCCAGATTGGCACGACTGCCCATCCTGTCTACTGAGCTACAGTGGATGTTGGAAAATAAGTCTAAGAGAACAAGGAAATTAAGTGATTTATTGGACCAGTTTGACAAGCAATACTGCCAATGGTTTTAGGGTTTGTATTTAAAGTGTGATTCACAAAGTGATTTAGAGGAATATCACATAGTACTAGCATTGTAGTAGCAAGGAGTGGATTTTAAATTGGAGATACTGCTGCATGATATTAGTCCCACCAGTTAAAGCTGAAACAATTAGTTGATTTAATCAATTAGTTACTCTAATTAGCTACTCTAATAGTAGATTCATCATTTTCAGTTCAGTTGTGAGCATTTGTAAAATTTATATTTTTAGTTTATCGGCGGCCTGCTATTATTAGCCAATATTAGGCATTTCCCAAACTATTGGCATTTATAATGGCCAATCAAAAAAAAACATATATAATGACAAATAAATGTTTCTGATAATTGAATATTTCAAAAATAACGGTCAATCATGTTATGAGTGTTGGTGTTGCATTGTTGGTCCACACTGATTTTATTTTGTTATTGTTATTGTGTTTTTGTTCAAAGGAATTTAAGTTTCCTATCTCAAGTTTGTATTTTTAATTATTAATTAAAAATATTAAAATTTAATTTGTTTCTGAATTTTATATATATATATATATATATATATATATATATATATATATATATATATATATATATATATACAGTGGGGTTATAAAGTTTGGGCACCCCAGATAAATTTTTTTATTAATATGCATAAAGAAGGCAAGAACAAATGTAAAAATCTCCAAAAGGCATCAAATGACAGATTAGACATTTGTATTATATGTACACTTTCAAAATAACAGAAAATAAAAATTGGCTACTGCAAAAGTTTGGGCACCCTGCAGAGTTAATACCTTGTACCGCCCCCTTTGGCAAGTATCACAGCTTGGAAGTGCTTCTTGTAGCCAGCCAAGAGTCTTTCAATTCTTGTTTGAGGTATCTTTGCCCATTCTTCCTTCCAAAAGTCTTCCATTTCTTTGAGATTTCTGGGCTGTCTGACACGCACTGCTCTTTTAAGGTCTATCCGTAGATTTTCAATTATGTTGAGGTCAGGAGATTGTGAAGGCCATGGCAAAACCTTCAGTTTACGCCTCTTGATGTAATCCACCGTGGATTTTGAGGTGTGTTTAGGATCATTATCCATTTGTAGAAGCCATCCTCTCTTTAACTTCAGCTTTTTCACAGATGGCATCAAGTTAGCGTCCAAAGTTTGCTGAAATTTTATTAAATCCATTTTTCCTTCTACTTGTAAAATGTTCCCTGTGCCACTGGCTGTAATACAACCAGCATGATTGATCCACCCCCATGTTGGACAGAGGTTCTTTTAATTAAATTCTGTGCCCTTTCTTCTCCAAACGTACCTTTGCTCATTGTGGCCAAAAAGTTCTGTTTTAACCTCATCGGTCCACAGAACTTGTTCCCACAATGCATCAGACTTGTCTATATGTTCATTTGCAAACTTCAAATGCTGATTTTTGTGTTGAGGACGTAGAAGAGGTTTTCTTCTGATGATCCTTCCATGAAGACCATATTTGTACAAGTGTCTCTTTATAGTGGAATGGTGTACCACAACTCCAGTGTCTGCCAGGTCGTTCTGGATAGATCGTGCAGTCAAACGTGGGTTCTGACTTGCTTTTCTCACACTCCTGCGAGCTGTTCTGTCTGATATTTTTCTTGGTCTTCCAGATTTTGCTTTAACTTCCACTGTTCCTGATGGCTGCCATTTCTTAATTACATTCTGACCAGAGGATATTGGTGTCTGAAAACCCTTGCTTTCTTCTTATAGCCTTCTCCTGCTTTGTAAGCGTCAACTATTTTCAGTTTCAGTTTTCTAGACAACTGCTTAGAAGAAGCCATGGTGCTGATTGTTGGGGCAAGGTCAGATGAGTCTGGGCATTTAAAACCTTAAGATTGACATCACCTGGTCTTTCCAGACGATGATTGAGAACAATCCATGACACTGTCAGGTCTCAGCTTTCCAAAGGGGGCAGTACAAGGTATTAACTCTGCAGGGTGCCCAAACTTTTGCAGACGCCATTTTTTGTTTTCTGTTATTTTGAATGTATAAATGATGGAAATAAAATTAACTTTTTGTAACATATTATACGAATGTCTAATCTGTCATTTGATGCCTTTTGGAGATTTTTCCATCTTTTCTTGGATTCTTTATGCACATTAATAAAATGTTTTACCTGGGGTGCCCAAACTTTCGAACCCCACTGTATGTAAAATAACCAAATATTTGTATTGGTATCGGCCTTAAAAATCTTTATCAGTCGGGCTCTAGTCAACACAGTAAAAATCAGAGATGGCAAAAGTACTCACTTTCTGTACTTAAGTAGAAGTACAAATACTTGAGTTAAAAAATACTCTGGTAAAAGTGGAAGTACTGATTAAACTTCTTTACTCAAGTAAAAGTAACAAAGTACAGGCTTGGAAATTTACTTAAAGTATAAAAGTAAAAGTAGCCTTGCGAATGACAACCATTTTCTATGCAAAGCTACCCGGAGCACACAGATGTTACTAGAGAGATGCTGAGGAACTTCAGTGGACATGGAAAACACATAAATGTCTTTATATGGCAATGGCTACATTTTAAATGGATGTCTGCCAATAGGCCAAACACATCATATATATGACTATTGTGACAGAGACTAGGACTCCAGGTTAATAAGATTCTGACTCATTAGCAAGATATGAATTTAGTTGTGATTCTGTGAGAATTCACAGATCCAGTTTATATTTTTAATCTTTCCCTTAACATTTAAATTAATCTACATGTATGTGTGTGTGCTCAAATATGGCTTCTGGAAATAAAATAAAGGATTAAAATATGAATGACTAAACAGACATTAATGAAGAAGTTCCCCAGCACATTGGCCAGGAGTCCTTCTTGATGCCTACTGTCTCAAACATCTCGCTCTGATAAGGCTGAGGATGATGTCTTGCTGCTTGTCTGCCAAATCTCTGTTTTCTTAATTTTCAATCATGTCAGCACCTTTCACAGATAAAAATCACAAAGTGCTTCACCGTAAAATGTAATACAATACCAACAAAGTACAATACAATGCATATGACACTTAAAAACAAATGGAAAACATAAAAACAAAACCATAAAAAACCACACGTCTAAACTAAATGTGCTAACGTTAGCGCCATCAAGCCGCAATGATTTGCTGTGAATTAATGCAGAATGCTGAATCTCTTGAGTTGCGTCAAATGCAACGTACAGTAGATATTCCCATCTATTTAGATTGAATATGGTATTGATGATGTAAACAATGATAACGATAACTCCAGTGAAATGATGTGAAAGTTGAGGACTAGATTAGGACTGGATTAAAAGCTGATTCTGGTTTCCAACGTCCCCCCAGGTGTGTCTGTTAAAACAGACAGAGACAACTTCTGTCTAGCTTAGTTTATCCACTTGTCAATTGAATTACAGTATCTGAAGTTGGTGAACAGGTGAAGACCACACCAAAACCACTAGCTAACTTACTTTAAATGTGAAGAACTATATACTAATAACGGGCTTAAGTAAACTGACAACATGAGTTATATGACTTACAGTTCTCAAAGACGCACACACACAATCTCAGCTGATTATCCTCCGGACAGATATTCTCTTTTCTCCGTGTGGCGCGCGCACCCGCTCGCGGTGTGTGGCGCGTGTCCGCGCTATTTTCCGACATAACAACCTCTTGTACAAAACAAAAGTAACGAGCCAATTTTGTAAAATGTAAGGAGTAGAAAGTACCGATATTTGTGTTAAAATGTAAGGAGTAGAAGTAAAAAGTCGCCACAAAAATAAATAGTAAAGTAAAGTAAAAATATCAGAAAAATCTACTTGAGTACAGTAACGGAGTATTTGTACTTCGTTACTTCCCATCTCTGGTAAAAATGGACCTACATAACGAAGTTTGTTCATTGCTGACTACAAGTTAGCATCAAACACAACAAAGGCTGGCAGGTAAATGGCGTTTTGAGCTAACGTTAGCAATCAAACAATAATCGATAGCTAAAACGTTTTGGAAATGATTCCCATTTTCTGTTATTGTTTGTAATGAGAAAAGTTTATTATTTTATGAATTTCACAAATTTCAGTATGACATCTTATGCCGTAAACCGTTTGATTCTCAGCATTCAGAAATCTGCACTCGGCTTACATCTGGGAGTGACGAGGAGAATTAAATGTACAGGTTTCCAGACTGATCTGCAGGGCGAAATCAAATTGCCAGCAGAGGGAGTGGGGTTTACCAAGTCTAATTAATTTATGAATTGAGAAAAAAATTGGCAGATCAATAATGAAAATAATCTTTTCTTTTGCTCATGGTAAAGCCTTTTTGGTATGCTCATTGCTGTAATGCAGTTCGGCTGCTGTCCCCCCCAGACATTGCAATAGGAAGAGAGAGAGAGAGAGAGAGAGAGAGAGAGAGAGAGAGAGAGAGAGAGAGAGAGAGAGAGACTCTCCCACTGGCTGCTGTTACATAAGTGAATGAGTAAAGGAAGGAGATGTCTGTCTCCTCCACACAGCGACCCGGTCAGGCTGAGTTACTACTAACTCTGTTAACCCAGATAGCTGGGCTTCGTAGCACACTGCCTTACATAGCACCTGCCACAGACCTGAGGAGGACACCATGGGAGTAGACGTAGGAGAGGAGGCAAACACAACAATATTTTAAAAAGGATTTTGTTCTCAGAGGAAAATTTTTTTATTTTTGTTTTTTGCTCGGCACATAGGTGAGCAGCAGAAACAAACATCCCAGGAGCCAGTAGGGCTTCGATGTTATGTTCAAGGTCACTTCATCAGGGTGGATTTCTGCCAACTCCAACTGGAGTCCTGCAGAGTACCAGGGGAAACAGGAAAACAGGAAAGAGAAGAGGGGCTGAAGATTGAGCCTACGTTTTAGACTTCATTCTCTATTTTTGAGGAACAAACTGCATGGCTTTTTGTCATGTCGCTCTCCAGTGGGGGGCCAGCAGGGGAGTGCAGCGAGCCAGGAGATCACTCCTCTGTGCAAGCATCTGATGGGCTAAAATGTCTCTAAGTGAATCTCGACCAGCTGCACTGACTCTGCTGCTCTATAGCTGACACTGCACTCCACATCTCATACACATCACGGAGGCAAACGCATGAAAAATAGAATTCAGCCCCGGAGATCAATAAAGTATCACATTAATGTGAGCTGAAGAAATGGATATCTCTGGCTGCGTGTTACGGAACATGATTCCAATGAAGACCAAAGGAGTTTAGCAGTGAATCAATTGTTTTGTGTTTTCATATCTTTAATTATTTGAAAGTCAAGTTAATGGAGGTGAAGCTTGCTTGCTTATATATTGTATGCTTTGTGTGCACAGGTTTAATGACACACTTTACACACTGATTACAGTTTCCATGGTCAACTGAATAAACAAAACATGTACAGCACTTGCAAATGACCTCAAGTGTTGCATACTTTCCATTTTGTTCTTTAATATGCTTTCCTGCACCTGGTCTAAATATAGTCTTGAATGGGCACTCTTCTACCTTTTATGCATAATATGTGCTGGCGTACTGAGAGATGAATTAGTTTGACCCTGGGTGAATTTATTTTCCACGTGACTGACATTGCAAGTTAATAATGGTGATTCTTGCATACTGCTAGAGATGCTGTCATTGCCACACTACACAAAGCTTTGTTTTTTGTGTCACTTTGTGTTCAAACTGTCCTGCTTTGTTTTCAAAGAAGCGCTTCCTGAGCTACGTTCTTCACTGACAGAACGACTAAAAATAACAAGATGGATCATTGGAACAAGGCACACGTACAAGGCAGATATTTACCTGCAGTTTTTAGCACAGTGCTTTTTACATCGCAGCTTGGATATGTTTTAGTGATCAGAGTGACAGCTACTGTCAACTGTTTTGTTACAACTTATTGTATTCGCCACTGTCTCTAAATTTCATATCTTTTTGAAATTCATTTTATAGTGTTTTGGCAAATGCAGGGCTTAACATTAGGTTTGGTAACTTATGAAAGCAACGATGTATCATTATTTCTGACTTGTGTTAATTAACTCCTTCTCCTATTTCTCCTCAGGTGAACTCGTGGAGCGGTTCCATTGAGATTGGTGTGACAGCACTGGACCCCGCCGCGCTGGACTTCCCCAGCAGCGCCACAGGCCTTAAGGGCGGTTCCTGGATTGTGTCAGGCTGCTCGGTGCTACGTGACGGGCGCTCGGTCCTGGAGGAGTACGGCCGCGACCTCGACCAGCTAGCCGAGGGCGACCGAGTGGGCATTCAGCGCAGCTCCCACGGGGAGCTCCACCTCTGGGTAAACGGCCAGGACTGCGGTTCGGCCGCAAGCGGCTTGCCGCCCAAGCTCTGGGCAGTGGTGGACCTGTACGGCAAGTGCACACAAGTGACGGTGGTGAGCTGTGAGCCACCACCGCCCTCTACGGAGAAAGAGACGATAGGGCAGGCCGAGGAGGTGGATGATGATGAGGAGGAGGATGAGGAAGAGGAAGAGGCGGTGGTGTCTGGGGGTCGGGAGGATGCGGGGATCACGGCACTGATGAATGTGGCAGCAATAAATGGAATTATGAATGGAAATGAAGGTAGGGGTGGTCTTTTTATTAATATGTTTTTTTTTTGCAACCTCTATTCTGGGATTTGTTATATTCACCTGTATCCCTTTCACTCTTCGCCCGGTCAGTGCCTGAGCTTAGCTGCAGCAGACCAGACAAGTTCCCCAACAACCTGCAGCCGGACACGGGTAAGAAAATCCTCCTCAGAGTAGCTGATGGACATTGTGTAACATGACCAGTATTGACAACCTCCTCTTCCTCTCTTTCTACAGTTCTAACAGAGCACCAGCTCTTTGACGTGTTCAACAAAGCAATAGTATCTTTTTATCGCTCTGAGGATGAGGGGGGAGGGGAAGATGGTGGTGGAGGAGGAGGAGCAGGAGGAGGAGGTGGCGGTGGAGGAGGAAATTCAGGCTCAGACTCCTCTTCGAGAAATGACAGGGGGAGCAGCAGTGGAGGAGGTGCGGTCAACTGTGACAGTGGGACAGGGACAGGAGGAACAGGCGGAAGTGCTGGAGAAGGTGGAAACACGAACAACAGTCCCGCTGGTAACGGAGGGGTGGGACTGGCGGTTGTGACGGGTGCGATGACCACCAACGACGCACTGCTCTTCCACGAGAAATGTGGCACACTGATCAAACTGAGCAACAACAACAAGACGGCAGAGCGGAGGAGACCGCTGGACGAGTTCAATAACGGCGTGGTGATGACCAACCGGCCGCTCCGACACAACGAGATGTTTGAGGTGTTTACAGTCACACCACTCATTGCTGCGATGTTTGTTAATACGTGAATACTGTGGTGACAGCTAAAGAGTGACTGATGTGTCATTGTAATCATTTCAATTTAATTGAATTTAGTTTATAATTTGTATTGATCTCCAGTGGGGAAATTACAATTTACACACTGTTTGTTAAAACACACTACACACAGGCCTGAAATACACACATGCTCAGGACCTATTCATGCACAAATGGAGAGATGTCAGAGTGAGTGGGCTGCGAGTGCTGAACAGGCACCCTGAGCCAGGTGATACTGATACAAATATCACAGTACTGTATATCTAACCAATAACATTGATATTAATAATTTGACAACAAATTTGAGATAACTCACAAGTAGGGCTGCAAATAATGATTCTATATCAGTTCTTCGTCAGTTTTTGATTAATTGGTGATGAAGGTGACCTCTTTAAATGTGTTTTGTAGGACCAACGGTTCAAACCTCAAAGATATTCAATTTCCTAAAGACATGAAAGCAAAGTAAAGTCGCATTTTCTCACATTTGATCAGGTGGAACCAGCAAATATTTAGCATTTTAGTCACATCAACTCCAGATGTTCACTTCATACCTGGAGGTCTGGTGCTATTCATCACTGGGCTTAGCAGAATAGGAGATAGATCTCTTAATTTTAGCTGATGAATAATGAGAAATTTAAATGTATTTCCGTTCTATTTTTAGATCCGCATTGATAAGCTGGTTGACAAGTGGTCAGGCTCAATAGAGATTGGTGTGACCACACACAATCCCAACAACCTGGACTATCCTGCAACTATGACCAATCTGCGCTCAGGTAACACACACACACACACACACACACACAAATAACAAACTCTATACAAACTGTACAAAATAGTTGTTTATTGGGAAATCACTGACATTCTCCTGGCTGCTTGGATAAGGTACAATCATGATGAGTGGCTGTGGGATACTGACCAACGGGAAAGGAACCCGCAGGGAATACTGTGAATTCAGCCTCGATGAACTTCAGGTTTGTGGTGATGCAGACACACACTTTGTTGCCACATACCTTTCTAGTTTGTCTGTATTTTCATCAGTGGTGAAAGACGTATTCTGATCCATTACTTACTGTATGTAAAAGTACTAATACCACACTGTAAAAAAACTCAGTTAAAGTAAAAGTCCTGCATTGAAAACGTTACCTAAGTAAAAGTATGTAAGTAGAGCTGCACAATTAATTGAATTTTAATCACGATCATGATTTTGGCTTTCCACGATCAAATTTGCGTGATCGAGCTATATTTTAAATGCGTCATTCCGTTCATAGAACGCTCCGGGGTTTTATTTATTTATTATTTTTATTTTTTTGCAAAGCCAATCTACCACTCTGTAAACCACTGTCTGATCATGTGCTAGTCAGAGTTGTTCCCTGCACTGTAGACAGTCACAGAGGACAGAGTAAGCCCCGCCCTCATTCAGTCACACACGGCTCCCAGCAACATGGAGAGACACAGTGGCGACCGCGCCGGGTCACACTTCTGACATTTGTCCACAGTTTTAATTATTATTAACACAGCTGTATATTGTTAAGCATGAGAGGTAAACCTGTATTTGTACCAGTGTTTCCACTGGTAACTCTGCTATCGCGGCCGCCACGACGACAAACGTAGATGAAGTTATTGAATGCAACTAACTTCAGTTCGTAAAGTAACAGCGTGTGAGACGGAGCCTGCTTGAACTGGGCAAGAGATGTGATCCGTGGCCAGAATGTCATAGTTCATAAAAATGCAGCGCAGTGACGATACAGACATTTCATACACACGACGGGTGTAACTCTGCTGACCCGCCATTTGACCTGTGCTGGACCCATTCATAATGAGTCAGCTAGTCAGTAGCATACCACCCCCCCCATCTCTTTTAACCAGTCTGTTACTATTGTTGAAAACAGGTGAAGGAGCTTTCTCAGAGATAATTTTTTTTAAATATATCCCAGGCTATATATTTCAGATAATTTTCATGTAAAAATGTATTGCAGCTGTATGTTTTCAATCTGCGAAGGAAACCCTGTTTTTGCATTTAATTTTATTCCAAATTTGTTTTAATAAAAGAGCTTGTAAAAAGTGGCTTTGACCTTAAAGTGAATATTTAGCCCACTTTGAAAAAAAATACCGGATAAGCGGATGAAGATGGATTATTAATTACTTAAAGTATAAAAGTAAAAGTACTCAATGCAGAAAAATCTTGAAATTATCTAAACAGCTCTGTCGATCAACTAAATGTTTAATCAGCTCATCATTTCAGCTGTACTTGTAGGCCTGTATATTGTTGGGTAGTTTAATTTATAATAAAACATTGTAATTTATAAACTACAGTACATGTGTTTTGTTTGCAAAAATCATAATTTGTTAAGTAACTAGTAACTAAAACTGTCAGATGAATGTAGTGGAGTAAAAAGTAGAATATTTCTCTCTAAAATAAAGTGGCATAAAAAGAAAAGACTTAAGTAAAGTATAAGTACCTTAGTTTTGTACTTAGAGATAGTACTTGAGTACATCGTAACATTCCACCACTTTTTTTTTTATAATCTCCATCAATTACTCTCATCCATGTTTAGGAGGGAGACCTCATTGGGTTGATGCGCAAAGCCAGCGGAGCGCTCCATTTCTACATCAATGGCATCGACCAAGGTGAAGCTAAAGCAGTTTGGACATTAGAAATAGTGGAACTGAGACTGTTGGCTGTTGAGCAAGTGTTATTAAAGCAACTCGGTTTCCACTTCTAACCACTCTGTGTCTTTCCAAGGTGTTGCAGCAGCCCAGACCCCCGGCGTGGTCTACGGTGTGGTCGACCTCTATGGCATGGCGGTCAAAGTCACCATAGTCCACAACCACAACCACAGTGACCGCCTCAGACGCAACAACGCCATCATGAGGGCTCTATCGCCCGATGTTGGCCGGCCCAGGCCAGCTCTTTCTCTCACTCCAGACTCAGAGGGGCCCGACCGACTGCTCTTCCACGCCAACTGTGGCCAGAAGGCCGCCATCATCAGTGAAGGCAGGACGGCGCTGAGGCCACAGTGAGTTGAACCAGAGATGTCTGTCAGATTTATTCACAACTCCAACATGAAGTTAAATCCTGGTCCTTACCTACAAAGCCATACACCACCTTGCCCCGTCATACCTCACTGTCCTCCTCTCTGTCCGACAGTGAAGGTTGGTAGGGGGACCAACCTTCACGGTCCCTCAGATCCGCCTCAGCCGGTCTCCTCTATGTCCCCAAGTCAAAGCTCCGCAGTTTTGGGCACAGAGCCTTTTCCAGGGAAGCTCCCAGGCTCTGGAACTCCCTCCCCCATGAGATCCGCATCTCTGAGTCCCTCACCATTTTTCAGTCCCGTCTGAAGATCCATCTCTTCTGTTCTGCCTATCCTTAGTTTTTTATTTTTTATTTTATTTTTTTTTTTTTAATTTATATTTCTACTCTGTAAAGCGACTTTGAGCTTGGGAAAAGCGCTATACAAATTCAATTTATTATTATTATTTACGTTACACGTAAAGTTGGATGTGGTTCTGAAATATAAGCAAATAATAATGCACATTAATAAGCATCTGACACCACATGTTATAGCCAACAGCATATAAGAAGAAACAATACTAAGAATTACATTCATGTTTCTGTAATAATTAATATAACTGTAACATATTGCTCAGTATCACAAACTGAGTATAAGCCACATCTACTACAGCACACATATATCCATAACGGAGCAAACAGTGTAATACACCTTTAATAGCTAAGCATGTGGCTCCACAGCTCTGGTCTGTTTACTGGCAATTGCACGTTGCTAGCAAACACAACCTGTGATATCAACACAGGTTGAATAATAAAAATAAGTAATATAATAATAATAATAATAATAATACATTATATTTAACAGCGCCTTTCATGACACTCAAGGTCGCACAGTATATAAAGACAGATAAGTATCAAAAGACAGGATCTGTGTATTTACAAGTAGGCAAGCTGGAACAGGTGGGTTTTGAGTCTGGTTTTGAACAGGGGAGAGAGTCGATACTGCGGAGGTCAGGTGGGAGTGAGTTCCAGAGCTAGCGGCTGAACATGGTTACAAGTCGAGCTGGGGGTACAGTGAGGTAGGATCTCTCAGACAGATATGGAGGAGCAAGGTAATGGATGGCTTTGAAAGTATGCAGAAGGATTTTAAATTGTATTCTGAATTCAATGGAGCTGCTGAAGGACAGGGGTTATATGATGGAAAGAGGGGTTCTGGTGATGACACGAGCTGCTGAGTTCTGAAGAAGTTGAAGTTTACGGAGGGATTTTGAGGGAGGCCAGTTACAGTAGTCAAGGCGGGAGGTGATGAGGCTGTGGATAAGAATGGAGGCAGTATGAGTGGTCGGTTAATGTTGCGTAGGTGGAAGTATGCAGACCGGCAGATATTATTTATATGTGACTGAAAGGAGATAGGTGGATTTGGTGGCTACGAGGAGGAGTTCTATCACTGTTCAGTTTTAGGAAGTTTGAGGTGAACCAGTCTTTAATTTCAAGCAAGCAGCTAGTAGGTGGGTTTACTGGATAAATAGAAGCAATGAAAATGAATGTTGAATTTTATTGCCGGTGATTGAACCTTTCGTAAGGGTCGTTGAATAAACTGAGTGCAGCGGAACCAGTCATGCCCTATCAAAGGCAGCACTAAGATCAAGGAGGATGAGGAAGTTTCAGTACTATAGGATATTAAACAATCGGCACATCTATCAGCTATGCAATAAGAAACACAGCATTAGCAACATTATCAAAGTGATAATCTCTCTCTCTCTCTCTCTCTCTCTCTCTCTCTCTCTCTCTCTCTAAATGTCATGTTGTAACGAGGCAGTTAAAGCCATGACAGTTTAGCAAGCTACAGAATAGTTTTAACTTATGTTCTGGGCTTCCCACATCACTTCAACAAGTCGAACGGGATAGGAATGATCAAGAAAAAAGTCCGTTAACAGCTGCTACGTTCTGTCCCCTTCTCTTGTCTGAGGGCAGTGCGCCTGCGTGGCAACTTCAGGAGCCTCCGATGAAGATGGGAAGGATTAAGTCCACCGTGATAATAAGGATATTTGAAATGGAAAGGGTAATTGTTATCGTCAACATATTTACCGTGGTTCACCGGTAATCGTTATATCCCTAGTCCAGACCAAACTTCCCGACCTTAAATGTTGTGGGCGGGGATAATTTTGGCTGGTATAAAAGTCCACTTGTCTGAGAATAACGTTTCAATGTGTGAAAAGTTGTAGATGACCTTAATAGTGCTCAGAAGGTTTCAAAAGGTTTGGTAAATACTTCAAAATGAAAGAAATGTTCAGGTTTTAGAGTTATATGGTATAATTCTGAGGACGGATTTTTTTTTACAAGTATATATTGTATATATAAGTGTAAAAAACAATAGAGGTTATATAGGAATCCATGGAGCACTTTAAACATAGTGATATACTCAACACTGCTTTCACAGTGCGACTGATGACTTCAACCACGGCGTGGTCCTGAGCAGCCGGCCACTGCGCTCCAACGAGGTGTTCCAGGTTCGCATCGACAAGATGGTAGACAAGTGGGCGGGTTCCATCGAAATCGGTGTCACAACGCACAACCCTGCATACCTGCAGCTGCCCTCCACCATGACCAACCTGCGCTCAGGTAAAACACAATCTGCGTTGTAAAAGTGGGTCTTATTTTCTGTCTCAGTCTTTTCTGAGATTCCTGATAAGAGTTGATTTAAAAGTCACTGGAAGTGTGGAGGAGTTTATGAGCTACCTTTCAAACAGAGATCCCACAACTGCCTTATTGTTTTCCAGGGACGTGGATGATGACGGGGAATGGCGTAATGCACAACGGAACAACAATACTGGATGAGTACGGACACAACCTGGACCGGCTCAAGGTGAGTCAATTTCTTATTTTTTTATTACTCAGCTGACAGTCACTCACTGGTTTTATACCCATCACCCTCTTTCCTCCTTCCTCCTCCCACGACACATTTTCCTTTTGCATGTTTATTAACCCTTTTTCCACTTTTTCGCCTCTTGCAGGCGGGTGACACAGTAGGCGTAGTGCGGAAAGAAGACGGCAGCCTCCACTTCTTTGTAAATGGCGTGGCTCAGGGCCCGGCGGCATGGAACATCCCTCCCAGTGTCTATGCCGTGGTCGACCTCTATGGCCAGGCTGCTCAGGCCACCATCATGGACGACATGGGTGAGAGAGGGAGGAAGGAAGACAAATGGGGCTCCATTTTGAAATGTTAAGATTCTAAACTCATAAAGAGTCCACTTTAGACGATGTCAACTTCTATCTATTTCCCCTTTTGTTAGTGGACTTCCTGCCTCTCCCAGAGGACAGCTCAGAGGGACCTACAGCCATGTCCCCTGGGAGCCCCTGCTCAGTCGGAGGGGCCAGCACAACCAACGACCTGCGTTTCCACCACCTACACGGCACCAACGCCGTCATCACCAACGGGGGCCGCACTGCCCTGCGTCAGAACTGCCGCAGCGAGTTCAACGACGCTATTGTCATTTCCAACAGGTGAATGAACAAAAGTTCCAAAAGTTATGAACAACATTGACCAACATAGAAATTCATAACATTTGTGAAAATATCTCTCAGTTCAGCTCGCATGCGCTAACAGCAAAGACTAAACATTGTGAGGATTTTAATGTGTTACCTCCTTGTAGGTGCCTTCGAGATGGAGAACTGTTTGAAATCATTATTCAGAAGATGGTGGACCGCTGGTCGGGTTCAATTGAAGCAGGTCAGTTATTTCTTCGTGTCCATTCTGCCTTTCTGTCCCTCTTTTAAGATGTGTGAATAAGTTCAAAAGCAAACATGACAATGACAGCTACTGTGTGTAACCTAACATTTATCTCAACGACGGCATTTTAGACATCCTGTTTAAATATATTTCATGTGTAATCACCACAGATTTTCTCCTCCCCCCTCTGTGTCCAGGAGTGACAGCCATCAGGCCCGATGAGCTCGAGTTTCCTAACACTATGACCGATATCGACTATGACACTTGGATGCTCAGGTAGTTGAAGACTCAATATAGCGTTTTAGTTGTTCTCCCAGCAAAATCTTTAGTAATCTTTTCAAATAACGTCCAATAACGAAGAAGCAAATGTGTTCTCATCCAGTATAAGGCAGAATATCAAAGGGACATGGATCATAAAGGATTATTGTCCAATGTTCGAGTTGAATCGAGTATTAAGATGTTATCTTAAAATGTTTTAATCGGTTGACAGCCTTACTAAAACATAATACGTTTATTGAAGTTCAGATCCTTAATTGAAAACATGTATTTGTTTTCCTCCTT
The DNA here is from genome assembly GCA_013375575.1 of Percina caprodes. NCBI lineage: Eukaryota > Metazoa > Chordata > Actinopteri > Perciformes > Percidae > Percina > Percina caprodes. The sequence goes on along the minus strand of JABXJD010000183.1, from coordinate 545,752 downwards.
CTCTCACAGTGGAACGGCCATCATGCAGGATGGCAACACGATGCGCAACAACTATGGTTGTGACCTGGACTCCCTGACCACGGGCTCACGGATTGGCATGATGCGCTCAGCCAGCGGCGACCTTCATTATTACATCAATGGTGTCGATCAAGGAGTCGCCTGCACCGGGCTGCCATCAGGTAGTGTCAGGAATGTGAACCCAGGACTCTGCTGCAGCCAGATATCATTGAATACCGCTGTCTTTAAGTTGAGAGTGTAGGTTTCAGTGTTTCATTTGATGACCCAATGCTTCATGTCTTCAATCCATGGCTCTCTCTTTCTCAGAGGTGTATGCTGTGATTGACCTGTATGGTCAGTGTGTTCAGGTGTCCATCACCAGCTCCTCAGGCCCGCTGGACAACAGCCTCTGTACCAGCAACATCACAGAGAAGAGCTTTCCCATCCACTCACCAGGTACACATTGCCACAACAGAAGCTTTGGGATTGAATGGAAAGTCTGTAAAAAGCTTAGTAAAGTACTTTTTTTAATGTAGGTTTTAAACAACAATCATTTTGATTGGTTGATGATTTTTTAAACTCTTGTGTATAAGTGTGTTTTGTATTTATTTGTTCAATAGTAAAGGTAAAGAAATATAAAATGGAAAAAGAAGGGAGTAAAGACAAAAAACATCACATATTAATTGTCCTCAAAGCCATATTTCTTCTCTCTCTCTCTCTCTCTCTCTCTGTGTGTGTGTGTGTGTGTGTGTGTGTGTGTGTGTGTGTGTGTGTGTGTGTGTGTGTGTGTGTGTGTGTGTGTGTGTGTGTGTGTGTGTGTGTGTGTGTAGTAGCAGGCGTTGCCCATCGGCTCCACAATAAACACGGTAAGAATGTGGTGTTGCTCGGCGATGGCTGCCAGGGCGTCAGATTGGGCGGTTACGCTCACGGCATCGTGTTCAGTGCGAAAGAACTCAAAGCGGACGAGCTGTTTGAGGTAAGCTTGCCTGCAAATGCTCAGAAAATGAACCTGCTACCTACGATGTTTTAAAAAAAATAATTTGCACATTTATCTCTTCAATACCTGCATCTGCATATACTAGAAATTAAATTTTCTTCTTTCAATTTGTTTTGTCTCTGTCCTCTGCAGGTGAGGATTGATGAAGTGGATGAGCAGTGGTGCGGTTCGCTGCATATTGGTCTGACCACACTGGCCCCTCCAGAGTTACCGTCCTGCCCGCTGTCAGGTCTCTCCCCCTCCCTCCCGCAGCTTCGCACCAAGGTCACCTGGCTGCTCTGCGGCTCTGAGGTCCGTCGCAACGGCGTGCTGCAGCGCCAGAACTATGGCTGTTCACTGGACCGGCTGACGGTAAGCTGCAACTCCCTGCTGTCTGAGCAAAGTCAAATCAAAGACCTTTAAACCCTCCAGGATCTCTCCTTCCTTCTCAGATTCATTGGCTGAATCTCTCTAGCTCCTTAAAAGCCCTGACCTTAAAACATCACCCAAAGCAATTAGTAAAATGTGCTTTAAAAAAAAAAAAAAGAACTGCTTTGCAAATAAGGAGAAGCACTAGCAGACAGGATTATTCACAGATCAGGACAAACAATGCATTCATATTTTACATGTCACAGGGAGAAATGTGGTCATTTAGCAACACAAAAACATGATTTAATGCTGACGCTAAGGTAACATAGGCTGTGGATTATTTTGTGCTTTACTTTAATTCATCAATCTTCAAGTCAATGATTTGAATCTTGATTATTTTACTGTCAATGATCTAAAGAAGAAATGGTATTCTGTGGTCACTAGATAAAGTGGATTATACACGATTAAATTAGTAACCGGTTATTAATTTAGTTTGCTACACTTAAGTGGTATTTAATCAATCACCAGTAGTTGATATCAGCATCAGTGCCTGTAGTACTCACCTGAACATGACTGTTTCGAAGGTTGGCAACCGTGTCGGTGTGAAGAGGTGCAGTGACGACACTATGCACATCTTTATTGATGGGGAAGACATGGGGCCTGCAGCGACTGCAGTAGCCAAGGTAGACACACACACACACACACACACACACACACACACAGCCACGTTGCCTCTCGCTGCCATTCAGCACTTCTTTTTGGCTCCCAGCAGAATGTGTATGCAGTTTTGGACCTGTATGGGCGGATAACAGCAGTGTCCATCGTGAGCTCTTCGTTGATAGAGGACATGGAAAGCGTGAAGGCGCCATCGCTTTCCTCAGACAGCTGCAGCGAAGGAGAGGAAGACTGCACCCCCGTCAGAGAGGTAGGCACACCAGTCTGTCTGTGAACAAAAAAAACTTAATATTTACTGCATCATTGAACTTCCTGAGAGAAACTCGGTCGCTTCACATCTCCTCTTGTCGCCTACAGGCTGAGACTGAGCCGTGTGCGCTGGTGCCCACCGTCATGGCGTTCCTGGAAAACCACGGCAAAAATATCCAGCTGTCCAACCAGAACCTGACAGCCGCCAGAGTATCCAGCTACAACCAGGGCCTGCTGGTCACCGCCCAGCCACTGGCTTGCCAGCAGCTGTTCCAGGTAATATAACTGTGTGGTTTGGTGTGTAGAAGTGGTACGGCACTACGTATAGCTTCATTATACCGGTCCATCCCATACTAGGAAAAAATATACCAAATGTGACGACAAGGTATTTTAGACGGTGACTGTTTCAGTCTGTCAACAGCCTCTCTTTCTTTACCAGTTTCAAATAGACCGTCTTAACCCGTCATGGACGTCGTCGCTGTCGTTAGGGGTGATAGGTCATTCCCCCGACCGGCTCAACTTCCCCTCCACTGCGTGTTGTCTGAAACGCTCCGCCTGGCTGCTGCAGAGAGACTCCATCTTCCACAACTCCCTCAAGGTTCACACACACACGCACACACACTTAAACACACACACACTTAAACACACAGTATCTGTCATGTTGGAGTTGTCTATGGATTTATGTCTTACATGATGAAGTGAGTGTGTTGTCACTCATTGACTGACTGATTTTTTTGTAATTTCTCTCTCACACACTGACACCATCATCCCTCCAAACACTTTTTTTCTTTCTGCTAATCACTCTTTCCTTAATCTCTCCTCTTCAGATATGTGAGAACTATGGTCCTAATCTTGACACTTGTCCGGAGGGACGGTGTTGGGTCTGCTGGTGGACGCCAACAGTTGTCTCCACCTCTATGTCAACGGCATGGACCAGGGTGTGGCGGCGCAGGACATTCCTTCACCCTGCTACCCCTTCATTGATCTCTATGGCCAGTGTGAACAGGTCAGCACTTAAAGGACAATTCCGGCCAATTTTTACATTAATCTTGATCGCTGTAGATATATGCGTACAGTCGATAAAACGAGCCCAATCGGTGCGGTCAACATGGAGTATCTGCAGCTACGTGTACGAGCATTCCACTGAGCTAAAACTAAAGCAGCAGTTGTGCTGTTTAGAGTGCTGTTGTGCCTCTTAACAGACACACAATGCAATTAATATGTCTTTGCAACATGAACAGAGCCCTTTCGTGACAACAAGATGCGTTTTCAACTCAGACATTGTTTAAATTCACCTACCCTCTCTCTCTCTATCCTGCTGGTAGCTAGCTCGCCCTTCGCTGCCTCCCGCTCCTGAAAACAATCCAGCAAGTGGCTGGTGGTGTGGCTATGTCCTCCAGAGGACAGGTCATGCCTTTGCGATGATAATTAAAGTTGATTCCCCCTCAAAAATAGGTAATTGAACACTGTAGTTGTTATGAACATATCAGTGACTTCATGGAAACGGGCCAAATGATGTATGTGGCTTGCACAGTGATAGCGTTACTGAAGGCTAGGTGTAGTCTCACGCTGAAGTCCCGGTGTAGCAGGAAAAGTTAAACCGTAACTATGTTTCCATCCACACGTTTTTATCCGAATTAAGTGATATCGAATAAAAAAAATGCCTTATGGAAACAGTAAAATTTGTTGGAATTTCAAAGGAAATACATTCGGTTCTCTTGATCAATATACGGCTTATGCAATAAACGCTGATGGAAAATAAATAAATAATGAAATAATGAAATAAATAATGAATTGCAATTAAGTTTTAGGTCATTTAATTGTTGCAACCCGCCACAAAACAAAGAAGAAGTTGTTGTTCATTTCCGCCCAGTATTTCCTCTCTGTCTGCACACATGGATGGCGTCAAAAAAGACAGATGGAAGTGGACGGACGAGGAGACGAGGGACTTTCTGAATTTAATTTATCAGGAACTCGTGAAGGAAATGGCCGACAAAGGTTAGGACAAGCTGTGGGACTGTGCATCTGCATCATCATAGCGATGTGTTGATAGCGTTGTTTTCTTATTATAGCTTGATATGTCGCTATCAGCTGGCACATAAGCACTATTACAACTTGTCCCATATTGATCATGTGTTGGTAGACGGGATTCATTTTGTCTAGAAACCCTTTGTTTGCAAAAGTTTGCTTGAATGTGCAATTCAGTGCAAAAATGAATGGAAACACCTTAAAATGTCTCAAATCAATTTGATATGCTAATTTGATCGCAAAACAGCATGTGACATCATTACCACAGATTTTTTATTGGCTTTAAAGCTGTTGGATGGAAACACACTTTCACCAGCTTTATTTTTTTTTACCAAACTTCAGATAATCCAGATTGACACGTGGATGGAAACTTAGCTAGTGTGCAGATCGCTCCAAGAAGCAAGGATGCGGTCAGGACTGCTGCTACCACACAGATTAACACTGCCAAGCCTCCTACTCACCAACACCCGATCGATCACACACAAAATGGATAAGCTACACACAGAACTGCTGCATTATGATTTTCACAAAAGCCTGGCTGAACACACAAGTTTATCATGGACGGCAGCTAGCAGATAACAGCTGACAGGGAGAGCTAGCTACCAGCAGGATAGAGAAGGGGTGGGGGTGGGGGGTGAATTAAAATAATAATTAATAATGTCTGAAAACACGTCTTGTTGTCACGCCCTGTTCATGTTGCACAGATATTTTAATTTCATTTTGTGTCTGTTGCCCCAATAACTGCCCTTTTTGCTCATTGGAAGCTCGTACACGTAGCTGCAGATACTCTGTGTTGCCTATGCCCATTCAGGTGGGTTTTTTCAGTTGAAAGTACCCGCATATTTATAGCGATCAAGATTAACGTAAAAATTGGCCGGAATTCTCCTTTAAGACGCATAAGATCACATCAGTCTGATTTTTGATTTTTTAACTATTCATGAATTATCTGAAAAGCAATAAATCGTCTTTAACAACAACAACGACAAAAAGCCCTGAAAAATTACATCAAAAGAAATCTGTTTTCTGATTTAGAGGCCGTGTATCTATAATCTATAATTTCAGCACTACATCACTATGAACTAAATCCCACAATGATATGATAATGAATGTTGTGTCACCATGGCAGGTTACTATAGTAAAAGACAGTGTGCCAGCTGTTGGTGGTGAGAATGGTGAGACCCGTTGTCAAGGCGATATGGAGAAGGCGGACATGGTTGACGGTAAGAAACCACAGGATGCTGTTTGTTTCCCTTTTTTTTAATTTAGGTTCTGTTCAGCATTGACTTTTATCTTATTTTGCTTCTACATGCAGGAATCAAAGAGAGTGTGTGCTGGACACCCCCTCCAGAGATCAACCCCAACAAGACCTGTGAGTACCAGGCACTGTGCTCACGCTTCAAGGACCTGCTCACGTTACCAGGTGAGTTTTACCCCAAACTCTTTCTGCCCTGATCTCTGTCTCAGATCTTAAGTCATGTAACCATCACGATCTTTGTCTTCTTTACCTCCGCCCGTAAGATGGCTATTTTGACGAAGATGCAAAATACAATCTGTGCTACTGCGAGTCCTGCCACAAGCTTCGGGGTGACGAGGCTTATTACAAGAGAGGAGAGCCGCCCCGGGACTACGCCCTGCCCTTCGGATGGTGCCGCTTCGCCCTCAGGTGAGAGGACACATGATAGCAGCAGGTTTTGTGTCCCTTCTATGTTTATGTCTTTAAAATCTGAACAAAATCTTAGTTGTTTACCTATACTGAATATGTAAACCCACTTTATTTATTATTACAATAAAATAAAACTGAAGGGACAAAAAGCCCCGAAATATTACATCAAAAGAAATCTGTTTTCTGACTTAGAGGCCGTGTATCTATAATCTGTAATTAACGTGCACAGCCTTCTCATTGTTGCATGAGTGTCTGTATAAGTGCATGTCTCCTCTTTGTGCAGGATCAAGCCCCACTGTGAGGTTTCGAATGCACTGAAGAAGTGGCACATCGCGTACCACGGCACCAGTGTAGGAGCGCTGCGGCGCACGCTGGACCACAGCCAGCTGCTGCCTGGTAGGAAAATCTCTGGTTTCCTCTCTGGCTTTGTTGTTCTGACCAAAGAGTAAAGATTTACGAAATTGACAAAAGGAATGCTTCTAAAATTAGGGGCATCAGCTGAACTAGGGGCCATTTCGGGAGCCAGCATATTGAGGGCCACACAGGAGAAGTGCCAAATAACTTTTCCATCTCACTTTCAGGGGGCTGACTTTCTTTGACATTTTTTATGACATACTATACTATGACTTTTTTTGCATCATTTTTTTACGACATATGTGACTTTTTTGCATCATTTTTTTACGACATATGTGACTTTTATGTCATTTTATTTTTTAATGAAAAACTATACTATGACATTTGTTATGACATACTATACCTTTGTATCGGATACTATACTATGATTTTTGTAATTTTCTTATGGCGTACTATGACTTTTTTTATGACATGACTTTTTGTCATTTTTTTATTACTATACTATGACTTTTACTGTAATTTTTGACATACTATTTGACATTTTATTTGAATATATATACTGACTTTTTTATAATTTTTTTTTTTATACCATGACTTTGTTGTCATTTTTAATGACATAGTATACTATTACTTTTCCTGAAAGTTTTTTCATACTATACTATGACTTTTTTATGATATACTTTAATTACTTTTTATGACATACATATAATTTGTTAATGACATTTTTTATATTCTATAGATTGACTTTTTTTGACATGCTATACTATGACATACTATACTATGACTGCTTATGGCATTTTTTTATGCAAAACCATGGTCTGAACTATGAATGCATTTTGTTGTTGCAGGGACGTCGTCCATCTTCTCAGTGTCCCCAGTGAAAGCGGAGGGGCCTAATGGCTACAGTGAGCCAGAGGAGAACAGCGCCCCCGGCAGGGAGGTTCCCAGAGTGCGTCTCTCCCCCACTATGCGCTACTCTGGCATGGAGATCTTTGCCCCCAAAGTGCAGTAAGTTTACATGGTTCAGAAAATCACTAATACATTTGATAGGTTTGCACCTGCCTGTCTATAGTGAAGAGCTAGCATTTACTGAAAGTTCTCCGTCTCCTTGTACAGATTTCGGGACCCCGTTCTCACCGCAGTCACCAGGCTCAGGTTGGGTTCCAGGTGTGTGTGCGTCCAGGCTCTTACAAAGTGGGGCCGCAGACGCTTGGCCACAGCGAACCCCTGGACCCTCGCTTCAGCAACTCAGAGATTGAGTGGATCACGAAAGAGCAGGGCGGCACACTCCTCTACGGACTGCTGATCCGGGTCGAGTGAATGGTGTAATGAGTGAGGCATTCGGGTGGAAGTGGGGAGGGTCCGTGTGGTGCTCCTCGTACTTTGAATAAACTGACAACCAAATCCAACCCCTGCCTTGAGCGAGAGACTCCTCTGGAATCCAGCTGTTCCAATTGTGGATTGTTGACAATTCAGCATTATTGATTTGTTTTGTTTATTTGGTTGGTTTTTGGTTGTTTGCTCTTGGACTCTTTTAATGGCCGGGAGCTACGGCGGTTTCAAAGAAGAACAGACACTGCCTGCACTTTATGTTTTGGACACACGTGGGCGATTTTTAAACTAACTTGTCATCGACTCGACACGTTTGTTCATTCTCTACAGGTTTTTTTTTTTTTTTGCCACAATTTTGTTGTCATTCTTCCCAACATATTTTTTCCCACACACACAAACAGCTATTTTTTTTCTTGACCTTTTGGCACTTATTTTAACACGTATCCATCTGCTCTGGTTAGTATTTTTTAATTTGGGAGGAGCTGTCCCCTGCCAACCTGCACGTTAACGGACTGTCACCTAAAGAGACTGAAACGTGGTTAAAATAATGAAAAAAAAAAAAGTTTTCACAAAAATATGAAAAACAGAATGAAACTTGAATCTGAGAATGAACCCAAGAGTGTCTTGTGATTGTGACTTCTTTTGGGGGAGGGGGGGGAATTTAAAACTGGAGGAAATGTTTACACATGTACCACTGTATGTTGCTGTTCTCTTTGTGTCTCCAAATTAGCAACTTCATCAGAATCTGAAGATTTATTTAATTCCTGATTATCAGTTAGCGTTTCTGTGTTGGCCCCCGAACATCTGACTCCTCTTGTTAAATAGAAAACATTCACAGGCTTTAAACTGAGGAGAAAACTGGAACTTCAGACAGAACAATTGACTTTGGACAAAGATGATCCATTATGAGATATTTAAAACTATATATAAATTATATTTACTTACAGACTTGGTAAGTTTTGATACAGGAAAAGGGGAAAAAGTAAAAGTTTGACTGTTTGGGAAATGCACTTTTTCTCTTTCTTGCTGAAAGTAGGATGAGAGGATTGATGCCACTTTCACATTTTTATGTGAAATATTCATGTGAGCATACAAACGTGAGCGGTATCAAACATATCCTCGAGCAAACTCTTAGCAAAAAAGCGAATATTCCATGTCAAAAATGTTTTTGTTAATAAGAAAAATGTAGTTACATGGACTGAAGCCAAAAGGTTTGAGTGGTTTTCCACATCACTCCCGCTGTCTGGCTTCCCGTCATGGTTTGCTCTGCTCTGATCTATCATCCAGTCATGTGGGACTCTGTTTACCTGGCAGGACCGCCAGAGCCAACGTCTAGTTTCTAGATCAGCAGGACGTCAACATCAACATCCCACGACCTACGCTGGTGTTTACATGTGAATGTTCTTCATTAGGGCTCATTCTTTTATGTCAACTAACATTGATTTACATTTGTCAAAGGTTCATACAAGTGTTTTATTTCATCCAAAACATCCACCTGATGATTGATTGTATGTGAACAGCTTTCCAAAGTGTTTTCTTTTTCACCATTCTCAGTCGCCAATTTGATAACCCTGCTACAAAACATGAAACCCCAACATTTTTCAAGTCAAACTTAAAAATTATTATTGAAGAAGCTCAGTCACCTTCTAAGAGCAGCTGCGATCTGACTGATGGAAGATCTACGGGGTTTAGCAGAAGGAAAAACTTCCAATCAAGAAATGTGAAAAATATGATATGGGTTATTTACAGCCCAGTGCTGCTTTGTACAATTTCATTTGTATGGTTCTCTTTGTTTTCTGTATGTTGCGTTGTACAGGCTGTTACATAACAAATCAAATCTTCCTGATTTATAAAAAATAAACTGACGGACAGTATGCACAGAAGGACGGTTAAAGTTGTTTTTTGGTGCAGGCTGGGAAACAAAAAGATGTCATGAAGAAAAGACAACCTGCTGGAGCTTTTGGTTCCTTTTTTTTTATTTAATTTTATTTAGAATAGGAAAAAAAAGTCCGGTCACTGACATGTTATTGCAGTGTTGCATACTTACTCATTCACACCTTTTCCAAAATGCAGTAGACTAATTACTCGTTAAGGCCAATAGTGGGTTTTTTTTCATAGCTTTTTACAGAAATGGCTGCTTCGGGGGCAGCGTCTTCCTGCCATTTAAGAACAGACACACACAAAGTAATGTAAAAATACAGACTCCAACAACTAAAAATAAACAATTGCTTGTTTGCTGTCCCACAAATGTATGACTATAATGATGCCATAATTGTAGCGTAGAACAACAACAACGTACCACTGACAGACACTGACCTGCTGTATGATCCTGTTGGGTTGCATAGTCCATTTTGTTTAATAGTCTATAGCCAGCTTTGACTTTTACATTGGACCCTGAGTTTTGTTTTTCTTTATCTAAAGTCTAACTTTGAGCTGCCAATCTGGTCCCAAGCCCTTCCTGGCCCTCTCAAATAGTTTGACATTTTGAGAAATTTCCTTTCTTTGTGAGAGGTAGATTATTAGATAGAGATCAGAAGTGTTAAACATTTTGCTGAAATAACTGCAGGAAAAACCTTAACTAATACCACAACTTGTCCTTGATGCATTTCTGTTTGTATTAATATTACATGAACAAGATTTTACTTGTGAATTAGTACATTTTAGAGGTATAGGCTTATTTTCTTTTCCCCCAGCTTTCAGTCTTTATGCTACACTAAGCTAATCACCTCCTGACCCCAGTTCCGTACTAATAGTACAGACCTGACAGTGATAATCTTCTCTTCACGGAAAGAAAGACAGTAACTGCATTTCCCAAACTGTTAAACTATTACTTTAAGACTCCAGGCACAAGTAAGCTTTGATTTAAATGATTCAAATCTGGGCCAAATACAACGTGTGTGACGTGTTACTGCAAAAGGGGAAAAGGGGCAACAAAAGGTTTTTGCTACAAAATATCACTAAATACATGTGAAGCGCTTGTATGAGAGGAAACCAAAGTGTAGCTGTTGCTATTGAGTTTGTTATGTGGGTGGGAAGGTCAGCTTTAAAGCAGCGTTGTGTGCATTGACAGAAAAAAAATCAAGTGTTAATGACGAGCTAAGAGGAAGAAAAACCTCTAAATGAGCTCTGAGGAGAGAGACAAACGGACAAAGACGGTGTAAAAGTTTGGTTCAGCTTCATTAACTTCCACACGCACACACATACATACAGTCTTCCAAATATGCCAGAAACCAACAACAAAAAATCCCCCAGTTTAAAAAAATAGCGAAAAGGTCTTTGTACACTTACACATTACAACTTTTAACATGTCCCCAAACCCTGACATACAGCATTCACTCCTAAGCAAAAGGTTGTAAGCATCAAGCTACAGTGAGAGCTTTTCTAAAAACGCATGATCACAGTAGTCCAAATAAAATGGCTCCTTTTTGAATAAATAAACAGTCGGCGCAGGATTCACATCTTCTGATTCATCATCACTTCAAAACAAAAGCTCCACAAAGTCGACTACAGCAGCTGTTTTTACTCCCAGCTCCAACATAAATTAAAAGGGCAGTTACTGTACAAACACTTGTGGGTGAAAAACCTCTCCTGAACCCACACACACACACACACACACACACACACATTGCCTCACCTGCTGCCCCACATTAATGACTGGAAAGATGAGCCAACAAGTAAAAAAAAAGACAGATGTAAGATGTAATTGTTGACAAACTCTTCTTGCACAGTAAAACAGACCTCTTTTTCTTTAGCTTAAAAATCCAAGATGTAGCTATTGTTTCTTGAAATACACAACCACCACCTCCCTGAAAGTCAGGATATTTCCCCAGTGCTCTCTGACCCCACTTCTGATTCAGCAGACTGACAAATTTACAAATATTTTCAAAAGACCGGCAAGGTGGTGCAACCGAGAGGCAGAGCAGGACAGCAAAACTAGTAAAGGAGCACTTGATGTTCTTTTTTTAAAGCAGGGGGAACATGGAGGTGGAGGTACTAAGAGGAAAGACGGAGGAAGAAAAAAGAAGACATAGTTCTCCCAGAATTCATTGTGGCTGGTTGTGGGAGGACAGTAAAAGGAGTTTACAGAGAAAGAGACAGGCAGGAGGTTACCAAAGAGAAGAAGAGGAGTAGAGAAGGTGAGCAGCAATTTGATTAGAGAATTGTTTCGTCTCTCATCATCTACTTTACAGAGGTTTTTTGTCTTCCTCCGGATGAGCGGCTTCAGAACTTCTTCGGACCCCAGACAGACGCTTGCTTTGGGGCCACACCTGTCCCAAACGTGGGGAAATCCTCTGCACTGCTCATGTCAGGAGCCTGAAACAAACAGATATAGTATATTGAAAAAAGTTATAGTATAGTACATAAAAAGTCATAGTATAGTATGTCTAAAAGAAGTCAAAGTATAGTACATCAAAAAGTCATAAAAACGTCATAGTATAGTATGTCTAAAAAAAAATAAAAAGACTGTAAATGCCGAAAAAAGTCACAGAAACATGATTGGTCAAAATAAGTCATAGTATGCTACAGTATGTTGAAAAAGTCACAAAAACGTCAAAATATAGTATTTCGAAAACTCATTAAAAAGTCATAGTATATCGAAAAAAGTAATAGTATAGTTTGTAGAAAAAAAGTCATAGTAAGTATGTTGAGAAAAGTCACAAAAAAGTCAAAAAATGGATCGCACCGTCTACCAACACATGATCAATATGATAATAAGTTGTAATAGTGCTTATGTGCCAGCTAATAGCGACATATCAAGCTATATAAGAAAACAACGACACTATCAACACATCGCTATGATGATGCAGATGCAACTTGTCTTTTATTGTCCCTGCGGCACCGCTGCAAGACTCTTTTTTGAGACATGTCTCCCTGTCTGAGCGTCTACCATTGACTCCGCAGGACGTCCCACGGCTTGTCCTAACCTTTGTCGGCCATTTCCTTCACGAGTTCCTGATAAATTAAATTCAAAAAGTCACATGTCTCCTCGTCCGTCCAGTTCCATCTGTGTTTGTTGACGCCCCCCATGTATGCAGACAGAGAGGAAATACTGGGCGGAAATGAACAACAACTTCTTCTTCATTAAACTTAATCGCAATCCATTATTTATTCAAATGATGTTTCCATCAGCGTTTATCGCATAAACCGAATATCATCAAGAGACAATCCGATGAGACTGAACGTATATTCTTTGAGTCGAAATTCCATCAAATTTTACTCTTTCTATAAGGCATTTTTCATTCAATATCACTTAATTCTGATAAAATCGTGTGGATGGAATCATAGCTAGTGTGTAGTTTGACGAAAAACTGTCATAGTAATGTTAATGGCCTGTTCTTTTGTAGCTTTACTAGTCTCAACGACTACTCAAAGCTCTTTTACATAGTACAGGAACCATTCACCATGCACACACTGTGGCCGAGGCTGCTGTACAAGGTACCACCTGCTCATCAGATAAACACTCACACATTCACACTCCGATGCACAGATCGAACCACCAACCTTCCGACTGGCAGGCGACCACTCTACCACAGAGCAACAGCCAGCCCTAAAAAAAAAGTATAGTATAGGCCTAGTATGTTGAAAAAAGTCACAAAAACATCATAGAAATATAGAATGTCGAAAAAAGGCACAGAAACGTCATAGGTCGAAAAAAGTCATAGTATGCTATAGTGTGTGGAAAAAAGTAGTGAAAGTCATTGTGTCAAGTGTATGTCGAAAAAAAGTCACAAAAATGTCAGTATAGTACCAAAAACTCCTAAAAGATTTATAGTATCATATGTCGAAAAAAGTCACAAAAACTCATACAAAAGTCATAGTATAGTATGTTGAAAAAAGTCACAAAAACGTCATAGTATAGTATCGAAAACTCATACAAAAGTCATAGTATAGTATGTTGAAAAAAGTCACAAAAACGTCATAGTATCATCACAGTATAACTACAAGGTGCCACCCGCTCATCAGATAAACCCTCACACACATTCACACTCCGATGCACAGATCGGACCACCAACCTTCCGACTGGCAGGCGACCTCTCTACCACTGAGCCACAGCCAGCCCTAAAAAAAAGTCTAGTATAGGCCTGGTATGTTGAAAAAAAGTCACAAAAACATCATAGTAATATAGTATGTTGAAAAAAAGTCATGGTATACAATATAGAAAAAAGGCTTAGTATAGTACGTCTAACAAAGTCACAAAAACGTCATATTATAGTAGGTCGAAAGATTCATAGTATAGTAGGTCAAAAAAAGTCATGGTATAGTATGACTGTAAAAAATATAAAAAGTCATAGTATAGTACATGAGCATTCTGTCAGCAGAACATTGCTCCTCATCACGCTAATCTAAGTAAGCTCTACCAGGTAACGACACGTCCAGCTTCAAAGACTAAAATGTATTCAGAAATGTATTAATCATAAAAAAATTTGGAGAATCTGTCAAACTATGACTATGACTTTCTTAAACTGGAACCGGACTAATTGTTATATGAAGCACGTGTTTTAATGCAGACACACATTTAAAATATATTTTGAAAAAGTCATTAAAAAAAAGTCATAGTATAGTACTTTGAAAAAAAAGCCATAAAAAAAAGAATACTAAACTACTAAAATTATACTAAAATGTCATAAAAAGTCATGAAACTAATTTACCTGCATGCAATGCAAAACACATCACAGTAGTACATAATGTAAAGTGTTTTCCACAATCTACATGTAAAACTACCTTGTTCCCTGCTGCATTCCAGGGGGCGTCCCGCACCACAAAGCCCTTAGCCGGACCCCCACTGCTATCATCACCTCCTCCAGCTCCCCCTCCTCCTCCATAGCGAGACGGAGGCTTCATGTAAGCTGCCAAGGTCTCCGTCTCTGTCACACTGAGCATCTGAGAGAGGTTGAGAATGGAGGGAGGGAGAAGAGAAGGAAATTGCACTCCTTACATTGCACTTAGAATAGAATAGAATAGAATAGAAAATAATACAATAGAAAGCCTTTATTGTCATTATACACATGTGCAGTACCTGTGCAATAAGATTGAAGCAAAACCTTTAGTGTCAACACGAAATATAAAAAAATATAAAAATATAAAATGTAAGTAGTGCAGAAGAAGAATAAAAGAGAGGGGGGAACGTGGTGCACAGTTCCTGAGAGCAACTATATACATATATAAAATAGTAAGAAACATAATATAAAGGGTTTGTATGCACATTATGCAAATAATATAGTTATTGGTGTATCAAAAGTCCTGAGGATTAAATGTTGCACGAGATGCATGAGATTAAGTGATTAAATATTAAATATTGCACTGTAATGAAATTAAATGGTTAAATATTCAATAATGCACTGTAATGAAATTCCAGTATCTTTATCTTTAGGAGAGAAACACCAACTTTTTAACTTGTGTGGGACGGCTACAGTCTTTGTGAACTCACATATTCCTCCTCCAGGTTGAGCAGGTGGTCGATGGCGTTGTCGACAGTCTCAGGAAGGCCCATCACCGTCACTTTGTCGGGCTCGTCTGAGCCTGGCTGAGGGAACCGGATATCCACCTGAACACATGACAAGACCAGGTAGAAACAGACGACAATATACGACAATTCAAAATAGAATCGGAACTTTTCTCTCCATACTCGGAGTAAGAATTAAACTATCCCCACACCAACTATCTAACCTTGAACTCCTCCATCAGCTTACGGATGGCTTTGCCACGGGCCCCGATGATGCGAGCGTGGGTCCTCGGGTCCAGGTGGACATCATGGCTCACCATCTCCTGCAACTCGGCCACCAGCTGCTGGATGGCTTGACGCGCCTCCTCAACATTACGCTCGTACCCTGAGATAACGATCAGATCCTGGGAGGGGAAGCCCAGGATGGGGAGAAAAAAAAACGGGGAAATATGTGTGATTGATTGAGATAAAAGGGATAGTTAAATGTAAAAAGACAGGAGAAACCATGTAAATTGGACAAAGGAGAAATGTCTATTAAAAGCCTAAGATAAAGCCAGTTTTAGAAGAGAAAACAATTAAAATGAATACAAAATACATTTTAAGTAAAAAAAAAAACTACATGGGAAAATATTTTTATCAACAAAGCAGCAGTAAAACACACACCTGCTGCTCGTCTCCTTTGTCGGGGAACTGGATGCTGACGTCGTGGTCTTTCCTGATCTGAGAGATGACCGCTCCTTTGCGGCCGATAATCTTGGGATGAAACTTTGGCTCTACAGACATGGTGATCTTGAAACTGCGCAGGGCCTGAAAAGGAGATAGGGCAGCAGAGAACTCAAACACTCAAACCTAGTTATTATTATACTGTAGAGATATCTGAGACTCGCAAATACCAGGAAATATTGTTTTGTGTGTGTACCCTGTCTTCCTGCTCGGCCTGCAGTTCTTTGACCCTCTCGAGCAGACCCTGTTTGGCTCGCTCCACGTTGGCTACCAGACCCGTCACCTTGATCACATCCAGCTGCTTCTCCGGCTGCGGAACCCAGATGTTCACCTGCACATGGAAAACAAATTGCAAACAATCAATCAGAGATGACTTACATTTTTTAAACCCCCCTTACTTACAGTTCAACCTTTTTATCAATATACCGTAACTAGTGCTGTCAGTTAAACGCGATATTAACGGCGTTAATGCAAACCCATTTTAATGGCGTCAATTTTTTTATCGCAAGATTAACGTTCTTTTTGGCATAGCAAACTTTTTAGCAAACACCACGCGTGATCTAGCTAAACCGGAAACAAAACAACAGGCACGCCGCACACACGTCGTTTGGGCTCGCGAGCCGGCTAAAGAGCAGTAACGTTACCTTTTGAGTGACTTATTGATGGACAGTGTTACATTGTGTGAGAGATTATTTGCTCCAAGTGAGAATGTTAGGGTGAAATTGAACACTACAGTAGGCTATATGCTGAGGGGAGGTCTTGAACACCAATGTTGTTTTCAATTAAAAAAATTGCACAAAGCAAGCTAACCCACTTTTCCATGTTGTTAAGAGCATTAAACTGAGAAAAATAATGGGACAAAAAAACTAAAATCAAGGGACATTTAGAGTAGATAATGCGTAATTAATTGCGAGTTAACTATGACATTGATGTGATGAATCGCGATTAAATATTTGAATCGTTTGACAGCACTAAACATAACCACTTGAATGCATCACATTAACTAAGCATGTCTAAAACTGAGCTTTTGACCTGCAGAATAAAAGGTCTTGTGGCCAAAAGATGGCACCAAAGAGTACAGGCTAACCTCGTATTCCTCCATCATCTTCCTGATCCCACTGCCTTTCTGGCCAATGATGTAGCGATGCAGCTCATTAGACACTTCGACGTCCTCCGTTATGGGCACCAGTGCCTGAGGGAGGAAGCAGTGACAGGATTATTATTGAGAACATGGAGGATAGAGAGGATAAAAGAAAAGACTGCATCATGTCTGGAATTTAAGTGAAATGGCGCCTACCAGCAGGGCGGCTTTAGCTAGTTCACACTTCTCTGCACGCCCAGCAATGGTGATGATGTCACACTTGCGGGGGACAAACTCTGCCTCTGGGCTGACTTCACCGTTTTCCTGCGATGGAGCCTCCTGACCTGTGATTTCACCATATAATAATATATATAATATAATAGATTAAAAGAAAGTGTTTGGCTAGCGTGTAAGCATATAACTTTTCATAAGCATTACAGATTAAAATATCACATATTAACCAGTGAGCAGTGAAGATCAACCTGAAAAACTGGCAGGTACAGAAGGAGCAGCGTTTAAATAATGAGGTGGTAATTTCCAATCTAAAATGATCTACAGTGATCCAACTTTGTTTTTCATTAATATTAATAATGTGACACTAGTACTTGTACTCACAGAGCAATACTTTCTTATTTTCCTGCTCTCTTTGAGGTGACATCACAACAACATTAACATTATAGCTGCAGGTACACTACTCTTGTGCGTTATGTTTCTGACCTGCAGCGCTGTCGTCTCTCTCGGGGAACTTGATTTGGACCTCGTGCTCCCTGGTGATGTACTGAATGCGGCAACCTTTAGGCCCCATGATGGCTCGGTGGTAGCGCTGAGGGATGATAACCTCCACACTCACCTGGGACTCCTGCTCGCAAGAGGGGAGGAAAAGAGGAGATAGCTGGGTGGATTGCTTCCATCACTTCTGGATGTGAAATAATTGGGCATAACCCAACATGTTTGTTGCACTCAGGACATACGGTTAGTTGGAATGTCCTGTTTTGCCTTCAATCATATCTTTTATTTAAAATGCAGCTATAATATATAATGCAATAAGTAAATTTAACCGCTTTGACACTGATATTAAAAGGTCCCATGACATAGTGTTCTTTGGTGTTTATATAGACCAGTGGTTCCCAATCTTAGTGTGTCCCATAATGAATCATTGTAAATCTGAAGTGTATTTATTCCATTATAGACCTCTAGTGGTCCCCAATAATACTGTATCTGAAGTCTCTGATCTTATATAGTGCCATGCAGGTCATTCTGGTCTGAGCCCTCAATAAGTGTATCTGAAGTCTCTAAGTTTTTGATATAGACCTTAGTGGTCCCATAATACTGTATCTGAAGTCTCTTTTATATAGACCTTAGTGGTCCCCTAATACTGTATCTGAAGTCTCTTTTATATAGGCCTAGTGGTCCCTGTATCTGAAGTCTCTTTTATATAGACCTAATACTGTATCTGAAGTCCCCTAATACTGTATCTGAAGTCTCTTTTATATAGACCTTAGTGGTCCCCTAATACTGTATCTGAAGTCTCTTTTATATAGACCTTAGTGGTCCCCTAATACTGTATCTGAAGTCTCTTTTATATAGACCTTAGTGGTCCCCTAATACTGTATCTGAAGTCTCTTTTATATAGACCTTAGTGGTCCCCTAATACTGTACTGTTGTACACACAGACACGGACGTTGTCTTTTGTGCTTTGCAAAGGGGATGAGTACTGAAATCATTCAGCATTCTTCCAAAATACTTTCCCCTTGCTCTGCCTTTTTATTGAAGTTGTATAAATGGGTGTAGACATAAAGTTGTTTTACATAAATGGGTGTAAACATAAAGTTGTTTTACATATGTGTGGTATATCATATTCTTTGCTTCACCATTGGTTGAGCTGTGGCTGGGTGTATTAGGCAAGTTTAGGGTTTTACATAGTTCACCAAAGCTGAATAGAGGAGCAATCTGCTTTTACTCACAGTCACAGTTGCAACCCCCACCCAAGTTTCTTATCTTATCTCTCTCAATCTTACTCTGCTAGCTTGACATTCTTGTGTTCTAAGTTGCCTCACCCCAAAAGCTTTTTCTCCCTTTCTATATAGGCCAAAATTCAGCCTTGGTGCAGAATTACAGCCACTAAAGCCAGTCCCACAATGGGACAGTGCCATTTCTGAGCCTTGCTTTTGAGGAGGAGAGAGGGGGCAAGGTGGAGGCTAGGGTGTGGACTTGACCAACTGCCACTTTGCTTGTTTGAAAGCCATGATGTCTCTCTCTCATGGGTGGGCCAAATTCTCTGGGCGGCCAGAGCAGAGAAAGGAGAGGTAACCTTGCCCCTTATGACCTCATAATGAGAAGATTCCAGATTGGCCCATCTGAGCTTTCATTTTTTTCAAAGGCAGAGCAGGATACCAATCGCCATTTCTAGCCACTGGGGCAGGCTGGGGGAACGCATCTTAATGTTAAAAAACTCATAAAGTGAAATTTTCATGCCATGGGACATTTAATCTGTACTGGTGTCTCTTGCCAGAGGTCGCTTCTCTTTATGGGCAAACATAATTTTTCTGGGCAAAATTGATGAAAATGAAAAGATTTTTTTTGTTTTTTTAATGACTTTTTTTTCACTCTGTATTTTTGTAAACTTTTCTCAAATGTCCTTTCTTACCAGGTCCTCGATGACCTCCTGGATGCGTTTCTTGGCGGCCTCCACACAGTCCTTGGCTCCCTTCAGAGTGACCCGCTGACTGTTGGCTCCGGTACGAGGGAAGCTCACGGCTACTCCGCCGTACTCCTCCGCCAGCTCCCGCAGTACCTGGCCTCTCCGACACACAAAGTGGCGGTGGTGGCGAACGTCTACTACCATGCTGTCCTCCACCACGTCGTCCTGGAGAGGGCAACAACAGGAAGTGGAGGGGATATTTATTTTTATTTTCTTTAGTTTTTGCAAGTTGTTTTTATTCAGTCTGAATGTTGGATGGATACATAAAAAATCCCAATTTAGCACTTTGCTTTTGCTTTATTCCTGTGCAAATAAATTATAAATGAAACACATTAAAAATCCTGATAAACATATTTAAAAACGAAAATGCAAAAAAAAAAAATACTCTTGACAGAAAAAGAGATATTTAAAAATGAATAAAAAAATTTCAACATCAGATAAATGCATTGTAGTAATTACCAGGTTTTTGACTAGACTTTCCAGCTCCTTCTGGGCCTGACGGACGGCTTCCTCCTTCCCTACAATGGTGATCAGTTCTTGCTCGGTGTCATCAGGCGATGGGAAGATGATGCGGGCCCCCGTCTTGTCCCGCACACGGCGAATATTGGCGCCTCCACGGCCGATCAGAAATTTATGGTACTCTGGTTTGGCCTGAAGCTCAGCTGTGAAGTTGTTGACTTGCTGAAAAGGGAAGGAAGGAAGGAAGGAAGGAAGGAAGGAAGGAAGGAAGGAAGGAAGGAAGGAAGGAAGGAAGGAAGGAAGGAAGGAAGGAAGGAAGGAAGGAAGGAAGGAAGGAAGGAAGGAAGGAAGGAAGGAAGGAAGGGGGTGTAAGTATTGGCCCTCTCTTCCCTTCCTCTTTATAGCTACCCACTTCTAACCTCTTGTGTTCATTCACTCTTTGTATCCATCCCTTATAACCATTCTTCAACTTTTCTGCCCCCACCCACCTTCTCTTCAGCCAGCTGCAGTAGCTGTTTCTTGGCCTTTTCCACCTCACCGACAGGCCCTCTGATGGTGACCTTGTCTGACCCAGAGCCCTCAGAGGGGAAATGGATGTGGACGCCGCCGCAGTCCTCCATGATGGAGCGCACAAGGCAGCCCTTTGAGCCAATTAGAGAGTTGTGCAGCTTGGCAGGGATGGCGACCTCTGTCTCCTTAATGTTGGCCTGAAGGGATGAAGAGAAAAATGAGAGCTAGGGAGATATTGAGGTACATTTGCAGCAATTTGTCATTTGTCTGGCTGCCTCATGCCCACTTAAAAGGTCAATAATATTCACACCTGGTCTCACAGCTTAAATTTGGGTCTAAAACTTATAACTTGGGTAGTCGTTTTTGGATAAATTTAAATCAAAATGACAGTTCATTTTTCACTTTAGGAACAGGAGTTTGACAAATGAAATCTTAACTCAAGGTCCACTTACTAGCTTTTTCCAGAATTATTTTATTTTTTATTATTTTAGGGCATGTTCTGGTTTTACAAAATAGCATTGAGTGTAAATATGGCAGCAAATGAGGAAGACAGAGATGCAACAAGGGTGTGTGTTAACTCTGCGTGTGTATGTTAACCGAATAAGATTATCTAGTAAATTAAATGTAAAAAAGTATAAATACAGAACTGATTTATTTTTACTGCTTAATTCATTTTTCATAAGGAAAAAAATCTATTTCTTCCCAGAAACCCTGGAAGCTGCAACAACAGCTGACAAAACCAGTCTGATGTCTCTCACCAGTTCTCTCTGGATGGCAAGGATTCGATCTCTGGCTGCCTCACAGTTGCTCTTCTTGCCTGTGATGATAATCATCTCGGAGTTACTGTTCTCTGTCGGCAAGTCAATCTTAGTGTTGGTCTCTTCACGGATCTGGTAGCATTAACAATATCGGTTACTTTGCGCCTTTAACATAATGTAACATTTTTCTGGCGACAGTTTAAATACGGATTTCGGCCACAGTGTACTGTTTTCAATATTTGTTATTTCATGATATGGCTTTAACAAATTTTGAACTGAAATGGATGCACATTTTGAAGTGATCATTTTCAAATTTTCAATGTGCACTTTAAAGTCTCACCTTTTTGATGTTGGCGCCGCCCTTACCAATGATGTTTTTGTGAAACTGTTTGAAGATGGGAACGGAGAGCGAGAAGCTATTCTCAATCTGAAAAAAAAGAACGTTGCTATGAAGTTAGGTGTGAAGAGAACGCTAGTAAAAAGAGACAAAGCTAGAACATGGTGGGTCATACCAGGTCAGCAATAATTTTCTGGAGAAACTTTGCACATTTCTCCACCTCGTTCTTCGGCCCTCTCAGCTGGACTACGTCATTCTTCTGTGATGGGTCGGGGAAGTTGATAATGACCTAGAAGCAGAAGAGATAATAATAAATATATAAATGATGAAAGGGCAAGATAAAGTGCAGTGAGGGTCAGAAAAAACGTTCACCTCAGGGAACTTGTCTCGAACTTCTTTGATCTTCTCTCCCTTCTGGCCAATGATTGTCCGATGGAACTTCTGCTCCACGATCAGGTCTTTGGTGCGCTCGTTTTCCTGGAAATTGGAGAAAGAAAAAGTGTGAGCTGGCCAGTTTGGAGTATGTGTTTGGAGTTTTTGTTTTTTGGTTTATTACCAGCAGAATGAATGAATGAATGAACTCTCACCATTCTCTGGACCATCTCAATGAGCTCTCTGCGTGCCAGCTGAACTCCTTTAGGGTCTCCCTCGATCCGGACCAGGCCACTTCGTTCAGAATCCTGGGGGATTCGTACCAACACTTTGTACTGCTCCTTGATCCGATTGACTGTTGTGAGGGGATGGATGGTGTGACAGAATACATCACATTTGTAGTGGTGTGGTGTAGTTTTGTTAAAGCGCCATTGTGTAATTGTTTGAGTTGATTCTTAGCAAAAACCTCTTTGTTCTTTCACAAATATGTGATATGGAGCACCACGCCTATTCTCTAGGACATGTAACGAAGTCGCCAAGGAAGTCAAAAAGATAATTAAAAGGACAGCGCGACAGGCAAAGAAAAGTTAATATTGGAGTGGCTTTGCCAAGATGGAGAGAGCTCATCCATCTTCATCTGATTATTGGGTATCGGGTTGCGGGGGCAGCAACTCCAGCAGGGGAACCCAAACTTCCCTTTCCAGAGCCACATTAACTAGCTCCGACTAGGGGATCCCAAGGCGTTCCCAGGCTAGGTTGGAGATATAATCCCTCCACCTAGTCCTGGGTCTTCCCCGAGGCCTCCTCGCAGCTGGACATGCCTGGAACACCTCACTAGGGAGGCGCCCAGGAGGCATCCTTACCTGATGCCCAAACCACCTCATCGGCTCCTTTCAACGCGAAGGAGCAGCGGCTCTACTCCAAGCTCCTCTTGGATGACTGAGCTTCTCACCCTATCTCTAAGGGAGACACCAGCCACCCTCCTGAGGAAACCCATTTTGGCCGCTTGTACCCTGGATCTCGTTCTTTGGGTCATGACCCAGCCTTCATGAACATAGGTGAGGGTAGGAACCAAAGCTGACCGGTAGATCGAGAGCTTTGCCTTCTGGCTCAGCTCTCTTTTTGTTGGGGGAATAAATCGAGTATAATATCGCACCCGCTGCGCTGATTCTCCGAACAATCTCCCGCTCCATTGTCCCCTCACTTGCAAACAAGACCCCAAGGTATTTAAACTCCTTCACTTGGGGAAAGGACTCATTGCCTACCTGAAAAAGGCCCTCCATCGGGTTCCTGCTGAGAACCATGGCCTCAGATTTAGAGGTGCTGATCCTCATCCCAGCCGCTTCACACTCGGCTGCGAACCAATCCAGTGAGTGCTGAAGGTCACAGACCAATGATGCCATCATACGCAAAAAGCAACGATGAGATCCCGAGCCCACCGAACTGCAACCCCTCCCCACCCCAACCACGCCTCGATATCCTGTCCATAGATACTACAAACAGGATTGGTGACAAAGTGCAGCCCTGGCGGAGGCCAACCCTCACCTGGAACGAGTCCGACTTCCTGCCGAGAACCCGGACACAGCTCTTGCTTTGGTCGTACAGAGATTGGATGGCCCTGAGAAGGGACCCCCTTCACCCCATACTCCCGCAGCACCTCCCACAGTGTCTCTCCAGATCCACAAAACACATGGGCATACTCCCAGGCTCCTTCCAGGATCCTTGCGAGAGCTGATATGGAGCAAGGATTTTAAAAAGGGACGCAGAAGTTGCGTGCTTTCTTCTCAAAAGTTAATTCTGCTTATTGTTGCTTGGCTAACTATAGCATGGCCGTGCATAACACTAGATCGACGTCTAGGATACTTTTCCTCGCGTCAATGATGAAAAATCTTGTTACCTTTTAATATAAACGTAATCATATATGTTGTGATTTCCCTGGCACATTACACAGACTACATGGAGATACTAAGAGCTAATTTTGGTTTCATTGACATTGTTCATACTGCTATTATTCGCTATAATGCTTCATATTAAAAACACAAACCTCCGTCGCTTCTCTCCTACGCTGTAAACATTGCCTTACACAATTAATCTCGAGCAATATACAGAATAAAGATAGCACTGATGCTTTACTAACATTAGCTTGCATATGTATAGGAACCTGATAGCTGATGTTAGCAATGAAATGGTACCAAAATAACTGGAATTACACTGGAAGGAACTCTCATGGATGCTAATTTTGCGTTCGGCCACCGTAGGAGTTTAAATGTGATCGGAATATGAGGGGCTATAAAGTAATATTCAGTTTGTTGTCTAATACAATTTCACAGCTAGATGGGAGAAATTTCTACACAATGTAGCTTTAAGTACGTTTTATCTGAACCCAGAATTAGCAATTTGAAACAACTTGGCTTAAAAACAACAGCAAATAAAAGGCTGGTCTCACTGGCATTTGAACTTTAAATCCCAGAAGTGTTGATGACCCAGTTTGTTTCTCTTAAGATCGGCAGAGCAGTAGTGTACTTACTGTTGGCTCCGTTCTTTCCGATGAGGTGTCTGTGGAAACGCTGGTCTATGACAACTTCAGTGTAGTCCATCCTCACCAGCTGGACACAGAAAGGCAGAGGAGATTTATCACTGAATATGTTCCCTAAGATATAGCACTGAAACCCATTAAATATGTATCTATTTTGTCTCTTTTTCAGTATCTCTTAAGTTTTCCAAGTGTCTTTATTCTAAGAGTGAATAGAAGTGGACATCCGACAACGTGTAAGGGTAAGGATGTCTGTCATCTTATTAATCATAATGTTCTTTCGCCAGAAATGGGTGCCTTCATGAATTTAAAAAATAAGCGAATACATTGTACCAGTAGCTCTCTCTCTCTTTCACACATACTCTCTCCGTCTTTCTCTATCTTGGGTGCATGCTGTCTAGAGGAAATTACAACTATTCAAACTGATGATTTTAGGAAGAAATTGACAGCCACCTGCATATGCACTCACAAAATCAACCTGTGCATTGTTAATGTATCAGAATTGTTACTTTTTGGGCATGCAACACCGCAAACCTGTGCCTCAGTGTTGGTGTGGACAGGGGGGTAGCATCACACCACAGATGAACAATCCAGCGGACTAATTGTATGTGTTTTTACTCACCAGGTCCTTGATGATCTCTTGTATCTGGGCCTGAGCCTGTTCCACCTCCTCTGTTGGCCCCTCCAGACTGATGCGCTCCTCACCATCCGTAAACTCTATGTGAACCTACACACACACACACACACACACACACACACACACACACACACACACACACACACACACACACACACACACACACACACACACAAAGACAAACCACCCTGTGCTGATACCCGTAGTGTCACAGTAAATAAAACACATGTCAGTTCATGTTACAAGCATCCTCTGGCATGCTCCTGTCACTTTTCAATTACCCCTTCTTCCTCACCTTCTATATGATATGGAATGCATAAAGTACTCCGTCATATTGCACAAACAACATGTGTGTTTTATCTCTGGTTTCTAACGCCGATCCACTCTCTCCTCACCCTCGCCTCTCTCCCCTTACCCGTGGTAGCTGCTGTGTGATCCGCCCGATGTTCTGTCCTTTCTTGCCGATGATGAAGCGATGCAGCCAGGCCGGAGCTGTCACCTCCACCACCATCACACTCTTTGCCTGCACAGGGACAAAAGGCTTATAAATTAATATCCAATTTACATTCACAACCTCACTGTAATCTCTAAATAAGCAGTGGTTACAGACTAATTCACCTACAATAAATAACTGGCTGGAAATAAATCACATTTCTAAACTACCACTATATTCTGACTACATATAATGTGCGGTCACAACAAACAAACACATAATTAACATGCACTCTCAACCTTCTCTCTCCTCCTTACCTTTGCGTACACCTGTGTGAGCGCTGGTCCCAGCTTGTCAGGCTCCCCCCTGAGGATGATGGTCTCTGAGCCAGAGTCCAGAGGAGGCATCTCCACAGACACCCCCGTAGTCTCCAGGATCTCCTGCAGGGTGTTGCCCTTTGGACCTATAATGTACTTATGCTGAGATTTCTTTACTTCCACGGAGATGGTGGTGGTCTTCCTCTTCTGCATGGTGAGAAGATTAGAAGAGATGAGCGAGTGGCATGGACAAGAAAATGGCGGTGAGAGGAAGGACAGCGGGTGGAAGTGGAGAAATTGAGGAGCACAGTGAGGAAAAGGAAGACAACAGGGGACAGAAAGACAGATGGCAGACCGGAAGCAGAAAGGACATAGCAGATGCAAGTTGGCGTAAGTAGGTGGGAAAGAAGGACTGAACGACAGGAAGACAAGCGGAAATAAGCTTTCAAGAGGTAAGCAGAGAGGCAGTGGACAGAAAGCAAAGGGCAACAGAGAAAATGTTTGATTTGCCTCTCATGCATATGCACTAAATGACATTTGCATTCTCATCCAGTTGTTCTTTGGTGAAATTCAATTTTCTTTCCACATTATCTCCGGCCTGCCTATCACCAGCACTCACATGGCAAACACACTTCCTCTCCAAGTTACATCCATCTTTGATAGTTTCTTGTGTGTGGTAGAAAATAAGACACTGCTGTTAAAAACACAGTTTGTCTTACTGCACCAAACATTGTTATGACAGGTGAGGTTTAAGATCCATGATTGCAGAGCGAAAATGTGGTTGAAGAGTGGTTGGTGAAGAGAGCCACAACTACTAACTTAGTTACTAACTGCAATCACATGTACAGTACACATAAAGGACACATAAAGGACACATAAAGGTCGAATAGCAAGCAGGGTACCCTCAAAAAGGTAAGTTCTTAAAAAAATTAAAGGATAAAGGTAGCTAAAGTAAAAATAATCTTTCGAACAACGCACCTTGTCGTCGTAGATGGCTCGGATGCGGCACAGCGCCAGTGCAACGGCCTCCTTCTCTCCGGTGATGACGATCTCGTCCTTGGGTAGGCTGGGTGGCGGGATGCTGATTCGCGCGCCCGTCTCCTGGCTCAGCTCCTGCACCAGCCGGTTGTGGGGGCCGGCGATGAAGGGATGGAAGGCCTTCTCCAGGGACAGACGCTCCACTGCACGCTTGTCCTGGTGAGCAGGCGAGCGTGAGGTAGAGGAGGGGAGTCGGCAAACAGAAGAGTCCATCAAACAATAAAAGACTTAAATAGTGGCTGCTGTGATTAGAGAGGCAATAGTCTTGCTTGCCAGACCTTCCTCCACAGGGCTGCGAAAAAGGGTCTGGCTAGTCCACACAACATTCCGGGAAGGAAGAGAAACATGCTCTTGTTAATTGGCATGTCTTTAAACCAATCACAATCATCGTGGGCCCTGGTGCCGCTGCAAAATAGGCTCGGGAAGGAACTTATTTTGGTGGAACGTGTGTACATTCAAAAGTAGTTTTAGTTGTGCAACAGAAAACTCCGATTGGACAGATAGTCTAGCTAGCTGTCTGGATTTACCCTGCAGAGATCTGAGGAGCAGTAACCATAGTCCTCAGAAATCAGTTTAAATTCCAACACAAAGAAAGAGTAAGGTAATGGACATCTGGCTGAAAAGAAGTGGACACAGACAAGAAAGCCAATAAAGTACAGTATCAAAAACAAATTCTGCACAAAATTTTTAATCTTCAGCTCTTAATGGCCGGGTCACAGCCGATTAAATTACTTAATGGCCGTATCACGAGCATTGGGCCCTATTTTAACGATGCACAAAGCGCCTGGCGCAGTTGCATTTAGGACTTGTACAAATCAACATCTGCTAGCTTAACGACGGAAAAAATGGTGTGTGAGCCAGGCGCATGGTTGAAAAGGGTTGCACTTGGTGTCTTAATTAATCATAGTTTTGGGCGTAACATGCAATAAACCAATCAGAGTGTCATCTCCCATTCCCTTTCCAAGCCAGGCCCGTTTGTACCTTGGCCCATTGCTATTATGATGGTGGATTTGCTAAGCAGGAAGGAGAGATTTTCCCGAGAAGAAACTGATCTGCTTTTGCATGAAGTGAAAGCGCGCAAGCAGAACATATCATATTTCACATTGTAATATTTTAATTTTTAATCTTTTGCATGTGTGTGCTGCTGTGCGTCCCTGTGTGTGTAGCAAGCAACAGTGCACGAGCCTAGGTGCATTTTACTAATGCGGTGTTAAAATAACAATAAAATGCTGCGCTGTTGACTTTAGACCAGGTTTTGCTTGGTCAATGGCGTGACCACTTTACGTTGCCTCAAGATAATACGCCCAGAATGCACCTGAACACACCTCCCTGTAAAACCAGCACGCCCATGTGGGCGCAGGTGCATTTGCTATTTAATCAAGGTGGGCGCTGGACAGGATATTGACAACTTAAAGGTGCTCTAAGCGATGTCACGCGTGTTTTTGGATACAACATTTGTTGTCACATACAGCAAACATCTCCTTGCTATCAGCTAGCTGCCTGTCCCCAGAACACACTGTAAAAAACATCTCCTCACTGTCTGCAAGCTGCCTGTCCCCAGAACACACTGTAAAAAAACATCTCCACACTGTCTGCAAGCTGCCTGTCCCCAAAACACACTGTAAAAAAAAAAAGCGGTATCTGTAGACAGCCCAGGGTCTACAAACAACAAAAACAAACTGTGCCCACCTGCACCACGAAGCATACACAAACAGTGTCCCAGCATTCCAGCCAATAACCGACAAGGGTTAGGGGGTTGGGGGGGGTTAGTGCGCGGAAGCACAGAAGGGTGGAGACGGGATGAGGAGAAGGGAGGGAAAGCTAGTCTTGTTTTGTTTGAAAATACTTTGAACGTCAACAAGAAGTAACGACACTCAACATCGCTTAGAGCACCTTTAAACTAGCAACGACACTTGCGTTGGCGCTTGTGCTGTGCTGCGCTGGGTGCAAGATAGGGCCCGTTAGCCCATTGGTCATTTAACCTTCAACTACTTAACTACTTCTGGTTCCAGGCCTACATCTCTAAAGATCACATCACACAGCTCACCTGTTCAGCAGAGATCAGAAGGATTTCATGACGAGCCTTCTCAATGCCCTCCTTGGTGCCAGTGATGCGGATATTGGCGCTGGGGTCGTCGGGACGTGGAATAGCAATCTTGGTGGCGGTCTTCAGCTCCAGCTCTTGCAGCTTCTCGCCATTTTTACCAATGACAAAACGATGGTGCTCCTTGGGGATGGTGACCGTAGCTGAGGCCTGGGGAGAGCGGGAGAAAGAATGGAATTTGGCAGTTTTCAGTCGGTAAACAAAAACAAAAGCATTCAAACTTGCAAAGAGGACATTGTGTTTTTCTGCACTATTGTATCAATACCTGCAGCTAAACAATACAGCTGGACCTCAGTCCAGTGAAATGGACATCAGCAGGTTTACTGCTTAAGCCCAAAAAGGCCACCCTTGGGAGCTGACGGTCATTTTTCAGCTAAACTTTTTGTCCTAATCCGGCATGCCTGCACAGATAGAATTCTTCAAGCTGCAGCTATAACTAACTATCCTATATCATTTTGTGGGAATGTAATAAAAGTAACAGATTGTCACATTAAAACAGCTCTGATCCCATTCATCAGTTTAAGTGATGCAAGACGTTCTTCTTCAAGGAAACATCTGTTAGTCTGTGGTATTTTTCTATTGGTATACACAATTGACAACATTTTTTTCAGTCATTTAAAAATGATTTAAAAATTGAAAGACTTGGTGAAGTTCCAAAATACTAGAATGTGTAATCCCTGAAAAATACAAATGAACCAAAAGCAGCACACAATGTGCTTGCATCAATATATTGTCACACAATTTATCAAGATAAAGAAGTTAGGCATTTTTAAATTGGCAAAATGACAATTGGGACAAAAACAATGGGTCTTTATGAACACATGCTTTTTGGCAGTTTCCCACTGCATGGTACCTCCTTGACTCAACTCTAGTCGCCTTTTTTGGTTTTCCATTACTAAAACAGTCCCTGGTACTAACAGGTACTTTTTTTAGTACTCCCACCAAGCGAGCTGAGGCGATACCAAAAGGTGATGTGAAAACCTGCAGACTGCTGATTGGTTGGAGAGAATCGTCCCTATTCACTGCTAGAGACAGACAGGGTAGCAGGGGGATCCTGAACAAACCCGCTGTGTTTAAATAGTTTAGCCAGTGTTTTTCTTTTTGCCACCTCCAGCTTCTTTTGAAACTAAATTTGTCTTCTGGCGGGGGGCACAGCCACATGCCGAGAATCAAAAGCAACACACCTTTGACGCTCTGTGTGTGTGTGTGTGTGTGTGTGTGTGTGTGTGTGTCTGTCGCAGCAGTTTCTGCATTTCTTGATCTGCAATTACCGAGTTGAGCTGAGTGTCTCAGGCCATGGTGCTTTGGTTTCCAGGGATCAGTTCCATGCACTCAGTGTGCTATATGACACTGTGAATGTACCCTGCACGATTTCTTTGCGAGCCTTCATGACAGAGTCCAGTTTGCCAGTGACCATGATAGACAGGCCCTGGTCTTTGGCCAGGGACAGCTCAATGTGGGCCCCTGTCCGCTGCATGATGTCCAAGCACACTTTGGCCTCCTCGCCTTCCCCGAACTGGCTGTTGTCCTTGTAGCGACGCTCCTCCAGGGGCACATGGAACACCTATACCCAGAGTGGGTTTGAGGGGAGGTTCAAATTTCAGGCAATGCGTCTCATTAGATTTTTTTTTTCCATAACTGGTGCATCCTATCAACTGCTAATGTGGCTTCTGTAAAATGTGGTCACAGTCAGAATGTCTAAAGAGCAGAGGATTGAACGACATATTGTATTGATGCATTTACATTTTTTGCATGAATGATAATTGCTGATAAAGTCAAAACTGCTTGCAATAACTTGTGTATATATATATATATATATATATATATATATATACATACATATATATAAATGAATATTATATTATATAAGTGAATACTTATGTATATTCTGTTGCCTGTTGATGTATGAAGTCAGTGGCTGCCTGACCTGGGTGATGATAGAGGCTTTGATGGGCCTGATCTTGCTCCCCCAAGCTGAAGCCTGCTCCCCAGCCTTTTCCCCTGGTGCCCCCTTCTCCGGCAGTGGAGGGAAGGCCTCCAGGTAGGTGGGAATATAGGCCTCATCCTCTGGGACGCAGCCTTGCCCGGAGAGACAAATATAAATAAGGCAAGGATGAAAGTAAAGACGGAGGAAGAAAGCAGTAAGCTTGAATGGATGGATAGAGAAGGATTATTAAAATTCAGGAAAATACTGTATTTAAAAAAACCATACCTGCCTCAGAATATACATTCATAATGTATCATGTATAGCACAATAAAACTGAGAAGAGTAAATCTAAATATGTTTACCTCATTTCTAACTAGCTTGGGCCACCGAGGTGAAAGACTCTGTACAAAAGTAAAAACAGGTAAGTAGATGACAGACGGATGTTACCTGTAATCTCTTGGTCTTTGAGGCCACTGCGATGCTCCGCAAAGCTCTCCGGGGTCAACACTGCCACTGAGCTCATGGTTTAAGACTTATTCCGCTATTCCACTAAGAGGGGTGGGTAAGGATGGATGAAAAAAGAATAAATCAAATCTAAAGAGGAAAAAGTCATCAGAAATACAGAAAATTGTTTCAAACTGCGTCTTATTTAGCTCTTCTTCCCTCTCTCAATTGCAGTTATATATTTGCTAGGATTGCTTTCCACAAGCCCCAGAAGATTCAGCATGCCTCTGTGGCATTGCTGCACTGCACTGATGCTGCACGTTACACCTGAGATGCTCCAATTAACACTGTACAGGCCTTAGACAAACAAACGGTGGCACAGAACCTCAGGGACAGGGTTATCACAAGTCAGATAGTAAGAGCTGTCGTAGTCTAAAAACAACTGCTGCTGCTGACATTCCTTATGGTTCAGAATCACAAGATCTTTCTAACAGTGGGTCTTCCCTGAGCATTTTTAAAATGTAAAATTCAAAGACCACAAATCCTTGAACTGCTCTTCTGATGTGCGTGTGAGACTTTGTGAACAATGAGATAGTCCTGTGATTTAGCAAGGATATTGCATTTTTATGGCTACTAACTGCTAGTGCAGCAATAAAATAAAAAAATCATTTAAAAAAAAAAAAAACATTTATGAGAACCTCATAAAATGACTCTCTCTAATTAACAGTTGACGGAGGAAATCAGGTTTTGTCTCTTACATCTTGTATTCCTGGTTTGTACCTTTAAGAAAAAGTCGGGATCCAAAATCAGTTGATGGGAATCACTCATTTTTACATAATATTTTTGCTTTAATATCTTTGACAACCAATATGTTTTTCTCACTCATATAAACAGGTATGCAAATCCATCAACTCGCTGTGTGACGCTTCTGGCTGAGCACCACACCAACTTTGAGTTATTATCTAGTATCTGTGACATGTTCCAGTAGAATTGTTTCTCTTGAAATGTAACTGTGTGATCCCAGCGTATATTCAGATCATAACTGCCATGTGAAATCAGACCCTGCTGGGAAAGACACTGCTAACCACCTTTAAAAGCCAAGAAAATGTAACGAACTGATCAAACTAAAGTAGCTTAACTGTATAATGGATGTAATTTTGTAAAAAGTGAGCCCAGGCTTACCTGCAAAAGGTCAATTGCCAGAGAGTCCGTCCAGTTAGCGGCTACCGTAGGCGCTTCAGTGTGAGTGTGTGTTTCAGCTCCTGGGTTGATAGGAGGGGGAGAAAAAGACTAAAAGTGAACACTGTAAATCAAAAAGCTGTACAGCATATAGGCTGGCTTAATAACACCCACACTGCACTGCACCTTACTCTGTCTGGATCTGATTCACTCTCCTCCTTTCTCCTCCCCCGCCCCTCTCTACATGTCTCTGCTAGTCTTCCTTCTTTTATAGTTTTACAAATAAAATGTCCCAAAAACTTTGAGAGTTAATCAATGGAACCACAAGATGTGAGTCTGTACTGTACTCGGTTAATCAAAAGATTGTTCAACTTGGTTTTAAATTCTAATGGAGATCCAAACGTTTTCAAAGATACCAAAAATGCCAGGCTAAAGTTTTGGAAAATGTTTATAAAATGATGTACAAAAAATGTGGAACATTTCCTTTTGATGGAAATAGTGCAGCCAAAAAATACATGGAGTCTTAAGTTTAAATATTTCACTCAGTGAAAACATCATACAGCTTCAGTGAACAAGCAGTTGTAGAATATATACAATACAAAACAGCATGGACGATGATTTTAACAACCTTAAAGCTATTTAAGGGGAAACACATAAGGATAACTAAGGGACATGGTGGAATGCAACTAAATATAATTACTCAATTACGGTACATGTAAATTTGAAGATAACTAAGACTTCTACTTCACTACATGTCAGAGGCAAATATTTTACTCCACCTATATCCCCATGATGGGAGCCATCTACAGCTATTTGACATCATTAGTTTCTTTGCAGTGCATACGACTACAATGAGCTTATGAAATATGATGCATCTTTACATTATTATTAAACTACTAACTACTCAACAGCAAATAACTAGCTCCACCTAAACCAAATACTACAGGAAAAACTACATAAACATGATGCGTTATAGCATTATAACGTAATGCAACTTGTCTCACATGAGTACTTTCACTTGCGAAACTTAATGTATAGGTCTATTTTGCTTTTAATGACACTTAGGACAATTACACAACAAGTACAATTTTGAACGGAGGACTTTTTAAATTGTATTATTATAGATTGGGATATTGCCACTTTTACATAAGGAATTGTCTTGATTGCGATACTTCTTCCATCTAAATAGACAAACTACACGCACAAGTATCATTGTAGCTCAGCACCTGCTAGCACTTTGTTAGATTGCTAACAATTATATTGAAATGCAAGAAAGCGAGAAAACTAGACAGAGACGAAAGAAACAAGAGCAATTGGCTCGGTGCACACAATTTAACGCTAATTTAGTAAACGCTGTTACTAGCAATACCACTGTTACCAATGCTCTAGATATAAATAAGAAACATACATGGTGGTATTAACCCAAACGCGCACCGGGCTAGCTAACGGTTCTCTCTCTAGCCGACTAGCAGCTTCATTGCTAGCGTGAGGATGCATGGCTGGTCCCGTTATCTTTGGCTGTTAACCTCTGCAAACGTAGGCGAACAAAGGGTTTCAGACAATAGTTCGCTAAGCTAACACACATCGCTGTGCTCCGACCTCAGCCGGGATGATTAGGCGCAAGGTCTTTCTGATAATCGGCTAAAAAACAAGCCAAGCGGACAGATAACCAGCTCTAGCGCTCCAGCTCCGGGGGCGCTAACCTGTCTTACCCTGGGTGCTTCTCGTTATAGTCGAACCGGCTTTCTCGTTACAAAACCTAGACTCTGACTCCATCCACGATATTCACATTTATATGAAACGCAAATATTAAATAAATAGAGAATTCCTACCTTTCAGAGAGAAAATATAGCTGAGGGTGTGTGTTTGACAGGTGATGGTATAAACACAGATGTGATTGGTCTAGGAGCATTTCCTCTGCCGGCGGAGCGATACCAGCATGCACTGCGACTAACCGAGTATAAAGGAAATGCCGCAGTATCTTTTCGCAACAGGAGCATCCTAGTTAAATAGATCCACGTGTGATTTTAGTCTTACTCTATTGTTTACACACTTGACTGTTATATCGAGATGTATAGACCGCAAATGTTGTGTCTGGGATGGTAATTGATAAGTGATAGACTGTTTCAAGTTATCAGCCCAATTAACATCTCACGTCCATGAAACTGACCGGGTCTACTTATCATTCATAATGGCCAGTGTACAGGAGTCAGAGCGTCATACTTTTTCTGAAGTTGCCTAAATATTATGGATTCCCAATTTTACCAAGAAGGGAAAAACTAGATGATACATCATTAATGATAGAAATACACTCATGGTAAGTAAAAAAATTAAAAGATAGTATGTAATTTCAAAATGTTTACTATTCAAAATAATGAGCTAATGAGTCAAAAGTTTGAAGTTTATGCCACCATTTACAGCGCAAAATAAAATAAAAAAACTCAAATAAACTGTAATATCTGAAGAATCCAATACGTTTCTACAATTTATTGGACACTTATGTGTGTTCCAATCTAAGGCGCTAGGTGGAAGTAGGACGCAGAAGTAGGATACCGAGGCGAGGGGAGGATTGTCTGCAGTAGCCAAGCGCCTCCTTCTGTGCACCTGCTATGGCATGTAATGTACTATAAAGAGTTGGCTGTATACTTTATAATTGGATGTTTCAGGCAGTGGTCACCCCAGCATGATAAAAAAAAATATGATTTTTATTTTTCATTATTATTGTTAAATGAGTAACTGTAATATACATACATTTGAATGTCTTGTCTGTTTGTTGTATTTTGGAAAATACTAGTTCTTGCTTGAATTCTGTTGCTATTTAAAATAATAGGCTCCTTCCTGCAGTGGTTGGGGTATGTTGTCTCTTCTTTTGCTGTTGGGGTGGGAGGAGTGGGGTTATGTGTTTTATGTACTGTGAAGTCAGTGTTTTTTGTTTTGTCTTAATGACTTAGGTTTATTCATGTATGTTATCAACAGAGCAGTGCCTAGTACATTATTTTATATAGTGTGATTGAGTGTTACTATTTTAATTAATAAGGACCTTCCCATAAAAGTTGAGTATTGTGAATCTGATCCAGATGGTTTGTTTATGTTTCTATACGGCTTTTTTATATGGCAAAATGATAACCATTTTAAATGTTTATGCTGTACCAAATATCCATTTACATGAAATTATTTTTGATATAAGCTCATTTTTGATGATTGTTTTTTTGAAATTTATATACGGTGATGAATGACAGAAAAATTTAATATTGGGGATTGTTTCATGGGGACAAGATCATTTTTATTTTATTTTCACTTTACTATACTGAATAGCTTAATTGGTAGCCTATGTATTCTTTATGTACTTTATCACTGTTATGGTTACACAAGTCAAGTACAAAATACAAATAAAAGTATATGTCTCTGTCTGTCTGTCTGTCTCTCTCTCTCTCGCTCTCTCTCTCTCTCTCTCTCTCTTTCTCTCTTTCTCTCACCCCCAACTGGTCGAGGCAGATGACCGCCCACCCTGAGCCATGGTTCTGCTCAAGGTTTCTGCCTCTTAAAAGGAAGTTTTTCCTTGCCTCTGTCTCCTAGTGCTTGCTCTTGGTGGGAATTGTTGGGTTTCTGTAAATAACATCACAGAGTACGGTCTTTTATGAAAAGCGCAAAGAGATAACTGTTGTTGTGATTTGGCACTATATAAATAAAATTGAATTTAATTGAATATACACTACATGATACAAATGTATTATCTGACCAATTATAAGTTTTACTACATTTCCTTCCTGGAATCCACCTTGAAATCCCACCCCTTCGGTTGGGATCAGGATAATCTTGTTTTTTTGGATCAAAGTTATCCAAATCCTACTGACAAGTTTTGAACAACACAAACTGAAAGTTTGATCCAGATTAAAACGAGGATTGGATTCGGTGATCTAATCTGATTTCAGATTCCTTCTTTCCCTTTTGAACAGCCCATTTTCAAGGGGCCAGTTGTTCAAAGGTAAACTGATCAGATTTGGGTTATCGG
Organism: Percina caprodes; assembly: GCA_013375575.1. Lineage (NCBI taxonomy): Eukaryota > Metazoa > Chordata > Actinopteri > Perciformes > Percidae > Percina > Percina caprodes. Next base: position 509,100 of record JABXJD010000183.1, on the reverse strand, counting down.
ATTAGATCAAATCTTGAAAATGGGTTGTTTAAAAGGGAAAGAAGGAATCTGAAATCAGATTAGATCACGCCTATTGTCTGCAATCCTGATTTTGAATTGTCTTGTTTAGATGAGGGTTTTAAAACATTGAACAATGCTGGTATCTTAAAATACAAGTGCTCTTCTCAGATGGGATCTTAAAATCTTTCTCTCAACTCAGAACTGAATTTGAGCTCTCTCAAACTCCGTTATTTACAGCTTAAGAGCTGTATCCATCATTCTATACCAACATATATGGGTGGCTTGAATACAAATGGGCTTGAAAAGATACAAGTTTTAAGTTATATCTACTCTCAAATGGTTTTCACCATCTCTACAATCAATAGTAAAACTTCCTGGGGTGACGATTTTTGATCCCATCTGGATGAGGGGATGTAGAAAAGGAGCTTGTTGAATGCAAAGAAAATTACATATTCTAATAAATCCTATGAGACTCACTATAAGATTATCCACATGTTACTCCTGCTATTTGATGTAAATATGACCCCATGTGCTCATCATTTATGTGTGAAATGTAAAAATAGTTGTGGCACTTATGGACATCTAATGTGGTCATGTCCAAAAATCTCACGTTTCTGGCTATCAGTCCAAAACGAGATTAAGAACATTTTTAGGTTTGAGATTCCATTAAATCCATAGCATTTTGTACTGGGACTGAACACCATTTTTAGAGTCGCTTGTATGCTGCACGCCTCACAAAACTACACAACGAGGATCCTCCTATAATATTACAATGTGGTATGAAAAATGTATGTCCGTTGGAGATATTATCACATGTACTAAGAAATACGCTTGATGTTTTTGTAAGGTAATGTTCCCCATTATAATTATACCTGAAAGAAGCATGGTCTAGAGTAATATTTAGCAGGGTAGGAATTTGAAAAGTGACTGAATAAGCATATGAAATATTTAATTTTGCACTGCAACTGCTAGTTTTATTTGACTTAACTCTCTTTTTGTGACTGTCTGTGTATGTCTTGTATCACTTGTGGTTCCTTGTATTGTCTCACACTAAAATACAATAAAGAAAAAAATTGGAATGAGCAATTTGTTCACTGTTAATTACTGAAACATGCAAGGACTTTCAAGTAACAAACAAATACAACTCAATGTTATACTTTTGCAATAACAACCATAAAATAAAAAATCTTATTTTTGGTTTATTATAGCCACAGATAGGATTATCAAAGATGCATGAAGCATACAACAAACACCCAGGAAGTAACTTTTGGCTTTCAAAATAAGAGTTAGCTAAACTTATATGAATGTAAAAGGTAAAGGGTCAATCATGCAAAACATGAGTGAAATAAATGACAACTAGATTAATGGGTAATTCATTTATTCATTTTTGCATGAACTCTATGTTGCACAACTTTTACATCAAATGCAAATTGTAATGATTTCAGTCGATTGTGAAACCCATGCAAAAACATATGGGGATCAAATTCATAATTCTATTCTTATGTGTAAATAAACGTGTGAAGAAATCTCTTGATCTTAATTTACCTCTGTAGTTACCAGCACTATATCACTGGTTAATATATTCCCTGTCTGAGGTGTT